>CCYA01000276.1:425150-435746 GCA_900000165.1 Ceraceosorus bombacis
GGGCCTCTTCGGAGGCCGAGATTAATGCGTATCGCATCGCCTCCATCAGCAAAGCTCGGTCCGACAGAATAGCTTTCACATTCGTCGATGCTGCCTTGCTGAGCAGTATGTAGTCTTGCCGGCCCAAAAGGGACCTGCTTAGCACGTTCCCTCAGACTTCGATTTGCGCACACGCAATCAGCTGAGCTGTGAGACCGAAGATGGCATATCCAATTCGATTGCGTGGGACATTCGCGAAGCGGGCCTTGCGCACCTTCCCGAGACGGGCTCACTGTATCCAATGTATGGGCACGCGAAACCGGTCCATCGGTCGCCCAGAAACACCTACGCTTCGCTTCGTTCGAATGGCGTCATCTAGGCAAATCGCTTTGGACCGAATGCCAGTGCGAAAGCACGATTGCAAGCTCTTGATGGGTCCCGCTGCAAGCAAGCCGTCCTTGTACATGGATCCCCACACCAGTGGCCGCTAGTCGAGAGCCAAGGCAGCTTCTTTGGCGTGAGACAAGATGTCAAGGGTTCGCCGCGATGGCTGACCGAGAAGTGCAAATGACGAGAGTCGGGAGCGCCGCCTTCGATCGAATGGATGCGGGTCACGTGTTCTGGCGCAGATGTGCAGAAGGTCCGACTGATGTAGCTGGGACGCAATAATAAAATGTGCCGTCAGAGAGGCTGTGATGTCCGGTAAGGTGCTCTTTGCGTGCGTCTAGAGTCTGCAATCCAAGTCGACGATGATGGGCCTGCAATCGGGATTGGAGACACAGCGATGAGATTGCGTCGTAGAAAGTTAGCAACGATGGGACGACCTACTGATGCTGGACTCGATACTTGACTACACGAGTGGTCGTTCAGAAGCGGCAGAGGGTCAGCAAGGCGCTACATCGAGTGCAATCGAGTCGCGTCACTCACACGTCTGATGCGCTTGGGATCGCGCAGCGTCCATATCAGCCAAGGCGGCATTGATGAACAGAGTATTTGGTGCATGTCTATCGTGATGGGGTCGATGATTCTCCCTAGGCCACTGTTGACGGAACATACCTCGCGCCTCTGCGCCACGCAACCGTCACGTAAGCTCGAGACACCCTACGATGGGGATGGCTGTGATGGAGCCAATTGCTCACCGTGAATGTGCCCAAAAGCATGGATCCTGGGACTTAGCTCGCCAGCAGTCAACTTCCGCGTGAGCTCTTCGCATCCCACGTGTGACCGTCCATACCTGATGACATCAAGGTCACCAAAACCATGGGGCGGCCCATGCGTCAAGAGCAAGTCGACGTCTGTTGGTACATTCGCATAAAGCTCTGTTGGCGGCCAGAGAGTGCGTGAGAGTAGTCAGTCTCACTGTACACCTATCCCAGCTGGAGCATCATAGCCGCCCCGAGAGCTCACTTTTTGCCTGCCATCAATCCGCATGAAGGGGGCCGAGATATTTCAGCCCCTCGCTGATCCTGCCTCATGTCAAGGTTGTTCACGACCCGACACGCAACTCACCTCCGCTCCTCGCTCGTGATTCCAAGCCCAGCCTCCAAATTTGGGTGTCCACTGCTCCAGAAGACGGTAGGGACGGCGCGAGGGCTCAACTCAATCTGTGCTCTCCATACCTGGCGCTAGGGCTCACCACGCTTGCTGCTCACCGGACTTCCATAGACGTTCCACACTCTATCTCGTATACCCTCTCTCGCAATCGAAAAGCTATACCTCTCATCTTCCAAGTACACAAAGCCATCCGATCTCTTCTCGCGCAGCAGCTCGGAGACGCGCGCGGTGTCTGCTTGAGGCTCGTTGAACTGCCTGTGTATCGACCTGCCTTTCCGATCGTACCTTTTGGAAGTGTCGGCAAGGATTCTCGAGCGTAAGTCAAGTGCTTGGGGGACCAAGTAGCGCTCGCCATATCCTTTACAATCTTGGTGCGTCTTGCCCACTCACCAGCCCGTCTTGTTATCGGCGGCGAAATCGTGATTGCCAGCGATGGCTATCTTTGTTTGGTGTGGGTGCGACCTGAGGCACGAGCACATGTATGCGATGTGCTGGCGTCAGCTAGCGCTCACTGTCTCAAGCTCGCTTGCAATCGCGCCCGCTCAAGTCTGCGTTCCACCCACCTGAACCAATCCAGAAAGCGCTCAAAGGAGTGCTGCGTGCCTATGTCTGTCAAATCGCCGCAGTGCATGAGCACGTCCTGCAGGTTGTGGGAGGTGGAGGTGCGTCAGAAACTCGATCTTCAAATCAACGGCTGTAATCGCTACGGTACTGACTCCGTCTGGAACCTCTGGCTCAGTGCTGTGAGTATCTGATAGAATGACGAAGCGGGCGTGGGATGGGCTCGCCAAGGGGGGAGGAGCATCCACATCGTACTGCAGGTGCACCACATCCGTGCCGAATGATTGCGAGGCTGCTCGACGCATCATTTTTCCGGAATGAGACGGAGGACATTGCGACGAGTCAGCCCATCTTGCTCAGGTGCGCTTCCTCGCGGCGTCGAGATCGTGACGAGACGCACAAGGAACGCAGAGACTCACGTGCTTCCCGTCTAACGTTGCTGGAGCGGCTCATGACGAACGCAAATGACGTCTTGGATGGCGGTATGCCTCGTCGCATGCAAAAGGGGTCCAGAATGCTCGTCAGGCAATTTTGAATTATCTTGGTGGGTATCGCACGCTTCTCGACGGGACAGAGCGGTTTGGTAGTCACCGCTTGTGCGCTGGTTCGGATGCTGCTGCGCAACAGACTCTAGGCTGGGTGATGCTTCATCGCCTGTGATACGGTGCGGCTCACATAGTCACAGTGTGAGTGCAGCTGATGGAGGACCAGACTGTCTGACTGTTGGATCACTTGCATCTGCAAACATCACTCGTCACGCACGACTCGCTGCTCAGCCGACCTCCACACCATCTAACGACCGAGGCACCGTGCGCAGCCGAATTCAACATCTGAATTTGAATGGGCGTCACGCGTTATTGTGAGCGGGCGTGCAAATCACCTCTCACGTGATGAGGCGTTGTGCGGATGAGAAAAGCGCGCGGCGCGAAACGCGTGGTGTTGATCTCTAACGCGCCCCACGCGCCGGCTGGCTTGCCGCCATGGATGCTGGGCATCCTCAACGGCATCGCGCGCTCCATCCCACTCAACTTCCACTACTCCATCCTTTACACCTCCAAG
The DNA here is from genome assembly GCA_900000165.1 of Ceraceosorus bombacis. Classification (NCBI taxonomy): domain Eukaryota; kingdom Fungi; phylum Basidiomycota; class Exobasidiomycetes; order Ceraceosorales; family Ceraceosoraceae; genus Ceraceosorus; species Ceraceosorus bombacis. The sequence continues at coordinate 428,304 of CCYA01000276.1, forward strand.
CTCATCTTTCATTCGTCGAGACGCTTCACCGCGGCGACTTGTTTCCTGAGTGGCCTGACACGCTCTGTGCTTCCTCCTTCCTCAACCCAGCAGCACCAGCCAGAGCTTGGTGTCGACCTCACATTCTAATCTTGCCATTATGGCCCAACGAAGACCCGCACCGAGCGGCGTGGGTTTTCCCTCTTCCATGTCTCGCCAGGGACTCGCTTCGAGCACATCTAGCGGTCAATCAAAACCACCGGCCTCTCGCAATCCTTCCCAAGCTGGCCCTTCACGAGGCGGCTCGGCAGTGACAGGGTCCGCATCCTCGGCAACGATGCCAGCCAGCTCAGAAAGCAGATCAAGGGCTGCTAGTCTAGCACCCGGTGCTGTGAATCAAGGAGCGATGGGCAGACGCAGAGATGAGGAGGAATCCTCAAACATACAGGTGGTCGTGCGCGTGAGGTGAGTCGTGGTTGCTTTGCCCGCATGTGTGCCGAGTCTGGTCCCTTGCACTGCGGCTGACGACGCACTCTAATCCCTGCGCGATGGCATCAGAGGACGCGCACCTGGCGATGCAGCGCCAAAGGATTCGATTCTCGCCACCGAAGGACCTCGCTGCCAATCCATCTCGGTCGCTCTGGACTCGCAAATACCTCAATCCATCTCCTCATTGCCTGTCGATCCGCTCGCCGAACCTTTGGCCATGCGAGAGAAGACGTACGATTTCGATCACGTCTTTGGTCCAGAGGCCGATCAGGGTATGGTGTACCAGAATGTCGTGGGTCCGATTTTGGATGAGGTATTGTCTGGCTACAATTGCACCATCTTTGCATATGGTCAGACTGGCACCGGCAAGACGTGAGTTGTGGATGCTGAGATGTGCGCGAGCGGAATCTTTTGCTCAGTGTATGCGCTCTTTCTCCACATCAAGCCACACTATGGAGGGCGACTTGACCTCTCAAATGGGCACATATTCGACAGAAGCTGGTATCATTCCTCGCACGCTCTATCGACTCTTTCACACGCTCGAGCTACAACGCAACGAGTACAGCGTTCATGCAACCTTTATGGAGCTGTACAACGAGAAGCTGCGCGACCTCTTGTCCAGCGATGCTCCCATTTCCCTGGAGGGTAACAAGGATGCGGGTCTGAAGATGTACGAAACTGAGAACGACAAAGCTCGAAGTGGCGTCTTCATCGAAGGTATGAGCGATTCACCCGTGGTCGATGCCGAAGCGGGACTGAAGCTTTTGCAAAAAGGAAGTCAGAAGCGTCAGATCGCAGCTACAAGATGCAACGAGCAGTCGAGGTGAGTAGGTTACGGCCATGTTCGCCGTGCCTCTGCTCGAGCCATCCTATTCACGCTCGACATGCTGCATCTCCCGCAGCCGTTCGCATTCCATCTTCACACTGACCGTGCATATCAAGGAAACGACGCCCAAAGGTGAAGACGTGATGCGGACGGGCAAGCTGAACCTTGTAGACTTGGCCGGCTCGGAGAACATTGGTCGAAGTGGAGCGCAAAACAACCGCGCTCGAGAAGCGGGCATGATCAATCAGAGTCTGTTGACGCTCGGCAGAGTCATCAATGCGCTGGTGGAGAAGACGCAGCATGTGCCTTATAGAGAATCGAAGTTGACTCGCATCCTCAAGGAATCTCTAGGAGGTCGCACAAAGACTTGCATCATTGCAACAGTCTCGACGGAGCGCTCCAACGTTGAAGAGACCCTGTCAACATTGGACTATGCTCTGCGTGCCAAGTCCATCAGGAACAAGCCAGAGATGAATAGGCGCATGACGCGGGCAGGTCTGATCAAAGACTATGTGCAGGAGATCTCGGTGCTCAAGAGGGATCTGGTCGCTGCGCGCGAAAAGGAAGGCTTCTACCTGAGCAACGAGAGTTACAAAGCAATGAACGACGAGCTGGACGTCAAGAAGTCCGAGACGGACGATCTGCGCAGGGAGAGAGAAGTGGAGCAGAGCAGAATGGAAAGCTTGAGAGAGCAGCTCTCGCAGAACATGCAGCTGCTCGTCAAGAGGGATGGAGAGATGAAAGCTGCGAAAGCTGATTTTGCCGCTCAGTCTGCGGAACTGGAACGCACCCTCAAGCAGGTTGACGAGCTTGTCAGAGCTGAGGAGGAGGAACGCACACTCAAAGAGGCTTATGCTAGAAGCGAGCGCAAACTTCATGAGGTCGCGTCTGGTTTGAATCACCTGCTCGGTGAGAGCACGGCGGACGTGAATGGGCTGTTTGCCAAGATAGGTGAGTCGCGCTTTCGGAGTGCAAAGGCCTACGAGCCTAGGACGAATATTGATGCTAGGTGTTTCGCTGGACTTTCCCAGAGCGCAAAGAAGGCGTGGAACAAGCGAATCGTACCCTGCTCGACCAACATCAAGGCTCGCTAGCGAAGCTGACAGATGCAGTCCAAGCGCGCGTCTCCGAATATCAGCAGCATCATGATCAATCAACTCAGCGCTTGGTGCTCGAGCTGGAAGGCTTCGTGTCGAGGCAGGGGAAGACGGTCGGGACCACTGCTGCTTATGTCGATCAGCGCATTGAAGCTTTGGCTTCTGCTGCTGCCGCTCTCCGCGATCAGCAAGGAGCTTCACAGACGGTCATTGGCGAGATTACGCAGGAGATCGAGGCGACGCGGCAAGCACTAAAGCAAGCTGCCGAGACGAATGTTGTTGCGCTCAAAGAACGGGCAGCCGAGCTGTCGCAGCATATTGTGGACGGTCAGGCCGCAGCTTTTGAAAAGGTCCGATCTAGCTTGACTGGTATGTCTCAGATCGCCGGCGACATGTTCATCGCGGCCAGAGAGCATAACGTTGCTCATTCGGAACGAATTAGTAAGCTGCGGTCTCATGCAGAAGAGAGGGCTGAGTATGAGGCGCAGTGCCTCAAGGATCAGAACGCCCGACTGGCAAGCATGCTCGACGAGGCGACGCTTGCAATGGACCAGATGAAAGCGGGGCTCATCACAAATGTGACACAATGGCTCGAGCAGGCCACAGCGCAGCATAAGACGAGCCTGACGAAGAGCACGGAGCGCGCTCAAGATGAGAGCCGGCAGCTAGACCAGTCGAGGGCGGAATACTTTTCAGAGCACGATCAACATTTGCAAGACTTCATCGAAGCAGGCAACTCGCACGTCGGATTCCTGACCGATCAGGAGAAGACTTCGAGAAAGTTGTTCAAGAAAGGCACCAGCTTTTTGGACAAGGGGATCAAGAGCACCGAGGATGGCCTTTCTACGATGCAGTCTGAGCTTGGCGAAGGATTTGACGCGCACATTGCTAGCCTGGATGAGAAATCCGGAGTGCTCAACAGCGCAGCTGATCAATGTGAGGTGCCTGTCCCGAGGCATACCTTGTGATATCATTGCTGACCACTGTCGCTCTGGTGCTTCAAACCTGACAGTACGGGAGCAAGCAGAGTCTTCTTGTGTTGCACAGCAGGATGGCCTCCAACAGCTCGCGGATGATGTCGCATCGTCTTACCGCGGCATGCAAAGTACGCTGCAGGACTCATTGCATGACACCACGCAGACGTCTGGGAACACCATGGACAGCGTGAGCCCGACTCTTGTATCCTCTGGTGGAACCCGCCAGCTGAGACTGACACAGCAAGCGCGCTTTTCTTCTAGCTCAATGCAGCTCAGACCGCCCAGCGCAATTATACTGCCAAGGTGGATGAGAATCTTTCAAGCATGCGCTCAGAAGTCTCCTCTTTGCTCGATCGGGCAGCTACAGATGTGTCCACTGGCGCCACGCCTCAAAAACGTGACTGGCCAGCCACAAAGGACTGGAAGCTGGTGCCGACCAACCGAGGCAAAGCGCTGGTGCAACACCGCCAGCGCGTCGAAGCCGCGGAGCATGAGGGCGTCACATCGCTCTCGATCGTCTACTCCGAGAGCGAAGCGGGAGGTAGCACCTTGAATGAGCAGGACGAGGGCGATGAGATGGAAGGGGACGATTCGATCATTGCGGACATGAGAGGTCAAGACAACGACGAGACGTTGCGACCTGTCCGGAAAACCAGGACGTCGCAAGCTTCGCGAGGAAGCAACGGCAGTCTGGCATCTGCATCGTCGGTCGCGATGACCCGCAAGACTTCCGGTCGCGAGGCGCCATCAGCTCGGACCTCTTTGGTATCTGCCTCTGCGGATCAGCCCTCGGTCACCACGCGGGGCGTGCTGCGAACAGTGAATGCCAATGCGAATCCCCAGCCGCAGACGGGTGCGGCACCTACCAAGCCAGACGTCATCAAAGAGGTGACCAAAAGACCTGCAAGCGTCGCTCAATCTCGGCCGAAGCGAGTCAGGCAATAGACACCCATTGGCATTCGAATCTCTTCTTCCCTCTAGGACTCTTTCGCACATCCACATGTGTTCCGCCCTGCCCTTTTCCCTCTTGACCCCGGACAAAGCTTGCCTAGAGAGACGATCAGCGCAAATAGCTCTGGTGTGCTTGGAATCTCGATATCCTTTGCTAGCGCTTCATACTCGAGAAAAGCCAAAGGTAAAGTTTGAGTGTAGCGCGTGCGCAGCCGACCCCAGTCAGTTCAGTTCGTCTCTTCCACTCAGTATCACGTCGTCTTGCTGGGCCACGAACGCGAGGTTGAGTGCGGCAAGATCCGATTGCAGTAGAGCAAAAAGGGGGGACAGAAGAAGGCTTTTTTTTTGATGGCGGCGAGAGAGCGCAGAGGTTCAGGGACCAGAGGTGGCTTGCCCAGGGGAATGGGAACAAGACGATGCGTATGAACCGCACAGATTTCACGAATGAGGGTGAAGGGAGCGTGGAGCGATGCTGCGCGATCTATGCCAGTCGCCAATTGGCTCCGAGCTGGGAAGATTCGATACTTGACACGGGAAAGGTGGGGGAGATAAACAAGAGAAAGAGAGAGCGTGTGTGAATGGGTGACTGTCGAGCCGCTTCCCTTTGATGTAGCCGACGTGAGGCTCTTTGAAAGAATCAGCCGCGGATGTGAATCGTAGACGTTTCACGATTCAAACGCGAAGGACGGGCCACATGTGACGCGTTCGAACAGGTGGAGAATGCGAGGGTATGATGAGGGACGCTTCATCCATCAATTGCGCTTTCATCCATCAATTGCGCGAAGAAGAGATGACGGAAGCCCAACCAGGTCTGAAGCGCGCAAAGAATGAGGTTAAAGTCAAGCGAGCCCCATCAGCAGCGTGATTCAGAAGAAAACAACATCACGCGGGCCTATACTCACTCGTACTCGTCGTCGCTGGCATCCAAGTCTGCTGCAGTGAGCATCACGCCAGGTGGAGGTCTTCTAAGTTTCTGACTTTTGCTCCTTCCGAGGTTGATAGCATCTCTGGCTCTCTGTGCCGTTTCGACCGAATTGCCATTCGACGAATCAGGTCCGCTCTCGGTCGTCGGGAAGTTGCCCAGCGTGGCGCTGCGTTTCGGCCCAGCATTCGCTGCCGAAGCCTTGGACGCGTGCAATTCTCTCTCTGAGCTGCGCACTGTATTTGTGGCATCTCTAGAAGTTGGCGCATCGCCTGCAACTTTCGCCGTAGTGGGGCTTGCACCTTCGACCTTTCGGCCCGGGCTCGCGCTGTATGTGGCGTTGCCTTCTCGATAAGCTGCGACAGCATTGGCGTCGTACCCAAGCACCTTGACGCCAGCCTCCGAAGCGGTGCTGGACGAACTGTACCTCTTGGCCGCATCGTCAGAGGGAACCAGCAACTCTGGTCCCTGCACCTCATGAGCTTTTGGGTCCGTCGGATCGACTCTGCCCGAGCTGGTCCTCTCCACCTGCGCTCGCGCAGGCAAGTCGGAGCCTAATAAAGCGGGTTTACCTGCGGAAGGCGGGGACCTGACAAAGGCATCGGTGGGCGAAGTGGATCTGCTGTCCACTTCGTCAGACGAAGATTCGTGCAGCGCTAATCGGCCAATGGCGGATGCTCCACCATCGTCGCTCGCCTCACTGCGAGCAGCAACGCTTGCTGCGCGGCGCGAAGCCCCCAAGTGCTCTGAATCATCCAACTGCCGCCGCAGCGCCGCCATTTTTGTCGGAGATGCATTGGCTACTTCGATCTCGATGTCCGAATTTGCGCTCGTGCTTCCAGTAGTTGGCGGAGTGGGCAAGGTGGTCGGGGGATCTGGCAATCTGGGCATCTGGTGAGTAAAGAGCGTTGAATAAGAGTGTTCAGCGTTCGCGAGCTTGCACGCCGTGGTGCTACCGCTTTCGCTCACGTTTCCGTTCGTCTTGGCTGGCGTTCCAAAGACGTCTGCGCTGCTAGTCTTGCTTCCCGCAGCGGACAAGCTACCGGGCTCGGTGGTGGGAGTATCAGGCAAGTCTCTCATCGATTGATTTGCGCTGCTCGGAGCGAAAGACGGTGGCTTCAACGGGCTCTTGGGAGGTTCCGGCTCGGTGCTCTCGCTAGCTGACCTGCGAAGGCTTGAAGATCTGGCTAATCCCGCACTAGCAGCGTCCAGCTGGGCCGTGCTGAAAGCGGATAGTCTACGGCTAGTAGGTGGTTTATCTCGAGCTGGCGAGCCCGCTGCGCTGCCTGCACCAGATAGCGGAGAAGGGCTGCGAGCCTTGCTTAGGCGCGCATCTTCGTCCAATTCCAGGAAAGCGTCTTTGCCTACTCCCGGCATGCGTGGCTGATCGCTAAAGTCTCGAGCTGCAAGAGATGCCGAGCAGTACGAGGTCGTCAATTCGCCAAATCGTTTACCGAGATCCTCTGGCCAATTCTCAAAGCAACGCCATCCTGCACACGAGCCACATGGTCCTCGAACGCATACATCTGCACTGCTCGAGCAGACGCATTCACCCTCCGCACACATTTCGCCTCCATCTCCCTAGACTGGCGAAGCAATACTCACATCTTCCCCAAGCACCTCCAGTCATCTGAGGTCGAGGTCCGGGCCCACTAGCGCCAGTGTACTGCGGTTTGACCTGTCCATCAGCCCAAGGGCCACCTCTATTGTTGCCCAACCAAGCGCCTCCTGTAAGCTGAGGTCTGAGCACGCCTTCACCCCAAGCACCGCTACCGCCTCCCTGGTACGGTTTCAGAGCGCCTTGTCCTGCTCCAGGTGCGGGTGCAGGCGCACCAAAGCTGCTCCTGGGTATCAAGGGCTTTTCACCAGCCGTTTCCACACCTGCTTGAAATCGAGCTATACGATCCTGAACGCTTCGAGCATTGCTCCCGACGCTGCTGCTGCCACCACCACCCGAAACTGAACGTGAGCCGGGCACGGTCAAGGAAGAACCCGAGGGTGTTCGTACGCCCATACCACTCGAAGCGGGTCCTGAGGAGCTTGAAGATGATGCGTTGGTGGATGGTGAGCCATCGGACGCTTTGCGCTGCAAGGCTGCGATGCGCTCCGACAATTTTTGTCCACCCGTTGGCAGATTTCGCTTGGAAGGATCCGACCTGAGACGAGACGTGGAGGAGGGTGAGCGTGGGGGGGGGGGGGGGG
>CCYA01000276.1:438201-491952 GCA_900000165.1 Ceraceosorus bombacis
CGAGCTTGGTAGTCAATTGCCATTCGATAGCGTTCATGCCGTCACTGTGCCTGGCGCTGCTGCTGCTTGGTGCGACACTGTGCGTCTGCTGGGATCGGGCAAAGTGACGCTGAAACAGGTGTTGGCGCCGGCTATCAGGATGGCAGAGGATGGCGTGCCCATCTGTGCGCAGACGGCTCACGATTGGGCGCGCGGCGAGGCGTTGCTGAAAAAGGCGTCTGCCAATGCAAAGGAGATGCTGCACGCCATCAGCGGTGCTGCGCCCAAAGAAGGCGAGATCATGCGCTATCACGGCCTTGCGCAGACGTTCAGACTGCTGGCAGAGAAGGGCAAGGATGGATTTTACAAGGGTCGCGTGGCGCAAGAGATTGTCAAGGTGGTCCGTGCCAGAGGCGGTCACCTGACCCTTGAGGATGTGGCGCATCACGGCGAGCAAGGCAGCGAAGAGGTGCAGCCCATCTCTTACAATTACAAGAGCGGTGCTGCATGCGCTGGAGGCAGCAGCAGCGAGGCGGCAGCAGTCAGGCTGTACGAGTGTCCGCCCAACGGACAAGGATTGGTGGCGCTCCAAGCCCTGTGCATCCTCGACGAGCTGCAAGCATCGGGCAAGATCCAAGCACTGCTGTCCATGCAGCACAACTCTGCAGATTACCTCCACGCACTCGTGGCCGCGCTGAGGCTCGCCTTTGCAGACGCCACCGCCTTTGTCGCTGATCCCGCTCACGATGTGCAAGGCGCAGAGAGGGTGGAGAAGATGTTGAGCGACAAGTATGCCAAGCAGAGAGCTGCGCTGTTTGAAAGCGACAGCATCCAATCCTTCAAGAATGGCAATCCCACCAGCAGCACCGATACGGTCTACTTTAGCGTCGTCGATCAACAAGGCAATGCTTGTTCCTTTATCAATTCCAACTGTGAGCGCATCCTCCCTTCGCAGCTCCTCACTCGCTCCCGCTGATTGCCCTTTCTCCCCCCTCACGACTGCTCGCCAGATGCCGGCTTTGGTAGCGCTATCATTCCAGCTGGGTGTGGCTTCACGCTGCAGAATAGAGGAGCAGGCTTTGTCCTGGAAGAAGGACACTTGAACTGCGTCGCACCGCGCAAGAGACCATATCACACCATCATTCCCGCCATGGCGACGCATCTAGTGCCGGATGGTAAGGGCGGTCACAAGGAAGACGTCTTACTCTGCTACGGCGTGATGGGTGAGTCGATCATGTGCCGGTGTAGGCCTTCTCGTTGATCTATTTGCAACACTGTCTGACGCCGTGCATTGCCTTTTCACGACGAAAGGTGGATATATGCAGCCTCAAGGACACGTCCAAGTGCTCCTCAACATCCTCAGAGGCATGTCTCCCCAAGCCTCTCTCGACGCTCCTCGCTTCGTCATCGGTGCAGGCACACCCGATCAAGGCGATATTTTCTCCCAAGTATTTTTGGAGCAAGGTATACCGCAAGAGGTGGCTGCAGAATTGAAGAGACGAGGACATGATGTCAAGATCGTCGAGGGCTGGGAGAGTAGAAAACAATTCGGAAAAGGTCAGGTGATTAGGAGGTTGGACTTTGGAGATGGCGCAAAGGGCTGGGCAGCTGGAAGCGATCCCAGAGGTGATGGAGCGGCTGTTCCTCAAACTTGAAGCAGACGCCATCTCGTGCCCTCTCCCCGCCAAATGTCGGAATAGCTTAGCATGCACAAGTGGTGCCAATGATCGGCTTGGCAAATTCCTTCACGTCGATGCTCCTAACGAGGTTTTCTTGCCATGGCGAGGCGACTAAGGGTCTTGCAGCTTGCATCTGTCCTCGTGCACACCCTCACCCTTCGCGAAAGCGACGAAAAGGTACCAATATGGATTATTTCTGTCTGCGCTGCGCGTGATTCCTCTGTTCAAGCTCTTCAAGCAATGCTACTCACCGGCTTTGTTCTGACAGCTCGAGGCGGTATCGAGCAAGGGTATCCAGCTTTCATCACCTGCTCATTCCTGCCTTTGGCTTCAGAAGGTTTCTGGCCGATCATCTGCTAATGCTTGGCCCCAACGCGTCGAGCCGATCGCTCTCTTCTTGATTCGTGTCGATCTCTCTTCGACCTTTATTGGCCCAAGTGCTGATTAGCAAGACGGACGCAAAAGCAAGTATGCTCAAAATATGGTAAAGCATACTTTTCCGCAATCGCGATCGCGATCGGGATTGAGATAGAGTGGAGAGTGAGAGGATCGCTTCGAGTATGAGGCAAATCTGATGCTTGCCGAGTATGCATAGACGGACGTGCTCGGACAGTGTCTAGAGCAGGCGTCCAGCTGAGGTGGTCTGAATCGGCCGGCGTTCCCATCCAAGTATCGTGGCTGGGAAAGGGAAAGAAAATTGGTGGGAAGAGCTGGTGAAGTACATGGTGTGCGTTGCCGATTGCCAGCACCTGAAACTTAATTGTTATCCACCACGCTCCAAAACACCACGTTGCCGCGGCGTATACCTCGGGTCCACATGCACTCAGTCCGCAACCCCATCAGCGAAGCACGTTTGTGGCGCGCAATTGTATTGTGTGCCGCCCATCCTCCACGAAGACTAGCCACGCACTGCGAAGCGGCGTTTCATTGACCGGGCCGATAGGAAGAGATCAGGACGAAATCATAACAAGGCATCGCATTGACAGTGCTTCGTCACAAGCTCGCTTCTGCGTAGAGGCCTCCAGAAATACTGAGGCTTGCAGGGGAGCTTTGTTAGGATCAGGACGATAGCGATGCACTGTCTATGTGCCGCTCTAGATGTTGGGAGTGGATGCTTGGCGGTGTGGCATAAAACCCATCAAGTCTCTCGCGAACGCGACTTGCAAGTCGCAGATGCGATAGTGGGTCGTGCAGTGGGGGTTGGAAGATTACATGTGCTGAGGAGTATGCCGAATGGCTACATTGCAAGGGCCGCGGTGTGACTGAATGCTGGTGGCGTGAGACTGGGATTCGAAGAGGTGATGAGAAGAGAGAGGGAAGCAAAGATATGCTGGGAGCGGAGGCCGGGTATAAGCGGTGAGGAACAGCTCAGAGGCTGACATTCCACTTCCACCTGCCCTCTCGATGACCTTCTGACGTATCGCTAAGCATAATGTCGCGCCTCTTGGAGACGTAAACAGTCAAGTCTGTAACGCGCTGGCGCAATGCCGGAATAGTGTCCTTCTCGATGGGTTTCTCGAGCTCTCCGCTGAGCTCTTCCACAGCCCTCTCTAAATCTCGCTGATTGTCCTCAAAGAGCTCCGTCATGTTGTCCTTCTCTAAATAGTAAGCCATTGCGTAGGTCCATTTGAGTGTCATGCGGCACTCGCTTAGAGTGTCCACTGCTTTCTTTAGGAATTGCACTTCAATCCAGGTCAAATCCGAGGTGAGTTGCATCTCCTCCATCTTCTTTTCCGTGCGACCATACAAATCTTGATCCAGTCGTGCAGATTGCTCATGATTGGCGAAACGGTTGAAGTACTGAATGCATCGTGCAACGCGACTCGAGGTAAGTATGGTACGAAGCTTTCCCTCTGCGCTCTACTCACGTGCAAATACCTGGCCAACGATGCTCGAGATTTTGCCTGGTCATGTCTTGCAAGTTGACCGCTCTTTTCGTCGAAGCGATTGCAATTGTACCAAGAATTTCCATGCTCTGACCACGGGCCTGAGCAAATCCAACACCACTCGTGCTTGCACTTTTTACAGGTCATGTGGTTGCACCCTCCGTTCTTCTCAATCGTGCTATCACATTTGGGGCACTCCTTCGTGTTGGCAGAGATCCAGTTGGCGGTCTCTGAATCATCCTCGCATTTCTTCGACCAAAGTCTCGTGACTGGGCAAATGGCGGGCGCGTGAGACGCCAAGCCGCATCCGAAGCAGAAGACATTGCCGCAGTCGCAGGTGACTGTTGGAATCACCGTTCGCAAAGCCTTCGCTGGTACATGACATTCGATGGCATTCTCGCAATTTGGCGCGGGACACCATCGCATGATGGCGCTGTCGTCTACGTAGGTTCGATTGAGCAGCCTCTTGTATCTGCGCACACGACTGCATGTTAGTAGCAAGCCTCGCCACTTTGAGGCTCAGAAACCAGCCTCAGCTCACCTTTCGTAGACATCTGGCTCGGCGACGAGTCCGACCGTGTTCTCATCGACAATGAGTACACATTTTTCTTGCAAGCACTGCACCCGCCTGCTCTCCCCTTCGCCCCCGATCTTCTGCGTCAAGTAGCTCGCGTAGCAGTCCGTGCAAAAGCGGTGGCCACAGCTGAGCGCGAGCGTATCCATCGTTCCCCCTGGCATGTCCTCGCTCGACAGGAAACAGACCTCGCAAGTGAAGTCCTTCCGTGGAGAGATGCGTGATGAGGATCCTTCGGCAGTCAAGATCCCCGCAGCAGACGCGACCGAGTCTGGATCATCCATGTAGCGTTCGATGAGCCTTTCCTTGTTCCAAGAAAAGTGTCGGAGCAGGATCGCCGCATCGGTAGTCTGTGAGCGCAGGAAAAGTGATCAGTCAAGCTTGACCAGCATGTACCTCACAGCTTTTGGAAAGCGAGGAGATCGAGGGAGGCCTCCCAGGCTGACGGTATCATTGCTGGCTGCCTTGTTGCAACCAAATACTCACCTTGATGGCGAACATGTTCTCAATCTGCGTGATTTCCTTCTCTTGTGCTGTCACGATGGCCTTCGGCGACCGGCACCAACTTTCGACCTCTCCGCGTTTATTAGCTCCGCTCTGAGAGCCAGGTCCAATGAAAGAGTCGCCCATCACGTCCATTTCGCCATCTACATCGCCCTCGTCCACGTCTTCAGCTTCGGTGTCCAAATCTCCTTCAGAGCCTACATCCGACCCAGATCCCAGGTCCGACATGAAAGCTGTGTCATCCATGGCGCCTTCGTCATAGTCACCGAGCGAGGAGAGAGAGTCCTCATCCATACTGTCTTCCACGTAGCTCTGTGATCACGAGAGGAGATGGTCAGCTGCGCGCACCCGACACGCCTCTCTGCACAGAATTGCGAGCCCCTGACATGGCGGATGAATCGCTGCTTGCGGGCCCAGCAACATGGGAGCACTCCAGATCAGCCCACTTACCTCAACTACGGGAGCATCTGGCGGCGGCATGTTCCTCCTCTGAAGTGAAGTGGCTGCTCAGAAAGACGACCAAGACACGAGTGATCTTGATTCCTGGCGGCGGTCACAGGTATGCTCGGCGAATCTAGGAATGTCGGTTCGCGATGGGGGATGCAGCTCTCTATTTGTCTATGCTCTGGCTTGGTGGCGAAGGGTGAATGGTACGGGACACTGGACGAAGGTCGCACCCGGCGCAAAGGTCAAGAATCTTGCAACGTATTGATGGGCGGTGATGGTGGCGGTGAAGTTGATCTAATCGATGCATTCTCGATTGGACATCTCATCGCAAGCATCTTTCATCACTCGCCGGCTCAGCATCACCGTGCAGCTGAAGCGCGCACACGCGTGCTCGTGTGGCGCAGCGGCCCTCGCCGCGCGTGTACATACACAAGTAGGCCGCCGTCAGAGTGCACCGCATGCATGCGCATCACATGTTCATCCATGCACGCTGCTGCTGCATGTCTGTTCGGTCACGGGGAGTGACTCAGACCAGTCGTGAGTTGTTCAAGGCTGTACAGTACCGATACACAGCGCAAGTCGTTCACCATCGCCGCTGACATCGATTGAGCAGACGACCACATCGTGTGGCAAGCGAAGGGGTGTGATCAAAGAGCAGCTCGATGCCAATCCAGCATGTGTCGCTGCAACGCTCGTCCAAACGCGTCCTTCCGGAGTTGACTGCGCACAACAAAACAGGTGCTCCTCACGAAAATCGTCACACCTCCGTCAACTCTCAAGATCATGAATGAGCTCAGATTTTGACAGAAAGTAGATGAGAGACACAGCTACCTTTTGAATTAGACAGTCGAATGTCATCATTGACGAGGTTGGCTGAGAGTCTTGTAGTGTGTAAAGTATGTTTCCACAGCCCACGGCAAAGGACAAAAATGGATACTCAACTTTCGAAGTCAACAAGGCTATCTATGCATCGCGTCTTACGGCGACCATAACTCGATTGATTGGGGGAGGCACCTCTCCCGGCCTTTTTTTGTTTTTTTTTAAGTATCGCATGTCATTATTGACCTAATTGTATAGGAGTCTTTGAATGTGTAAGTACGTAAGCACGGCCCGCAAAAGAGAATCAAAATGGTTATATAGCTCGAGTGCCGCAGCACGGGATTGAACCGTGGATCGCTGCATTATCAAGGATTCGAAAGCACCAAAAGCGCTCCTCACCACTAAATTTACAAGTGCAGTGCCTTACCACTTGGCCACTGCGGCATGCCAAAAATTGTGCGCTCAGTGTTTCTATATTCAAATTGACGGTGTCGACAACTTGTACGCACGTATCACGGATGTGTCTAAAAATCGTGAATGTCACACCAGATATCCTCAAAAATAATGATGGTGCTGCTTGTCACCCGCTGGCATGCGCGGCGCGCCTTCATCACTTGTTCCTCGGCCCGCAACTCTGGCCATCTGATTCTGTACAGCTTTTGATTGCGAGCTCACCTTGTCCCTACATGACTTGTGAAGCTCCGCCGTGATTGGATAGCATCACCGCAGGCGGTCCCTAGGTCAAGCACATGCAATGAAGCGCTTCCGTCAACGGCGGTCCGCGCTTTTGCCGTGCGGGGTTTGCGCCGGCGCTAACAGCAGAGGGGCCTTATATAGGAGTCAAGCTAGCTTCTGGCGTCGCCTTGCAGAAGTATCAAGCGAGACTAAGTGTGAAGGAGCGGGCTGGATGATTCACTCGACTTCATATAGCTGTAATACTGACCCAAGCTAGGTCCACGCCACTCGGTCCTTCAGAATCAAAGTCATGCTGACCATCAGCGACAGCACAGGCAAGACACTTGCCTCGAAGCTTGATCAACGCGCTGTTTCGCCATGACGCGAGATACCCGCGCGCAGGAGGCGGGTATAGCCGCGCGATGATTTCGCGCATTTTACGAACGCGAGGACCACCAAATCTGTTTCAGCGCGCCTGACACCATATATAACGGCACCGCGGGCGATATGGGTCAAGCCACTCCGCGCGGTGCCGACCGATCGTTTCAGTGAAGGCGCGAAAGTTGCTCTGCTCAAAGCTATATACGGCAAAAGTGGACCGAAGACAGCGCTTCTAGTTGTAGCCGCTTGGACAATCGTGAATGCTAATTGTGCTATGCTCTTGACTGGTGACTGTAGCACCGTTCTCGAGAGGCCATAACGTGGCTGTCGCTCCGTATGCACGGATGCCTTTAACATTCGGAATCCATGGGCAGGGAGGGTTTGGCAAAAGCGAATCGAGTGTGCGCCTGGTCATCACACATCGCTCCTGTACCTCTGAGGCTTGAGCGCCGAGCGCCCTCATGGCGCAGTCAGTTCTTCTGTGAAGATGGGAACAAGAGGCGCCAAGGAATTAGATTGAAAAGTTCGCCTCGCCCGAGCTTCTTCCTATAGGCTTTCAGGAGATACACGCGATACACAGCCACGGTGGTGTTTAATGGCATGAGGTCATAGAGGTTGACCCCAAGCAAGGCACTCTGCGCGAGCAATCACAGCTCGCGCTAGACCTTGCCGCGCTCGCACCGCTAGCTAGCTCATTTAGGAAGGAGTACAAGCATCGGCTGACATAGACCGTGCAGAGCCCCATCAATCGTGAATGCTGAATTTGACATGGATGCTCAGTCTTCGTCATTGGCGCTAAAACGGATTGTTAGTTTTGATGTTGCGTCGAGACCTCACCAAGGAGCGAACAAACCAATCATGGATGTGAGACTCAGACTCGACTCATGCAAAGCCCCTACAGCATGATGTGTCTCTGATGACTATGGAGCACGTTCTGACGCGGTAAACTCGGACTGCCCCGCCCGCTCCCACGCACCGGGGACCTGCATGATATGCCTCTGACATTTTGCACCCACACGCACCACTCTAACAGTGACCGGGGTCATCTTCATTGAGTGAGAACTGTGCGTAGATTGGATTTGGTGATTGATCCGTCCCCCGCAAGCCTTTTCGCGCAGTTCGCGCGGCAGCTAAGGCGCTGGCTGGCCCCACAGGGCATGGAAGTAGCTAGAGCATGCATCAGATGCGGGTAAAGGGGGGCCCGGGGCATGCGTGCAGCAATAATAAGAGGAGCTAGGTGCGAACGATTGCTTGAGCGCGCGGAGTCCCTACCGTGATGATCGAACATCGTTTATATACAGTACCTATATATGCATCATACCCAGCATGCATGCGCATGAACCATGATGCACAAATGCACGCACCTGTAAGCCCGCTGCTGCGCGGCGCTTCTCTTCAGGGAGTAGTCGGCCTCGGCGTCACACGATCGGAGGCTGAGTGCGAAGTGGAGTCGTGCCCGCGGCTGCATGGCACGCATGGCAACCTTGCTGAGTGACACCGCGGCGATCCAATCGTCGATGGATCGAGCGCCGCGAGGGGAAGTTCCGAGACGATGTCGACCGGCACTGCTGCGAGTGCGAGGCGAGGTGTAGTGTACATGTTATATGAGCAATCGACGAAAAGGACCTCGCCTGCCGCGTCCTCTTTCATCCCATCTTTGCCGCCGAGGCTCTTCATGTGGTCAGGCTCGTTCTGGTCGTGGCACTCCGCACGCTCGACCCCTTCTCCCCTTTGCTTAGAAGCAACCATCACCACACCGGCTTTGACGTCGACACATTCTCTTGTCACATCATCCACCACGCTGCCACGATGCGGCTGCACTTTGCTCTCCTGCTGAGCATCATCGTGGTGATCACCACTTGTAGCAGCGTACAGGCATCGCTTGAAGGTTCAGAGAAGCAGCTCAAAAAGATCTGGGCCGCTCTGGCAGACCTCACAAGAGATGAAGGTCAAAGGTCCATGTCGAGCTCTGAACGCCAAAAGACCATTCAAGACATCCAAGCGCTCATCGATCCCGATGCAAAGAGCCTTCGACAGGGCGAGGATGGCATGCAGGCTGGCACAGCCGGCTACTCCCCCCCTAGCGGCGACCTTGAGAAACAGCTCGAGGCGATCGCCAACATCTCGGCTGTAGACTACGCGGATGCCATCACGAGAGAGGCCAAGGAGTACGCGGGCTCCAAAAGCGCATTCTACCCCTTTGCACCCCCTAGCATACCCCTTGCTGTGAAAGGGTGAGTTGCTGCCGATGTCACGCATCGAGCCTAAGGACCTTCGCTGATCGCCGACCTCGCATTCGCGTTCGCGTCCATACCATCTCTGATGCGTTGCAGACCATGTGAGTACTGCAACCCCTGCCCCCACTTGAGCGCACATGGTGCAAAGAACGACACTGACCTCTAGAGCGCTCTTGTCTTCCACGCAGATCTCAACACTTGGCTTCCCGCTGGCTCATGGTATCAGACCACGCCTCCAAACGTGGCGGGAAACGGTGGTTTGCTATACGGTCAGGACCCTGCTTTTTGGACCTCCAGCTACGGCGCTGATGGCCAGTTCCGCATGGCGTGGAACGGCCTGATCCGCATTGACAACACAACGCACCAATGGATGGGGAACGCTTTTGGGACGACTGTCGCCAAGGGCCCGAATGCCAAGCAACTCTCTGCTACAGTCACCGCTACGCGGTCGATCTTTGAGTTCGAGGCAGACGGCGTCAAGTTCAATGCTACATTCCTGACTCCAGTCGAGCCATTTGATTGGGTCAGACAGAGTGAGTTGTCAAGCGGGGCAGCGCACGCATCCAGCCAGCGAGCGTCAGGCGCAGCAGCGCGCTGACTGTGAAGCTCCTCCCTGCACTCTTCCTCGCAGGTCTGCCCCTTAGCTATTTGCACGTTGAGCTGGACAGAGCGAGTGCCAAAGGTCGAAGCGTCCAGATCTACACAGACATCGACGAGCGTTGGATCACGGGCCACGACTGTGATTATGAAAACTACCCGACCAAAATGGTGAGTTGAAGCAGTTGCGCTGGATGGAGACTGGTGCGCAGAAACTGTTGAATCTGAGAATTTGACCGCGCCGCTGCCTGAATTTAGCGCTGGAACGGCAACAACAATGGGTCCTTGTCATACTTCCTCGAAAGGACTGTCCCGGAGAAGTACACCGAATTCCGTCAGAGGGCCGAGTGGGGCACGACAGTCTACGCTACCCGCGACCGCCCTGGATTGACCTCACGCAACAACAACAACGTTGTGGCTCAATTCGAATTCTTGCAGAAAGGGCGCGTGTCCATTGATCACTTCCCAGTAGGCGGCCCGGACAATGCTTTCTCGTTTGCAGTCGACTTTGACAACAAAAAGGGAAGCGATGACGCCATTTTTGCTGTCGGTCAGTTCCGAGATCCTCTGGTCAACTACATCCGTGCCGGATCAGCCCAAGGCTCCAGCTATCTCGAGGACAGGTACGGCCTATGGCGCACGGAATTCGACACTGTCGATGCCGCCACAGCATTCTTCGTACAGGACTTTGAGAATGCTCTCAAGTCTGCCAAGAAGCTCGATGCTCAGATCGATGCTGACGCTAGAGCTGCAGTTGGCGGTGGTGACATCGGAGAGAAGTATGCTGGGATCGTCGCCCTCTCCGTTCGTCAGAGTCTGGCTACGATTGAGATTACTGTCAGCCGCGACAGCAAGACCGGCAAGTACAACTCGACGGACACTCTGATTTTCCTCAAAGAGATCAGCAGCAATGGTGACATGAGTACAGTGGACGTCATCTTCCCTCAATTCCCTCTTTTGACCTACCTCAACCCAGAGCTGCTTCGATCTCTGCTCGAGCCCATCTTCATCTATACTGAGAGCGGCATGTACCCCAACAAGTGGTGTGTGCACGATCTAGGTGTCTATCCTTCAGCGTTCGGACACAACGATGGTAACGACGAACCTATGCAAGTGGAAGAAAGCGGAAACATGATTCTCATGGCTCTGCACTATGCTCAGCTTCAGGGCGCGAAAAAGGCGACTCCTTGGTTGAAGCAGCATTATTCGATCATGCAACAATGGGCGCAGTTCCTCATCGAAGACTCTCTTATCCCCGCTACCCAGCTCTCCACAGATGACTTTGCAGGCGAGCTGGCCAACCAGACCAACCTGGCTCTCAAGGGTATCTCCGGCATTGCAGCTATTGGAGAGGTCGCCACGTTGCTCGGCAAGCATTCAGATGCTAAACAATACCAAAATGTGTCTGCGACATACATTCAGTCCTTCTACGGCTTTAGCATCTCCAAGGACGGCTCCCACACCAAGCTGGCATACCAGGACGATAGCAGCTGGGGCACCCTCTATAACCTCTTTGGCGATCGCCTGCTAAACTTGCAGCTCGTGTCGCGTGAGATTTACGATATTCAAGACAGCTGGTATCCCAAAAAGGCAGCCAGGTACGCTGTGCCGTTAGACAGCCGTCATGGCTGGGCCAAGACGGACTGGGAGCTCTTCACCTCAGCAATTTCTGCCAGCAATGCCACGCGCAATCTCTTCATCGAGAAGGTGTACGACTTTGCATCGAACGGCCGCACGGATGCACCATTCACCGACCTGATGCACTCCATCACGGGCGATTTTCCAAAGGAGCCCTACGACCCTCTCAAGCTATTCCTTGCTCGTCCAGTCGTCGGTGGTCATCTCTTCCACATGGCGCTGGCTAAGGCTGACAAGGTGAATGGCATCAGCGCTTCGAGACCGTACAAGTACGGACCGCCCATCAAGTCGAAGAAACCACCCAGCAAAGAGCGATTGGACGAGATCGCAGGAATCATTGCACGAGCCAAGCAAGGTGCTCTGGGAGGCATCACTACGCCCTCAGGCTTCCGGCAGGGCGGCAACACGCCACCGAAGGCGCAAAAGGCTGATGCAAGCTCAAGCAAGTCTGCCGGCGCAACCTCAACGAAGCTGAAGAAGCACGTGACGCGCACAGCCCACGAAGAGAGCCACCATACGGCTGCGTATCATGCTACTGACCGCACTGCTGCTCGTCACGCAGCGATGAGGGGCGGTCAAGCAGCTTTTGGTGCCATGCGCGCTTAGAATGGGCAATTTGCTGAGGCTTGTTGGCACCCTGGGCACAAGCTTCTGAAGTCTTTTGAATATCTTGTGATGGTGTTGACGCTGCCACGGAGCGACGCAATACATGGCATTCCTATTCCCAATAACACGTGCAAGTTGTTTTGATGTTTGCTGAAGAGCGCTGGGTGCATAGATGTTCTCTTCCTTCGACTTATGACAAAGCAGTCGCACGGAACCTTTGCTCGACTTGCGAAGTGGGATCATCACGCTGTGCAAGATGCTCGATTGGGTCGCAAGCGTGACCGTCGCTGTGATTCGAGACTTGCTTCAAAAGGGGGCCGTGATGTGAATTGACCCGCACGGAAATCGATCAGAATGCAGAAAAGCCCCAGCAGCATCAATCGTGAGGATCTTTGAATCGTGACTGGAGTCGCGTGCTCTGACGCCTGTGCAGCAGCCGTGCCCAAACTCAAATCAATCACGATAGTCGTGATTTCGACGATCAAAGTCGTGCGAGCGCCGCACTTGCTGATGCATGCTGCTCCGCGCTCACTCGACACGTCTCACGACTGATGCATGCATCACGTGTGGCGCCGCCGCGCTCGTTTCAGCTTCCTGCACGGGCTGTTGATTGGTGATGTCACAAGACAAGGACTCAGTCGATGTTGCTCGCAACCATCATCGCCCATCGCACTAGTCTTCTGCGAGCACCAATTCATTCGCGTACATCTATTCACAATTAGCATCCGTCTTATCTCAGTGACAGGACTTCGCCACCGCAACTCACTGGCCCACGACCACGAATCTCGATCCGACGTCACAAGCTTGCGCATACAAGGCCCTAAGATTCAGGCCTGAAGCGATCACGAGCCGCGGTTCCGCTCTTGCTGCTTCAGAATTTCGCCAGCACGTATACAGGACGCTCGATCGAAGAGCCACGATGGATCACGGCGACCACCACTCGCCTGGCATGGATCATGGAGGCGGGGAAGGGATGTGCGTACCGGGGCAGCGTTCCTGCTCTCCTTCACCGCCAGCGTGCAAAATGTCGATGTTGTGGAATAGAGAGACGGAAAACATTTGCATCGTGTTCAGATCTTGGCAAATCACCAATCGAACATCCTTGTTGCTTAGTCTGCTGATCATCGTGCTGCTCGGCGTAGCGTACGAAGGACTCAAGGCGGCCATCAGAAATCACGATGCCAGATTGGCCATCAAATATCATATTCATCCCACCGACGCTGCCGGGGCAATGTCTGCTGGTGGACACAGAAGGCGCGCGAGCTTGCTCCCCTCAAGTCACTCCCGCACTCCATCAGGACCCACCGGACTCGGCACGTCTGCCAACCCGTCTTCGCGCCGGGCCACCAGCTCACATTTGGATGACAATTCGACAGCGCTCAGGAAGCAGAGGAGACGATTCGTGTGAGTTTGTTTTTTGGGTGGCGAATGCGCAGAGAAGTTCGCTCGCTCGCCACTGGGCTGCTCCCTTCTTGTGGACGGGCGTTGAGCCTCAGTGGAGATGCAGAGACTCGTGCCCCGCGCAGCCTCTAGCTTGCGGGCGAGGCCTCCTCTCGTTCCGCTTGTTTGGGTCATATCAATCGTGAGCTGTTGCTGACTCGTATGCGCCATCCTCCTCAGCCCTCCTCTTTTGATATCGCGGGCTGCCCAAGTTCATCGCTCGTTGCTGTATGGTCTATCAGTAGCGCTCTCAATGTTCCTTATGCTCATCTTGTGAGTGGGCTTCGCTCGTCTGTGCGGTCTTGGTATCGATGACTGATGCGTTGACGCACGGAACCACGCGACAGCATGACTTACAACGCTGATCTGTAAGTGTCCGCAAAGCAGGAGTCAGACTATCGGCCAATTGGGCACTCTTGGGCTGACGAGCGCGCGTCCCATCCATTCTCCAGCATTGGTGCAGTGCTCGCTGGTGCAGTCATCGGGCATTACCTCTTCTCCCGCGATCTTGGTCATATCGTGGATGGGGTGGACAAGGGTCCAGCTTGTCATTGAAAATGCCGAATGCATACAGTCACAGTCAGAGTGCATAAGTGCATACATGCGCACACAAGCGTGGCCAAGAGACCTTGTGAGCCCGCAAGTGCGATCGTGGTGATTGTCTGCTACGCAGATCGTCGGCGACAATGAATCTGGTGGACTGGATGCCTTGCAAAATGGCTCGAGCTCGAGCGTGACTCGGGCATTTCGTGTGTACGGTACATGCAAGACCGCAAGATCATTCGGGTCTGCTGGCTTGGCAGTGTTGTATTTGTCCCCTTCCGAGCTTTCCTTCCTTCTTATTTTGCGTGGTTGCTGCTGAGCCGCCGATTAGACTGAAAGTTGATGGAGTGTGAGTACTCTCTTTCCTCTCTACGACCAGCTTGCCTATCTGATCTGCTACGCAGACGCGAATGATTCGAGCGCGACGTTTGGTTCAGTCTAGAGTCTCATTGAAACACTTACTTACAAGGTACGCAGAGTGAACACGAATTTCAACGACTTGGACTCGGCGTCTTGACTTGCATGACGCGAGCGCCTCCTGTGGACACGTGATTCGCGGTGTCGTGTGAGAGTGAGTCAGCAGCCTGCATATATGTGTGTGCTTGTGCGTTTCTCATTCAACAGCGTGCTCAAGGGCTTCGCAAAGGGGTTGGCATGGACCTTTGCGTTCACCTCCATTTGCTGTTTCAGAAGGATCAAGACTCACGATTGATGCACGGAGGTAGATGCGTGGTGCTCGCACCTCACCTCGCGCAGCACAGAGGCTCACAGACTGCGCGGTTGCGTCTGGGATTGAGGCGCGCCATCACAATCATCCCCCTGACTGGCTGCCTTCAGCCCTTGGTAGTCTCGATTGTGTCGATACCGATAGAGAAGGGAGTGAAATGAAGACGACCTTGAAACATCGTCCAAGATCAAGGTCAACATCAACATCGCACTTCAGCTCAAAGGTTCTTCAAGATGCCCTTTGAAGCAGGTCTTGGACTCTATCGCTGGCTCAAGCCCTCTCGGTCTGGCCAAGAAGAGGTTCCGCCAAGAGCTCAAAGTCTACGTCTACCTCACGATGTACTCTTGGAGGTGGCAGAGCATTCAGACTTTCAAACATTGCTAAATTTGGCCTTGACCAATCGCTCCGCTCTCGATATGTTGAGGCCTCAACTTTCCAGCTATCACTACACCACGGATGGCGACGTGCTTGCGGCCATACCCTTGCAGAATCGCAGACACGTAAAAGACCTCATCGTCTATCCGCGACTACATTGTGAATCCGACCACAGGCACGAATGGGACATGGGTGACCAAAATTCGCTCATTCGAGACTTGGCCTCGCAGCTTCGGCATCTCACCTGCTTGAGGAGCTTGCGCATACATAGTGGAGAGCTGCGCGAGTCATTCTGGAGTTTGTTGACAGCAGCGCCACAATTAGAGGTCATGAGGATCGTGGGAGGATCTCCTCTGTGGCCACTTCTCAGCCCACCGGTAGGTGCCGTGCTCTCGTACCGCTCTCTCGCTGTCCTTGTCGCTGCATCGACTGAGGTGTTGTCATGGCCGACTCTCAGAAAGAAGAGGCAAGTGTAACATTCGACTTGCGTTGCCTCGAAATCGACATTTTTCGCGCGCCTCGGGACGCTAGTAGTGAGTAGCCGGACCATCGAGCCACGGTGATAACAGATCATCGAAAATCTTTGTTTTGGCTGACCTAGTGCAGTCATTCAGTCTTTGCAACCCCTGGATTGATGGACGAAGTGCGCTCTAGTATCGCAAATCTTGTCTTGAAGGTGCGGCTAGAAGAGTTTCGGCTCAGCATCGCTCATAGCTTGCGCCGACCCGACGCTTTGCGTATCATTGCGCCTTTGGCCGGAGCCACTTGGCGTGAGTATTTAGCGTGAAGGGCCCTGTACGTATTAGGAGGTCGATCTGATGTGGCTCACGTATCGGTCAATCTTGGGCAGCTTTGAGGATCCTGCAAATATGTGAGCATCAAGGAAAAAGGCGCGATAATGTGCTCACGCATGTTTGCAGGCTGATCATTCGATCTGATCTCAACTCTGTCCAGCGGGGTGCGTATACAGCCCCAAGCCGCCGCGAAAGCTGCTCTGAATCTTACTCACCTGTCATTGAGCAGCCTCCCTGACTGCCGAGACGAGCTTCTTGAATTGATCCTCCCCAATCAGTACTTCAAGTTGCAGACGCTCGCGCTTCCTACCGAGCAGCGCGCGCAGCCGCTCACCGCGTCCTCGGCTCTTCTCGTAGAGGCAGCGACAGATGTTTCCAGCCCAGGAGGCCTGCCTCTCCCCCTTCTGGAGACATTTCACGGTGACGAATACGTCGTGGCGGCATTATTAAGCGTATCGCGTCCCCGCCTTCGCGTCGTGAAGGGCTTTCAGTGAGCAGAATAGTCATATAGATGCTGGTACCCGTGCCTTTGCAGCGCTAACTCCACATCGATAACAGTTTTGGATCCTCGCCCAGCATCGACGATCGACTTCTGAGCTCCTTCCACCTCAACCGTCAGATCACAGCGCTTGAAGGTAGGTTTTAGAGACCAGAACCAAACAAAGATTTGCGAACGCCCTGAGCTGAACAGGTGCGCGCTCTGGACTTCCCCACAGTCTGGCATAGACCGTCAGCTGAGACTGGTCGCCGGATGCTAACGAGGCTCTTCCAGGCTTTGCCGAACGTGCGGCACCTTCACCTGACGGGATACTGGCCTCATGTTCACTCGAGCATCACTCTGGAAGACTTTGCGAGTCTCAAGAAGCTGGAGCGTCTCGAAGGATTTCGCTTGGATCTGTCAGAAGTCGTCATGGCGCCCGCTATAGATGCGAATGGAGTCCGAAGACAGACCGTGGGAGCAGCAAAGAAGTGGTGCATCGAAAGACTCGCTTGCGCGTGCCCATGTCTCCGTCTTGTGCAGGAATCGCATGATTGGTACTTGATCACTCGAGTGGAGGGGTCCGATGCCGTGCGATCCATCGTCCTCACGTAAGTCACAGATCCTGTCGCGAAGCGCTGCAGACGATTCTTGCGCAGGCCGAAGTGATTTGCTCAGCTTCCTGCAGGACTTCTGATCGCAGTGATTGTCCATCCATGCACGCGTAGTCCAGCTAGTCGGATTCTGAGCTGAAGAGCCTCCTTGCCTGCGCCAAGGGAAACGGTCGAGGAGGTTTTGTAATGCTCTGCCGTGATCTTGTAAGTAACACGTGGCCTTGATCCCATACCTTCCTGCCAGCAGATTGCAGCGCCAATAACCGGAGAGGTACTCGCGCGTATAGTTAGATAACGCGCACACGCGTTTCGTGATTGCAGACCTTCGCAGCCATGCAGGAGGGGGACGCGGCGGCAAAGCAGCGACAGCAAACGGCAAATCCTGCGGCTTGTGAGACCGCAACACAGCCTTGCATAGCATCTCCACTCGATCGCGCCGAATGTGCTGCCCTCGCGGCTGAGGCAGGAGGTGAGACGGGCCTCTCGCTCTCTTGCACTGCCCGCGCGCATTCAGTGGAGTCAAGTTGCGAGGCAGATCTTCACTCGCGACTCTCGACCCTTGAAGTTCCGTAGCACGTCCATCTCCATCCACACCGCTCCTTGGAGTGTCCAGCATGAAGCTCAAAACGTCGCCCCAAGGCCTCGAAAGCAAGGCCGTCGATGGTCATGCACCGCATCCAGAGCTCATCTCCAATTGCCGCCGTGCACTTCGGCTTCCTTCAAACAAATTTCAGACCTACCCAGTAGACATTCAGTGAGTGTTGTACAAGCGCACATCCTTCTGCTGTCTGACTATGCGCCCTCGCTGGTGATGAATGATTCTCCTTGCAGCGCTTGCCTTGCCAAGCATCTGGATGCCGAGAGTTTGCTGGCCATCAGCCTAACCTGCCGCGCTCTGGCCACATTATACGCCTTGCCGCTATCTCGATGCCTCGCTCTGAACTCGGCAGACGAGTTGCTCAACTTTGTTCTGCATCATCAGCGTAAGAGAGATCAGCTGTGTGCTGGCGGACATTCTCTTGTTTATCGTCAAGATGCTGCCAAATGGACAAATCCAGCGTACGATCTGAAGCTCGATGATCCAGGTACGCTCTTGAACTCGCGGAGGATCATGGAGCTCCATCAGCTCGTACGCGAGAGAGAGCACGCCCCGGACTTCCCGGCCCACGAAATATCCTCTGGTCTACTGGGCGCAGTGCTGGATCTGTGCCCAAAATTGAAGTCCATCCGCACCTATCACACCACCTTGCCTCTCACTACTTCCTTAGCGCACGCGCTCCTGAGAACGACTCCTAACCTCACCACCCTGATCTACAGGTCTAAATGGTGCGACCCGAATGCTCTCGCTCTGCTATTGTCCCGTTCGCAAATCAAGACCCTTGATGTCTCAAGTGCTCACTTCTGCGCCTGCAAAGGCGACGAAGTCAGGCATCTCGACGCCGAAGCCTTGGGGTGCTGGATCGTCGACTCGAGGTCGTTGCAGCGCTTGGTCTTGACATCGAGCTACGTGACAGGCTGGAATCACGGAGCGCTGTGGCGCCACATGGCTACGCAGAACTACTTGAATGGGTCATCAGGGGATCGGAGAGCTCTTCCGCCCGTATTGAAGAGTCTGGAGCTTCGCAGAACGCAAGTCAACGCTAGCGCTTTCGGTGCCTTTCTGTCAAGTCCCAACGCTGGAGCTTTGACTCACCTCTTCCTGGGTGGAGTCGCGCGTTTGAGCTCAAAGTCGCTGGAGGAGAGTCTCACTCCACGGTCAGGCGAGGCGCCTTGCGCTTTCGTTGCATCATGCGAGCTACTGGACCTCGAGATCGACGCCCGACTTATGAGCTCAGAGCTACTCAAGCTTCTCGGAAAGCGGATCGGCTACTTGCGCGTCTTTGAGCCCAGTACCGTTCGATGCATGGATCTGACAAATGTGCTAGCCAATGGCTTTCTCCCTAAGCTACACCGACTGGTCATCTGTCCAAGAAGCCAACACGACGACGAATCCCTTCGAACAAAGGCGACAAGAGGCACTGCTCCCCATCAGCCCGTAAGCGCAAGGCACGCAGCGACGATTGCCCTGACCGCCATGTCTCTGGGCGTGAAGGACGCCACGGTAGGCGACGATTTCTGGTGGGGCATCGAAGAGCGAAAGAATAGCATGGCAGCCTATCGGAAAATGGAAGCGGAGGACCAGCGCAAGCAGGCAGCAGAGAGCGCCCGAAAGGCGCTGCAGCGAGCTCGAGATGCGGATGGCTGGGAAGCCGATGAGGAGGTCATGGTCTTTGGCAGCCTGCCTTGTGGAGTCGCACGGCAGCAGTGGGGCGAGGGCGGCCTCGATCATTGGAGAGACTAGCTACTGTGCTCCGTGGCCACTACTTTGCTTCGAGTTCCGGCCAGCCCAGCACATCAGTGGAGTTTTAAGCAACTGTTTTGTACATCAAACAGCAAGAGGTCGTTACATTAACACACTACTTTCTCTTGCTCAATATGAGCTGCAATGGATCTTTGAAGATGACGAAGCGATCTTTGATGTTGTTGCGAAATGTGTCGGGGTCGATGTGGGGTGCGAGGTTGACGTCGAAGCTCTGCACGAAGCGAGCAAGGAATAGGCGCATCTCCATGTAGGCCAATTGCTTGCCCTGCAACACGTGCACGATCGCAGTCGTATCTGCTCGTCAGTTGGGCTTTCAGGAATCTCCTCGAGCGCAAACGTCGACTCACGATGCACTGTGTTGGCCCGGCGCCAAAGGCAGTAAAGGCAGCTGCAGTGAAGACATCGCCCGTCTTGTCCTGCTCGATCCATCGCTCTGGGCGATAAAGTTCGGGATCGGTAAAGTTGCGTGGGTCACGCTGCATGGTGTAGGTGGGCGTGGAGATGACGACACCTGGCGGGATGATCGAACCATCTGGTAGCTTGAGTCCAGCTGGTGAAGTGACGCGTTGGAGGCCGCTAGGTACGCTTGGATAGAGCCGAAGCGATTCGTCGATGCACGCTGTTAGATAGGACAGGTGACGCTGAGTCTCGTACGAGCCTACGTCCGAAGCGCTAATGTCGCGTTGAGGAAACGCAGTATCAAGCTCCTTTCTGAGCGTTTGCCAGCAGCGACCCGAGTCCGTTGTGATCAGGTTGAAGATGACTAAGCCCATGGCGTTTCCAGCAGTGTCGGAGCCAGCCCTAGCGAATGCCACGAGAAGGCGTCAAATCTAAGCGCAGATCCAAGAAGAAATACGGGCAAACAAAACTTACCCAAGCAGCAAGAACGCCTCGGCAGTAAGCTCGTCCAAATCGATCCTGTCCCTTTGAGCCTGCCTTTCACCAAGAATGTAGCTGAAAATGTCCTGCTCCACCAATGCCGGTCCATCCCTGATGCGCTGCCGCACAGTCTCACGACACCAAGATTCAATGGCTGCAGTGGGACTCGGCAAGTATGCGAGAATATCGCGGATATATCCGGCAACATTTCCCATTGGCATGAGCACGGCCAAAGACTCTTGGATTAGCTCGATCTCTTTGGCTGTATTGGCGGTGTCGAGCATGTGGAAGGATCGACCGACACCGAGCTCGGTGACAATGTCCATGGTGAGCCAATCAAGCCAATAGCCAATGTCTTGCGTCGTCTTGCCGTCAGCTTTGCTCAGGAGCGCATCGATCGCTTTCTCCGCGTTGCGCTGGACATTCGTCTCGTAGCCTTTGAGCGCGCTGCTCCTGAAGGCTCCGTCCCACTGTCTACGCCTCTCATTGTGCGCTTTCATCGTCTTGAGAGTGTGCAAACTGCGCGCCTCCTTGCGAGTGATGGCAAGACACTCGTACCAAGGTCCTTTTTGCAAGCCGGTTGCGTAAATTGCGGATATCGCACCCACGATGTTGATGCTCAGCTCTCGAGGGCCAATGCGGACCACATCTCCGTACTGCCTGTGCAGCTGCTGCATGTACACAGGTCTGCTGCCCGCCAAATCGAAGGACATGCTGCTCCACTTGCTCAAAGCCAGAAATGTCGGACCTGGAAACTTGCTGAGTCGGTGAAAGTGAACCCTGTAGACACCGATGATACCAAAGACGGTGAACAGGTACGTGGCTGATATTCTGGATGTCAAAAATGCCGAAGCAAAGATGCCGAGGCCTTCTTGGACGTGATAGATCAGGAAGGAGGCAACATTGCCGCCAACGAAGGCCAGCGTGATATACAAGGCATTTGGCTCGGAAATCTGAGCTGACAACCACGTCGCAATGGCTAGGGTGATTGGCAGCAACGTGGTCACTTGCCAGCTTTGCGCTTCCAGACCAGCAAGCAGCGTCATCCTGTATTTTGGGTGTGCGCAAGAAGCAAAGAGAGATGGATGATGGGAGACTATATCTGTTTGATCCTGAGCACCTCATATAAGGGCTCGAGCGGGTCATGTGGATGACCCAAGACTGCTCTCGCTGCGTGCCATAGCTAGCTCGTGCTCGTCGCATGCTGCGTAGGGAAGCATGAAAGCACTGTATGCCTTTGTATTTCGCTGCATGACATGTCTCTAACCCCGCATAAGAGCCATCTCGTCAACACCAAAGAATGGACAGGATTGCGAGAGAGCCGAAGGAGACGGCTTCTGCTCGAGCAAGCGCACCCCGCGCGCAGGTTGGCAGATTGGCTCTCGCCTTTCGAAGAAAATCGGTCTCGGTCGTCGAGGTCGGGACTGACTAGATATGTACACATTAGTTAGAGAGTGGTCCTTCGTTGGGCACCTGATTAGTGATTGCAAAGCTTGATGGCAGTCCGAAACCTTATCTCTAGAGCACTGCTGATGTGCCACGATCCGCGAGCTGCAGCCGATCCGTCGACGCTAAAAATGCGCGAGATTTCTCCGACCCGCCGCCGCAGCGGCGGAGATCCTGCTGCTGCTGCGTGATCGCTAGCTGTTCATGCTGCTGGGCCAATCAGCGTCCGCCATGACTCGTCCTAAACGTACTAGACACGCGACAAGGTAGGGAGGAGCTAGCCATGAGTGACGTCGATCGATTGGAGCGTGGATGATGAGTGACAGGTGTGGCTGATGCTCTAGACCTCTCCACAATGCGTCGCTCAGATGCACGATTCATGCATTCGTGACGGTCGATGGGAAAATGATGTACAAGGTTGGACTAGGGGTGGTGCCTGCAGGAGAGCCGCCGCCTGCGAGCCTGCCATCGCGAGTCGCTGTGTATTACATCGTTGGTTCTTGTCCCTTCCACCTTTAATTTCTTTCCTCCTCTCCGAGTAGCCAGGCAGCGCCTCTGCTAATGGAAAAGCCTTGCGAAGCAGAAACGTTGCGCACAGAATTTTTCTCGTCATGCTCAACATCCCCATTTGTTTCTGGTCGCGGACCGGGTGCACCACCGCTGGGCAGACCAGAGGCGAACCCACCAAAGAAAGATCTGGCAGCCCTAGCAGCTCTCTCTGCAGGATCCATGTAGCCCGACAGGCTGATGGAAGTACCGCCCGGGCTCGAGCTTCTTGCGCTAGGCGCGTCGCCCAGACCGTCGAAAAGCTGAGCTGCTCGACTACCAAAGCCACCGCCACCTGATGCAGGTGGGCTAGCCAAAGAAGCGGCGCCTGGAACTGTGCGCCCACTAGCAGACGGCGCGGGCGCAACACCTCCTCGAAGCCCATCGACCACACCCGCAAGTCTTGCGCTGTTGAACAGCCCACTGAAACCACCACTGGCGGCCTGGGCAGCTTGCGCAGCGCTAAAGATTGATCCAGCAGCGTAGCTTGCTCTGGCTCGCACATCGCTAGCTGAAAGACTAGTCATTCGACTAGCAACAGCCGCAGCGCCGAATTGTCCCTGGTCTAGTCGTCTGGATGCGTGTGTACCGCCCGGCAATGTTGGATTTGCTTCCAAGAAGGCGAGATGCATCTCCTCTGCATTTCTCCACTGTCGCAGAAACCCAGACACCTTGTCTGGTGGACACAATTCGATCACGTGCGCCATCAGTTCGAGCTTAGCAGACGTATCCTCAAAATCGGGATGCCGAGCGACTTGAAGGCAGGCTTGCCACGCCTCTTCTTGAGCTTGTGGGAGGACTGCGGCGACGCTATTCGGATCCCTCAATGACATGTTTGATGAATCTGTGCTGCCTGCATGAGCCGCAGCGGCTGCATTGGCGCGCTTTCGCAGAGCCGCCACCTGCTCTACTAATCGAGTGCAAGCGGCACGAGCCGCTCGAAAGTCTTCGGCAGCTACAGCGGCATTGCTAATCCAAGCGAGCGTCTGAGCATCAATTAGAGCCTTTGGCTTGGGCGAAGTTTGTGTAAGGTCGGTAGCTCCGCCCCAAGAGCTTCGAGAAGGTGTGCCGACGGCATTAAGTTTCCTGGCGAGTTCAATGATGATGTCGACTGTCTGGTAAGCGCCGTCATTGAGCGATAGCAAGCGACCAATGAGTTCTTGTCTGTTTGGTGACATGCGAATCTGAAGCGGCGTCACCTGTTCGTGCCTAGCATGCTCAAGTTGCGCGTCGCGAGATCGGCTCAAATTGTACGAGCACAGCTTTGACGTCCCTTCGATGAAGGCTCTTTCAGCAGATATGCGTGGAGTGGGTGTAACAGCAGAAAGGACCTCGTAAGCAATCTTCATGTCGCCACGGTGAACATTCGTAGACTCCGTGTTGTCATAAAGTTCCCGCGATACGCGCAAGACCAGCTCTTCGGCTTCCTCGGACGATGGTGTCGCCGTTGCAGAGGTGTCTGCCAACAAGAGCTTGAAAGTGGAGACATCTTCAAGACTCGCGCGCCAAACACACAATCAGCCTTGCAGCTCGCTTGGAACACTGGAGCTAGTACGACTCACCGCCATTTCGAAGCACTTCCTCCAGAACCACCACAGTGGCCTGATGAGGTCCTAAAGCTTCTAGTAAACCCCCTTGCCCTGCCATCGCCTCTAACTCCAGCCTCAAGGGAGCCCAGATGCGTGACTCTTTCTTGACATCTCCAGCTCTCAGGAGTCTGACCACCAGTCTCCGCTGCGCTCCTGCGTCGCCAGAAGCGGCCGCCAGGCTCGCGATGCTTAGTCGGAGGCCTCGGGCAGCGAACGTCTTCGATGCTCGCACGTGGGATTTTACGAGAGGCAATAGCTGGAGAGAAGGGGTTGGCAGGGAGTTGTAGAGCTCTTCTGTCGCCATCGTTTCCGGAAGTCTCGGAGCCAGCAGGATCGCCAGACTTTCGCGTGTGCCTGCAGGAACGCCTGCGATCTTGCTGGAGAAATCATCCGGAACAGCCGCATCGACGATAGCTGAAAATGCTGCTTTTGCAGAACCGTCTGTCCTTTCGGAGCCGTAAATGGACACGAGCGCAAGACGGGCTCTCGTTTCCTCATCCAGGATCAGCGCACCATCTGCAGCGCTCAGGGCACGCAATACGGAAGCAATCAATCTAAGACAATCCATGCCGAAGCGTCCTGGCGTGTTCGATTGTGCTCTTAGCATGTCGAAGACCAGGTATTTGAGGGAGGTGGCAATGCCCGACGCGCCTGATGCCCGCATCAAGAACACGACAAGGTCGTGCATGGCCGCGTCGGCTTCTGAGGGGCTGGTAGCCGATGCCAAGTATGCCACAGCCGTCTGCCTACTTCGCTCAGGGTTCTCGAGAGCAGCGCGAAGGTCGGATAAACTGAATTCTCGAGCATCGATCGAACGCGCGCTACGACTATTGAGCGCTGCAAGCATCGCAAGCTCTTCCTTCAGCTGCAGCAACTGATCCGCAGCAGTGCCCACAGCCGCTAGCGCCACGTCCAGCAGATCTTGCGCTGAGCTCGCATTATTCGCTTGTGCTTCCAAGAGCAGCACTTGCTCCTCATACCATCCGACCAGCTCTGTCCGACTGAGCGAGCGAGGCCCGTCCGGGTGCAGCGACTCGTTCGTCGTGTCGACTACATCTTCAACCACAGTGGAAGCCTGATAAGAGTCGAGCCAGATGCTTTGCTCCTCCTCTCCCCTCACATGGGGCAAAAGACCTAGATTAAACAAGGATTTGATCGAGCCTTGGTGAAGCGCAGCGGCGAGGAAGAGGAGGGACAAGAGCTCATAGCGCTCGGTGATGATCGTCTGCAGCTCCACCCTCGGCAAGCCGCGCAGCAAGTCCAGCAGCCGTTGAGGCTTGTAATCCTGCACTAAATCGACTGCAACCTGTAGGAAGGAGCGCTCGAGGTAGTATGGCATGTTGAACGGTTCCGCGTCAGACGACGCGGTCTCCAATACCGTGTCTCGACTGACTTCGTTGTCATCCCAGGGATCGTCCTCGTCTTCGTTCTTCCCGCTGAGCACGTTGGAAACGGACGGGCCGTCTGCGACAGGAGCCAGCAGCAGGGCTCTTTGAGCGTGCACAGCAATGCTTCTCAACTCCAAAAGCCGCGCCTCGGTCTCCCGGCCCGGATCGGAAGCGTCCCCTTGTCCGTATCTTCTTGCAAACGCATCTGCAGCCGATGCAGTCCTCGTCAAGATCCTGTCAGAGAGTGCGACATGATCCTGGAGCGTGAGCGAGGAGGATTGAAGAGCTTCTGCAAAGGCGCTGCAAGCCCATACATCATCCGTCACGCCATCGAGAGCCTGCAAGGCGAGGGACAGGGACGGCGCATCCGAGCCTTCAGCTGGTTCTATGTGACCAGCATACCTCAGCCACGTGCGTTTGAGTGTGCGCTGAGAGGGCTGAATGGATGAGGAAGTTGGATGCCTAGACAGGTCGGTGCTCTTACGCTTCTTCGTGCTTGCACTTCGCGTGGTGGATGGCATCTCGGGGAGCCTTTGTTGGTGCGGCGCTTCATGAGCCGCTAGGCAGCGTAAGCACTAGATGATCGTATCTGGGAAGCCTCCCGATGTTCGTTCTGAGAGCGACAAGCTGATGGAACACAGCAGTGTGGGGATACGAGTGGCGTTGTAGCAATGGATCCAATCTCAGTCACAGTCGTGAGTCTCAATGCTAGGTCACTTCATGATTGGATCGAGGCTCGAGATTGAGGCCAGTGAATTGCGAGCCGTGGGCCCCCCGCCATGCAGCTCTTCTCCACGACGAGAGCGCGATCTTTCTCGTACGGGACTTCGCGTAGTGGCTTCCGCGTGCATGAGCGGACGGTGCACGCAGGCGTGTGCACAGTGCATGGGCACGGCGGCAAGCAGCGGGCGGCGAATCGCGGTGAACCCCGCGCTGATATCCTGCTGCATTCACGATTCACATTCACGATTTGCCACAGCGGCTGCTATCATCACCGTTCTCCAGGCCCGCACATTCTTTGATTACAAACCTCATCCACCTCGCTCTGTGACTGGCTTCATCAAGCTTCAACATTCCCATCAGCTCGTCACTTTTGCATCATGTCACTGGCAGCGCCTCACAAACGGGGCGCTGTGCGTGGCTTGGGCAGAGCAGCGCGAGATGGTGTGCCGCCCTGGCCCGGAGGCGCATCATCGGCACGCTCAGCTCGACGAGCCCCACCGCCATCATCGCGAGCATTCAGCTCCAGCAGCGGTGCTTCGTCATCTCAAGCTTCTCAACGCGGCGCAAGTCAATTTCTCAACAGGAGATTCTTGGGTATTCTCAGGCACGTCGTGCTGCCAGTGCTGAAGGGCGCCTACCTACCCTTCACTGGCGCCGCATCTTCCAGCGCTGCTGCACCCAACTGCGCACACCTCGCTCGCACACCGTTCAACCCCACTGTGCATGGTGCTGTGGGCGCCAGATTCTTTGGCGCTTCCGTACGCGCTCGCGTACGACCTTCGCCAACTGTCTCGGCGCTCAAACCCTCTTTGACGCACGGTCCAGGCCTTCAGACTGCGCGCAACTTCTCTAGCGGCGGTGGAGGCGGGCGCCTGTTTGGCGATGTCTTCACCAACGCCCCTCTGGCTTTCAGAGCCGCTGTCGATGAGTTGGACGATGACTTGTCTCTGTTCGGAAAAGCAGCCAAAGGTAAGGGCAAGGCGCCTACGATCAGCGCTGCCACCGCCCGCCGCGGTACTCGTCGTTCAAGCCCTGCAGCGCGCACCAAGCATGCGGCTCAAGCTTCGGCTCGGATCAGTGCCAAGTACGCTGCTGAACAGGGTGCAGCTATCCAGGACGTGTCAGCCTGCTGCTCATGTGACGGTGACAGCAGCAGCAGCAGCAGCATCTGCATGGAAAAGGACAACATCGAGCAGACGTACAATCAGTACTTTGCTGCCGCACCACGTGTCGCCGACAAGACCGATCAAGCCTCTTGCGGACCTTATCGTGACACGTGTACTATCTTGCGTCTACCTGCCGAGCCGGATCTCGACCTCTTTCAGCTCCTTCTCGGTCCGATGACGGATTTGGCGAGCGAAGAAGATTCGACGCATCCGCTCGATCGGCGCACTCTATCGGTCATGCAGAGCTACTCCGAAGCGGCAGCTCATCACCGCCTCCTAATCTCCAGCTTGCAGCGTCTGCTCAAGCGAGAAGGTTTGGACCCGGACTGGGTCATTTGCGCGGATGACGTTGCCGCGCACGGGCGAGCCTTCGATGTCAGCTTTGATGGATGGCGTGCGGAAGATGTGCGACGCATGCTTCTTGCCGAATTTGGTGTTCGAAGAGGTGGAGAATTGTCGCGCTTCTTGTTCGAGCAGAAGCAGACTGCTGATCAGGCACCAGAAAATGCGTCTCATGCGGGCTTGGACGATCTTCATTCCCCACCCCGAAGCACGGAAGATTTTGACACGGAATCGCAACTCAGTCCGAACAGTGAGGCTATCTCACTCTCACCATCACCTTCCGATGCGCACGATATAGCTCAAGACGTCGCTGAATTTGGAGTGGCATCTCAAGTCAGCTTTCAAGATCATGCCGATGCGCACTCCGATCGGTGGGACATGCCATCGCGGTCGATGACCACCGAGCACGCGATGGCTAATGGGCTAGGCCTGGACTTGGTGATGCCTACTCTGAGTTTCGAGCGGGAGAACGGTCCTGCATCGTTCGTCGGCTCAATCTCTCTTTCTCGCGCATCTGCCAGCTCAGATCTGTCCACCGGATGAATGCACTCGTCTCGCCTTCGACATTTAGCGGTACGCGTCTTGGACTACTCGCGCACTTGCGCATGGATACCCAAGCCGCATTGTTAAGCCTCTTGCGGTCGCGTGTGTTCGATTTGACACAGGCCTTTCCTCCGCCTCGGCTTTGTAGCCCATGCTTTCATTGGAGATGCATCCATGTATAGGCCTCGTCCCCTTACAGATCATGCCCTTCTGCTTCTCGAGAAGCGCTGCCACGCTCTTTGTTCCCTCCATGCTTTCTCTGGACGTCGGCTTTGTTCTCTCTCTCAATCTTACGACCCTTATTGCTATGATTCCATACATCGTTTTCATGTACTGCGATTTGAACGAGTTCGCCCGAGTCGCTTCCGGAGGTCGCGTGATCAGTCCAATTGGACCAATGTCTGCTCGTCAGGTCCAATCGAGTTCTAATCAGCCACAGCATCGCAAGCGCTGGCGACGGGCATAACGACGAGATGCATTCAATGTGGTGGATCGTGACGCTGCATGAGTAAAGATGGAGGAGATTCAACGCAGTAGATCGAGCACTCGCACACTTGAGAATGCAGCTTGAAGCGTTCAAGAAGCGCAGCGTACGAGATTGTGAAGACAAAGTCGTCTTCGATAGTCTAGTGCGAGGTAGGAGCAACATCGACCAGAACAACGGAACGGTGCAGCGGGCAACCGGACGAGGTATGAACCCGCTGATTTGGGTCGAGCGCGCCGGTCTGCCCGGAGGCCCGCGGTCGTGGGTAATGCAATGCATTTCATGTGCCAATGCGGAGCACTGTGAAAAGAAAAGAGCAAGGTCAAAGCTCCGCTTTCTTCTTTCTGTCGACCTTGCCTTTCTTGTTCTCTTCGGACCTGGCGCGTTCCAATTTTAACTTCAGATCAGCAAGCCTCTTCTCCACGTCATCGAGCAGACTAGCCAAAGTCTGCACGTCGTCCTTGGTCAAGCCCTGCTCGCTTTTCTGTGGGTCGCTAGGCAAAACTTTTTCTTGTCCGGTGTATCGCGGTTGCTGGACAGGAGAAAGATATTCTTGCAACACGCCCCTCACTGCGAGAGCAATGGCTTCGGCATTTGCCGTATCCGCCGCAAGCGAAGAAGAAGCCGAGTTGGACTTGCGGGATTTGACAAGCTTGTGTGGATCGGAAGGATCCCTCTTGCTCGCTCCACCACTCGCCGTCAATGCCCAGATATTCGTCAAGAGCAAGACCAAGACGAGTGCTCCTAAGATGAGCATCGATGGGCTAAGATCGCCCACCATTTCGATAGCGCCCCCTGTCAGATCTGCAATCGTGCCGCAGATGGTCGACAAGATGCCCATGATGCCCCCAGCTTCGCTCGTGTTCGAAGCCTCGCTCGCAAGAGCCTTGGAAGACTCTTTGGAGGTGGGATCAACAGACGTCTCGCCAGCTGGAGTGGAAGCTACAGCCTCTCGCATCTCGTCTGCAGCTTCATCATCGCCTTCTTCTCTGAATTCTGAAGCGTGTTCTTTCAGGTACTTTCTGACCGCAACGTCCAGATCCTTGTAGTACTGCTTCTGGCCGTCGATGGACGCTTTGTCGATGATGCCTAGGGGTCGCACAAGTGTCGAATGGCGCCGTCAGCTGAGCTCACCTCGCAGCGATGCTGATTGACTGCTCTCACCTTTAATCATGCTCCTTCCAGACCATTCAACATTACAAGTGACATAGACCTTCGTGGTATTGCCACCTGCCCACGTGAAGCAGGTTCGAGTCTTGACCGCAAAGCTTCCTCCTGAAGGGACGTCAGGTGTCCTCGTAGTCGTCATGGTGCTGACGTAATCGTCCATGTCGACGTGCAAATTTTCATCCGTGATCACGCACTTTGTCTGTTTAGGACCAAAACCACCAGCCAAAGGTTTGATGTAGGACATTGACCTGGACAGCATGTTGTTATTTGCGGTATCGGGTGACCAATCCGACATTTGCAAATCTGCATCAAGAAAGAGGTATTTTCAGCATTTCAAACTGCTTGCGCAGCATCGTTCTGCACTTCACGACTCACCCATGAGCTTCTGATCCACAGTCCAGAAATCCTTCATGAAACCGCTGGTAAACAGCAGGTTGTATAACTTCTCGGGCACCGCCGGATAGGTCTGGTCGAGCGCGACGGTGGGCATATGCTTCTTTTCCTTTTCGCATGGGCAGCTCGTAGCTCTGTGGGGAGCTTTCTTGCCGCCTGCAGCGCCCAAAGCCACAGCAGGTGAAAGTGGCGCGCCGTTCATTCCCGACATACCGTTTGCACCAGAATCGGCGCCGGCGCCATTCGCAGCACCTTCCTTGTTGCTCTTCAGCTTCATTCGCAGCTTCTTGCGCTTTGACACCCGCGGCGCGCCTTGCTCTGTGGGCTTTGCGGCTGCTCCATCTTTAGAAGCATCGCCTTCGTTCTCTACCGACTCGTCATCCGATTGGACCTCGATGGTAGCCTGACCAGGGACCGAGGGATGGGAAAGCTTCCAAATATTGACGATGAGATCATACGTCGCATCTCGCGATAAGAAAGAAGCAAACGTATACTGTGTGGAGATACAGAGGACCACGTCAACGGTTTCAATAGTGCTTTCATGTGGCCCCAGCTTACCTTCGCATGCAATGTGGCCATCTGTATAGCGTTGGGTATTACAAATGCAGTCATGCGTTTCTCGATCGATACGATCTCGTGAAAGCCAATGACGATATTCGTCACCCATCCAAAGATGTTTGCGTTGAAGCAGACGTGGTTCTCAGATATGTAGAAGCGTCCCTGAACGAGGATCTCGCGCACGAGAGCGCAACCGTAGTCTGTGTGCGATCGCAAGGCGAGCCCACGTGCGAAGCAGAAGGAGCGCAGTGAGCTTGGTATACATGCTGCCCCTAAGCCCCTCACACGGACCTGATCTGCCGATGCAACGTATGCTACTCACCTTCGATGAGATAGTCGTCCTCGGGCACGCTTGGGAAGAGAGCATGGAAATCCGCATTTCTCTTGGAGCTGGCTACCGCAAAGCCGGTGATCTGCTGTCCGACGCCTACATCGCCGGGCCAAGCATGATCGTCGTCCAAAAGAGACACGCCCTCTCCAGTGCCCGCGGGGCTCAAGCCTCCCACGGCGCCAATGCCGCCGGGAGTCAGATGTGGTTCTCCAACAGCGCTGACAAGTCGCGGAGTGGGTGGCGCTAGACTGGCCGCTCCTGGCATCAGGCCGTGTGGAGCGTGCAGGCCTCCTGCAGCTACAGCAGCACTGAAATGAGCAGCCGCTCCAAGTCCAGAGGCTTCGCTCGCATCGCTCGCAAAGCTAAAGCTACTGCTCGTGCTTCGCTCTCTCAAAGCTCTTCTCCTTCCCTCTATCGCTTCCTCCGACGGCGTCCCGAGCATTCCGGGATCAGGTCCGACCTCTGACATCCTGCCGGTCTGTGGATTTCGATACAGACCTCCTTCGCTCCCACCCACGTAATTGGCGTCGAGATTGCTGCCTGATCGAACCATTGCTTGTTGCCTGGCCATCGCACCTTGACTTCCACCTATGCCTGCCGCTCCGATCGCGCTTCCAGCCAGAGCACCAGCTATGCCTCCAGCGGGTCCTCTTTTAGCACTCTTGGTGCTCTCGGCCGTGTCCCTTCTTACAGGACCATCCGACAATTTTCGCAACCTCGCAAGAGGACTAGGAGGCAGCAATTGAGAAGTGCTTGCCGACTCGTGCATGGCTGAAGATCTCGAAGGAGAATGGCTGTCGGTGCCGCGAGGTGTAGGAGGTGCGAGGGAAGAAGCTCTACCGCGATCTGCCATGGAAGGCGCCATGGTTCCAGTCGTCGCATAGCGGCCGTGACCACTTTGGCTTTTGTGAGGAGACGCAGTGGCGGTCGAGGCTGCGCTGGGCGACACCGTCACCTCACCCATATCCGAAGCGTAGCTGTTGTTGCGACTGCCAAGCTTGGGTCTAGCTGGTGCTTTGCTCTGCTGCCCTGGACCGACTGCAGCAGAAGCAGTGAGAGCATCACCGTTCCCGGCAGTGCTGGAGTGGACTGCAGGATTGGGTTGAACAGATCCATCCGCATGGACAATCTCGCCCAATGTGAATGCAGCCAAGTTCAGACTGCCTTCACCGGGTCGATCGCCAGGCGATGCAGGAGGTATTTCGACTTGCCTCGCATTTAGCGTGTTGAGGTCGGCATTTGCAGTCGATGTGTCCACGTTGGCCAGCCTGGCAGGAGCTGTGGGTGGTTGAGCTGAGAATGGATTGACATTGTTGAAGCGAGTATTGCTCGGAGCTGCGCTGGCATTGCCTGCACCGCCTCTTCTTGATGGTTCCTCATCGCCGGACGATTCGCCGCCTTGGAGGATATCGTGGGCTGCAGCATCAGCCATGGCTCTCCGCATCAGCTCGTGCCTGTCTGGAACGCCGGTACTAGCACCCCTTCCGTGCCCGTCATCGCTGATGCGTGTGCTACCTCTTCTCCCAACCTTGCCGGTCCCAGAGAACACGGCCGCGGCAGATCCGGGTCGAGGCATGTTGCTAGAAGATGCGGCAGCGGCTGTCCTGATCGAGAGATCGGGACTTGTATGGGACGTGGGAAGCCTGCTGGGAAAGGGTTGCGTGCCTTTGAGCGTCAAATTGGAGTCGGCAGATGTGGTCGAGGGCGAGGGGATGAATGTGGACGATGAGGTTGGCGCTGGTGCTGTCGGCGTTGCAGACGCTCGACTATCGACACGCGAATCCCTTTGGAGAGGATGCGCGGCAGCACTGTGACTTGCAGTTGCAGACTGAAGCGATCCTCTTCTGCTCTGAGAAAGGTCAGGTGACTGCGACTGAGATTGCGATTGCGATGAGCCTTGACCCGTATCTTTGCGAGCGCCTCGGATGAGAGAGGATATTGCTAAAGGCATCTGCGTCGAGATCACAGCACAGCTGCGAGTGTCGAAGAAGCAAAAGGTCACCAGCGACGCGGGGAGAGGATCGAGATACGTTTTGATCTGCAAATGAATTGCAGCTCTGACTGTCGGAGTGCCAACGACGGTCGCAAGTCCGAGGGTGCGCTTTGTTGGCTCGGATCTGCTGGCTGGCTGGCTGGCTGGCTGGCTGGCTGCTTGGCTGCTTGGCTGGCTTGTTGGCTGTGGATGATGCTCGCGTGCATGCAGCTGCTATCTGTCTGCTGCTGATCTCGTTTGTGCCTTGCGCGCCGCTGCTGTTGGTGTGACTCAAGACTGACGCGCATTCGGGGTGGCTTTAACCTCAGTTGACCGTCTGCTGACGCTTGATCGCACCGAAGACCTGCTCGCGACGGACGCAAGACTCACGACTCACGACTCACGACTGCACAATCAGAACCACTTCGATCCGTGATCGCAAACGCGTGTTACGCCCACGCTGATGACAGTCGTCAGTACGAGACATGGTTTAATGAGTCTTTGAGGGGAATAGCGGACCCCATCGACAGACGCAAATGTGCGAGTGCATATATACCTCGTGCAAGCATTCTGCTGGCCGCCTTCACAACCAGAGAGCAAGACATCCGCACCGTAAAATTTGAATCACGAGTTGAATTTGAACGACACTTATCATCATCCGCTCTGGCAAGGCTCCCCATGCGCGGCGGACACAATTCGAATCAGTACTCGTGACTGCATGGTGAATGTATGTGACGGCGGGAGCGAGCAAATGCTTATTGTGATTATGATGTACACTTAACAATCAACAATCACGATTCAAAAATACCGAGGTGATGCATGGGGGCGAGAGCGCTTATCAAGTCACGTGTCAGTGGTTTGGCGTGGTCAACACCGCCTCACCACGCACGGCGTTGTGTGCATGTGTGAGTGCGAGCGAATCAAGAGGGGTGGGGTGGGGTGGGGGAGCGTGTATTCGTGATTTGAGGCGTTCCAGCAGCAGCTGTCGCGCCTTTTCTCAGATCAGCATCCAAGCTGCCTTTCCACAATTCACGATTAGCGGCATCAAGCGAACCTCACAGCAAACATCCATTGCAAGCGGTCGCACTGCGAGGTGAATGCGTTCAAGCTCGTGCGACAGCGCGTGCCAAGACTACATTCATCATCCGGGGCCTGTCAATAGCTCATCCATGATGGCAGATTCCAGCCATGCTCGCAGGACGTCATGGGATGACGCAGCCGCGACGGCTGGTGGTGCACCCCAAGCTTCGACATCCAGACCAGCGATCAAAGCTCGGCCGCTCACCTTTCATCAAGGTAGCGCCCGTCCAGCAGCTGCTAGAACCTCCACTTCTCTATCCTTGCCGCGCCGATCTTCCTATGCGGCCACAGCGGCGGTAGCAGCAGCAGCAGCAGCAGCGTCAGGATTGACATCCACCTCCAACTCAACTTCGGCCTCTGCGAACACCGCTCATTTGGCCTTCACCGCGGATCAAGATGAGGAGGGCGATAGGGATTGGAGATCCACGGCTATCGGCGATTCTCCCTTGGAAAGGAGCATACATCACGTGGGAATGGGTCGGTATCAGTACAGCTTGCTGTTCCTGACAGGGTGTGGCTGGGCAGCGGACAACATGTGGCTACAAGGCATAGCCATCATCATTCCTCGACTGCAAGACGAATTTCGATTGTCGGACTCCATCGTAGGCCTGGCATCGAGCTGCATGTTCTCGGGCATGATGATAGGTGCTACCGGCTGGGGCGCCTTTTCAGACTCGTACGGCAGAAGACCAGCATTCAACCTCACACTGCTCTTATCGACAGTCTTTGGACTCTTGGCTTCGGTCGCGCCTTCCTTCCCACTCCTCTGCAGCTCGCTCTTCGTCCTTGGTACAGGCGTGGGAGGAAGTATGCCCACCGATGGCACCCTCTTTCTAGAGAATCTGCCCCGGGACAAGAGGTACCTCCTCACAGCTCTCAGCGTCTTTTTTGCAGCTGGTAGCGTCGCCGCCGCTCTACTAGGTTTGCTCATCTTGCCTTCCGGTAGCTGTCCAGACCGCGACACGTGCTCGTCACATCAGAATCGAGGCTGGAGGTATCTACTAGCCAGCCTTGGCAGTCTCGTGAGTCTAGCCTCGACTAGAGATCGCAAGCCGCAGGCTAAACCGCTGACCCACCGATCTTTGCTCATGAACTTCGTAGACGGGTCTCTTTCTCATCTCCCGTTTACTCTTTTTCAAGCTTTGGGAGTCTCCAAAGTACCTAGTATCGACGGGCAGGCCCTACGAAGCCCGCGTGATCCTTCAGCGTATAGCAGCATACAATGGCAACCCCCTGAGTCTCAGCGTCAACGATCTCAGGAACAATGACGCGAGCGCAGAATTGCCAGAGCTGGATGAGGATGGTCCGTCTAGCTCGACACGCATCGGATACGAGCATGATCTGCAGGATGACAGCGACGGGACGGCGCAGACGCAAGATTGGGGGGTATCCAGCATTGTGGATGGAGCGAACGAGCTTTTTGGATTTTCGAAGCCTGCCGGCAAGGAGTATACGCCGCTATCCACGCAGGATGTCACGTCCGCAAGCGAATCTGGGCGGTCCCGTCGTGATGGATCGACAGATGGACCGCGCAACTCGCAGACGAACATACCACAAACTGTCCGCTCGAGCTTCAGAGCTTCTGATCGATCTGCTGCTACTGTCACGCAAAGTGCAGGAAGAGCGAGCGGGCTGCTGTACGCTATCTTACCAGCGCGAATGGCAAAACCGGCAGAACCGGTTCTGGCGAAGTACGACGAGCTGCTCAAGCCTTATTGGCTACGCACTACGGTACTGGTTTGGTCCATCTGGGCTCTGTTCAGTCTCGCTTTCACTTCATTCAACGTGAGTCTGCGCTTGTCCTGCAGTCTTCGCCAACAAGTGCGACTGACTGGTCGTGTCTCACCTTTCTTTTCCTACTGTCCTTGCACCGGGATCCGATTCTTGGGCCCAAATACCCAGGTGTACCTGTCAAAATTCTTAGAAGTAAGATTGGGCGCTTCGAATAGGATCCAGGTCATGGAGGACATCTTGCTCTATTCCGCAGCTAGCTTGCCGGGCGCCATCATGGGAGCCTATCTGATCGAGACTTCGCTAGGTCGGATACGGACTGTGAGTGAAGGGGCAAGACTCTTGGTGGTCTGCAAAGCTTTCACAGCGCGTACGAAGTTTTACACCGACGACTGACCATCCCCCTGGTCAACGTCGGTTTCCCGTTTGCGCGCCGCTAGATGGCGCTGTCGACCGCACTCGTGGCTATTGCTCTGCTCATCTTCATCCAAGCCACGGAACGCTTCACCATCGTCTTGAGCTCATGCAGCATTTCCTTGGCTGCTTCCGTATCATACGCAGCCATTTACGCTTACCCGCCAGAAGTGAGTAGCCATGACGTGGGGTCGACCCAAAGCGCAGTTCAAAGAAAGCAGCCAGAAAGCGCGCTCATTCATAACTTTGTGTATTACAGGCCTTCCCGACTCACCTCCGAGCCACAGCTTCCGGCACAGCATCCGCCCTGTCTCGTCTGAGCGGCATCTTGGCTCCAGTAGC
This sequence comes from Ceraceosorus bombacis, assembly GCA_900000165.1. Taxonomy (NCBI): domain Eukaryota; kingdom Fungi; phylum Basidiomycota; class Exobasidiomycetes; order Ceraceosorales; family Ceraceosoraceae; genus Ceraceosorus; species Ceraceosorus bombacis. The sequence continues at coordinate 474,654 of CCYA01000276.1, forward strand.
CGCAGGAGCCCTCTTATCGCTCAGCGAGCAACTCCCTTTTCTCCTCGCCGTCGCGATCTTCATCATTTGCTCCATTCTCATGCTGTCGCTTCCGTATGAAACAAGGGACAGAGACGCGGACGCGGCTTACGGAGAGGATGGGCAAGGCAGTCAATGAACCATAGAGTGTGAACAGATGCTCATCGTCGTGCACACGCTCGATTGCGACTGAGCATTGAGTCCTTTGATCATGCATTGCTCGTAGGGGCAGTGTATTTGAACATGTGAGCTAGGCCATTGAATGCACACAATTCATGGACCTACTAAGCCCGAGGGCAAGCTGATGTAAAGCCTGCAGGGTGGGGCGAGACAGGGTGATGAAGCGCGAGTCGCCCAGCCAAGAGATTGCAGCCTGAAAAGCGCTCTTGCACTTCACCTGAAGGGCAAGCTCTTTTCTGAAGCTTCGAACAGTTTTCCTGCTGGACAATTGTGAATATCCAACTGGTAAGATGAAAGGGCCGCGAGATGAAAGGACAGAAAGGGAGGAGGAAAAGTCGTGCCATAGAGGCGCTGTTTTAGATGCGCCGTTGCGCCCAAAGCAACGATCGAAAGCATTATGAGCAGCTCACGTTTTCGTCGGTCGTGATGTAGTTCTGAAGCGAAGGTCCTGGAAAGTGAGGAGCATGAATGAGCCAAGTGAGGCAACACCGATGTATGCGGCGCACGCGATAGGAGCGATGTGCAACTCGTCACCGCATGATGGATGTGAATCATGGCGATTGGAGTTGTTTTGAGGTACCGGGAAGATCGTTGCCCCGATCAGGTCGCTTTCTAGAAGTGAATTGGTTTGTGTGGGGCTCTGTGAGAGGTTTGAAGGAGACATCTGTGTCCTGGCATACGAGCTACTGCGAAACATGGCGTTTGCATCTGAGTAGTGCATCCAAAATCGCCAGGACGCTATCCTTGCATCGTTGCTTGCATGATCCCTTCCGAGACACTGCCAAAGCGAAGTTCCCGAGGTCAGCGTGGGACAGCAAGTTCCATGAAAGAAACGCAAGCTCGTCGGACCACTCACTACTGCGCTACGACTTTTCGCCCGGCGAAGAAGCGACCGTTAAGAGCATTGATGGCTTTTCCAGCACCGTCGACTGCTGCAAAACGGACCCAAATCTCTCCAGCACTCTCTTTGTCTACGTAGCAAGCTTCGACTACACCGTACTTTTCCTCGCACTCGCCCTTGACTTCTTCAGTCAATTCCTTGTCCCAGTCCCGCTCGGTCTCCCTTGAGAAGGGGTTTGGTATGCAGGACGTCAGCTGGATGACTTGGTCGAAATATGTGCACATACTCACTCTTCAGGATTGAACATATTTTTCAGCAGGATGGCACGACTCAACGCGACCGGCATATTAGCGGGTCTGGTTCTACGAGGGCGTACGAGTGTTTTCGTGGTAAGCCCTCTGATCCCATGCGATCATTTGGCGCGGCTGATGGACTCACTGTTCGGTCGGGACCGTTGGTGCGGGCTGCTCCGTGCGGGCGAGCTTTTCCATCAGAGCGGCACGGCTGGCAGAAGTCAGGCCTCCGCCGCCTCCCTCGTCGAATGACGACGTCGTGGTCGCAGTCTGCCCAGAAATATCGATGCCTTGTTGTGCAGCAGCAGCGACTGCTGCTTGTTGCTGGTGCATGGTTCTGCCCTCCTGACCTCGAGCATTGACGTGTCCCACCCGAATGTTTCGACCGGCAAGCTCAAAGTTGTCCATATGCTGTATAGCTCGCTCAGCGTCCTCGACATTTGTAAATCTGCCGCAGGATGGAGAGACAACGGTAAGCTATCAGAGCTCTCGCTTGCTGGCCACTCCTCTCGCACGAAGCGGTACCCACTGGATGAAAGCGAATCCTTTACTCTTTCCAGTCGGCTCGCGGTGAAGATCCACGCTTTCGATCGTGCCAAAAGGATCAAAGACGCTCTTGAGGTCAGTGTCTGTAATTTCGAAATGCAAACTGCCAACGTAAAGCCGAGATGCTTGGTTGGCGTGCGACTTAGCGCGGGCAGCGACGCTCGCCACATTTTGACCGAGGTGTATCGGTGCGCCAGCAGAGAAATGCGGAGGCAGAGGAATACCGGCGATCAAAGATTCAGTAATGGCTGGGGGCGACCCACTTGTCGCGGTACCACCAAGATGCGGCGGTAGGTTCGGCCGAATAGGTGCCTGAGCGGTCGAGGCACCTTCGCCCCGATTGCGCGCCGCCTCCGTTTGTTGGACAAGTATCGGGATACCGAAAAGTTTGGTACCTGACAAAGCCATCGCTTTCTCGACCAGGCTCTCTTCCTTTAATTCAACATAGCCGATGCTGTAAATTACGAGGTCTGCAATGAGCTAAGCAGGACAGTGCACGACGTCAAAATTGCACTCACCCCTTACTGCGCCCAGTGATACGATCTGTGACAATGCGCACGTCTCGCACACTGTTGTCCCCGAGAGCCTCCTCAAAAAATTCGCCCAGGTCACGCTGTCCAAGACGAGCCGCAAGCTGGGAGCAAAAGACAGAGCGTAACTCGTAATCCTCGGGCTCGGGTGTGCGCACTTTCTCTTCTGGAGGAAGCGGTCCACGAGAGCCATGGCGGGGACTGTGGTAAGGACCATCTTCACGTCGACGTGATGCGTATGGGTCGCGTTCGTATCCACCACCACCACGAGGGCCGTACCTGTCGCGCCCATACGGTTCGCGATCGTATCCACCGCGTGACGGGTATCTGTCTCGAGCATAAGGATCCCTATCGTAACCACCTCGTGAGCGCTCATGGTGGGTTCTAGCAGGTCCACGATCATAGTAGCGGTCGCGCTCGTACCTGTCGGAAATGCGACTGCTTCCACGTTCGCTACGACGATCGTCGAGACGGGCCTCTAGGCGACGCTCTAAGCTAGCTCGCCCACCTTCGTAGTCTTCACGGTCACGCTTTCGCCTGCGATGTGCGCTATCTCGCTCGTCATAGTCACCACGTCGAGAATGCGTTGGACTGCGAGAGCGTGACCTTCGTGGAGAGGGAGAGCGAGTGACAGACCGACCACGAGAGTCGCGAGGACCATTCTTGGAACCTGCTGCTCGTCTGCGCAGGGGTGAGACAAGATCGAGGGTCAGCGGGTCAGATTGGCGTATGAGCTTCGCTGTAGTATTAGCATCTGAGTCTGTCACTTACCTTCGCAATTTTTCTGCTAGCTCTGCTTCTCTCTCAGCATTGGACACGGCGCGCGCACGTGGAGCCGTGGAGGAGGACCTAGACGATGGGGTACGGGAGGGAGAACGCGATGCCGGACTGCGAGAGCGGTCCTCATCATTACGATGACGACCATTGCGATGTGCCGGATTACGCGAGCGTCGAGCGCCTGGAGAAGCGCTGCGGGAGTGACCCCGACGTCGGTCAGTATCTCCACCACGGCTTCGCCTTGCCGAGCTGCTGTGTGCGCCACTGAGAGCGTGGCTGCTGTCCCGTCGATGGCTGCCCGCTAATTCGGGCGACATGCTACGCGTGGGCGAACGAGCCGCACGATTGGGGCTCGGAGAGCGGCTCACCTCACTGCTCGTGTAGTCTCGCGTGCTCAGCACCCTGCCTCGACCACGAACATTAGGCGCTCTCGGTGCGGATTGAGCAGGCGCGGCATCCAGCCCCTCTTCGCGATCTGCATACATGGTGTCTTTGAGGATGGACACAAAACTTCGGTGGTGTGGTGGATGTGGTGGGATACAGATTTGAAGGCCTGAAGCACGAACGTTTGATGCGCGTGCGCCGAAGCTTGTGTTGCATGCGTGACGGGGCAAAACGAGAATTTGAATGATGTGAACAGTCACAAGTAACGATTGGTTAGTAGTCAAGAACAAGTGAGTCGTGAGTGCCGGGTTCCATGAGGCGCGGCCCATCGGCATGCAAGTAAGCGCAGGGCGACTCGTCGACCAACCACGTGGCTGCGCTGAGCGCCGACCCTCGCATCGCGCAATTCATGATTTCTTGATATTCGCGCCTGCAGCCAGCCAGATGGTCGTGAGTCAGTCACGAGTCAGAGTCTGGGTGTGATTCTGATTGAAGCTGACGGGTCTGGCGCCTCCACCTCCATCCTCATTCCTTGGCATACCATATCACCATAGCGAAAGAGCGGAGCTGATCCCGACGCAACAATCACGAATCTCACATATCCTCCGCAAGAAGCACGTGTCGGTAGCCACTGGGTCACACGCGAAGCAAAAGCGAGACCAAAATGTCTGCGACGGCGTCAGACAAGGGCGCGAGCGGCTCCACACCACTCAGCGAGCAGCGTGAGTACGCTCGCCTGAACATCTTCGATGGCATACATGCGTGCAGCTTCGCAAGCTCGATCTTGCACCAATTTCCCACATACTGACGCCATCTCTGCCCGCAGAGGTAGCACAGCGCTTTCAATCCTTGAGAAGTGAAATGACCAGCATTGCGACCAAGATTTCAGAGATTGAAGGCGAGACGGAAGAGCATCGGTGAGTTGCTCCTTTTGCAAATGGCAGCGAGAAGCACTCGGTGATTCACCTCTGCCACGCCTTTGACTTTTGCGCACAATGCGCCTCCAGGGCAGTCATAGAGACGTTGAAGCAGACAGCAGCAACGGCGCCCGACAGAAAGTGCTTTAGGTTGATTGGAGGAGTGTTAGTGGAGCGTAAAGTTGCAGAGGTGGTGCCTACTCTAGAGGCAAACGTAGCAAGTGTGAGCGGTGATCGATCACCAGCGCCTCGATCAGTCCACAACACTCAAACTTCGCATTCTCTCCGCAGCTTCGACAAGTGCTAGAGGCCCTGTTGCAGCAGTACAAAGGAAAAGAGGAAGAGTCACAAGCATTGCAGAAAAAGTATCAAACAGCTCAATGAATGGAGTGTAGCGTGTACACAGGCGTGTCGTGCCCAAGTCCAACTTTCACTGTTGGCCGCTGCTTCCAAGCTGAAGCTTGGCGAACCGTGCCTCCGCGGCCCTAGCTCGTTTTTCTCTCTCTATCTTAGCTCGCACCTCCGGCGTCAACCCGGCGGTATCATCCAATTTTGCTTGCAGAGCGGCAGGTGGAGCTCCTCCTAGTCGGTTTCGACTCTTGTGGCTCTCCTTTTCCCTCACCTCGGCGGGCGCAGACACTGGTATCTGGTGGGCGGCAGCCGCTTCTTCGGTTGCTTGCGCTTCTCGAGTCTTCGCTTTTTCTCGGAGCAATGCGCGGCGATCGTTTTGCTTCGCCTTTGTCTCTTCCGTCAAAGCAGATGGCACCCTCGCTCCTCCCTTCTCCATCGACCCCCAATCGTACCAGTCAGGATGCGTTGCCATCAGGCTCCGGAAAACATCTCGCGCATCTCTATTGGTGCAAAGATCGACAGCTGTTCGGTGAGGCAAGTCGTCGGACTGCTTGCCCGTGGGCTTCCCCTGGGCATCGAGAATTGGAACTGGCTGAACTGCAATAGTCGGGTCCGCGCGGCGTTCCATCAGCAAGTACTTCAACAATTCCTCGCTGCCTCCTTCGGCGGCGACATGCAAGAGCGTGGATGGAACGAGCTGGCGAGCAGTGGGTGTCGGATTGCTCAACACTTCCAGCTCTCCCGTTGTCGAGTCGTAACGCACGAGCCCCTTCTCGTTCGCGTCACTAAATCGCCACCACGAGGGGAAAGGAGCATCGACGCGGGTTCTGAGCAAGTCCGCAGCTTCGTCCGCATCATCAGGATCCGGTGGAGCGTCCGTGTCCCACCCGCCAGGACGCAAAATGTCGCCTTCGTACTTGTAGAGATGAGACTTGACGGCAGAGAGCCGACCCTTTCTTGCCATCTCTACCAGCCTCTCGAAGCGGTCACGCCTGAGCGCTTCCTTCGGCTCGAGTTCGGGACCCGAGCGTTCGGCTCTCGCCCTTTCTGCTCTCTCCTCCCGTGCTTTGTCTCGCTGAGCGCGGGCCTTTTCCTTCGCTTTTCGCTCTTCGCGGGCTCTGGCTCCGCTCTGTACCTGTGCGAGGTACGCGGCGTCTTTCGCCGCCAAGTCCTCTTCGCTGTCGTGCCTGACTCGGACTCGAATGAGCTCGGCGAAGCATCTGAGCGCTTCGCCTATCGTCGGACGCCGTGTAGGAAATGGCAAAGAAGCAAGCGTGTCTTGAGAGCGATGAGTCTCCAATGGAGATTTGCCCGACGCCCAGCTCCACAGAAGCCCTCGCGCATTGCGTTTCCCGGCTCTGACCCAAACACGCTCGCTCTTCTCGATGCCTGACCGCCAGGCAGGAGATCCGAGCAGTTCTCTCACCTCCTCTGCCAGCGCAATTTCGCCGTAACGACGCAGTTGGGCACCGGCTGACTTCGCAAAGCGCCCTGTTGCATCCTGAGCTGCTTGACCGCCACCCTGCTTCTTCCGTGTGGTATACCTATGGAAAGCTTTATGAGCGAGAACGATGAATCGCTGCTCGACGAGACCGGTCCGCTTTGCCGGTGCGGTCGGAGCTGGGGCTAGAGCCACTATGACAGCGCTGAAATGTCCACCCCCGAGTAGAATGATGGTCCAAGTTCGCAGCGTTGGAACCGGCGTCTGCGCAGCGACACTTTGGGCACGCTGAGGGTCATCGACACCATCCAATGCTCCCTCTGTTCCTTGATGGTCTGCAGATGAGGATGTCTCGGAAATGTCGCTGTCGTACTCTTCGTCTCCATCAAGCTGTCCTAGAACTGTACGCCCGTCCAGGAAGGTAGCTCCCAGCATGTGGGCGGCTTCGTCGGCTCCCGGACCTCCCTTGAGCTTGCGCAATGGCCCACGGGCCAGTTGCAGTGCTGCGATCTGAGGAGCCGTGATGGGCTCTGCTTGAAAGCTCTGAAGAGCATACCGAGCACTGTCTGGTGCGGCAATGGGCACCAAGGCTCGATAGACGCCGAGCTGCGTTTGAACCAGCTCCGGATTTCGAGTATCCTCCGTACCTGCCGTCTCCCTTTTAGAGCTACTCCCAGGCGTGACGAACCACCAGAAGGGATCTCTGGCAGCCACGCCTTGCACCCTTGTGTGCCTGGAAGTGTCGTTCGCTTCGTCTTCCGAATGATCATCGCTACTACCTTCGCTGTCCGAGGATGAGCCTTCGTCGGACTCGTGGAGGAGCTGTGTGTCCACTGCTCTGAGCTGAAGCCGATGGAGCAGCGGTGCAGGAAGAGAGAGAGCGTACAAAGGCTTTTGAAGCAGGACGTGCCTCTTTGGCTTCTTGGACGATGGCGCCTCGCCCGCGGCCAGATGGGCACTCGTTGACATCTTCAAGCAGCAGTGGTAACAGCCTGCAAGAGGTAGCGGTGAGCGCGCAAATGGGATGGGAATTGAGAGTCAGCCAGATCGTGCCGCAGTCATCGTCACTTGCGATGAGCTGCGCAAAAGCAATCACGAATGGTGGATCAAGAGGAGGATATCCACATGGCACACCGTAAACCTCACATTTGTGATCGCTTGCATCGTATGTGCGCGTCAGCATCTTCTCCTCCTCCACCACCCTAGCATGCGCAGCACGTACCGTAGGCAAAGCCTTGCAGCAGGTGCATTTATCGCACGAGACGCCTGCTCGCCTCCGCGGTATGAAGTAGTGTGCATCCAGCAGTGTGAATGCTATGCCCACACTCCGCACTGCAAGCTCGACCAGATAGCCCCTCTGAATGGCACCATATCACACTATGCAAGGCTCTCGGTGATTCCTTGCGGAAGCTGACATCTGCTCTTCCTAATTCGCGCTTTTTGTGGATTGATCTTCACTTCCAGAGAGCCGCTCGAGACACCTGTGCAACCAAGTCGCAGATCTTGCGTTGCAGCTCGCTTCCAACTCCTCAACGCAGCTTGTAGTCACTGGGACAGTGCGTGATCTTGTCCCGACGGGATAAGCATACCTGACTGCACCTGTCAGCCTGGCATAGCGTAAAGGCAACGCCATCGTCTGGCGCCAATGTCAGGCAATCCTGTACAGCGTTCGGGTGTGCCTAGTGCCGCATCGACTTCTCTCGCTCGGCACGCATCCAACGCATCGTTGCAGAGCTCCAAAAGTCAGTCGGGGCACAGCGCATCCGCATCCACTCGTGGACCACCATTAGCCATCTCGAGTGCATCGGTCAGCAGCTCCCCTCAGGCATCCCCTCGACTCTCTTCCAACAACGCGTTGCCAGTCTCGGGGAATGGTCGAAGTTTGGCTGTAGGAGGGCGAAGCAACGGAGGCGGGAAAGGCAAAGCATCTGTCTCAACCCCGACCGCACTCGTGGGCAATGTCTTTATCGGCGAGGAGAGCGTGTGGAAAAGCAGCGCGGCAAAGAGGGCGGAGAAAGCGTGGGCTGTACAGAGCGAAAAGACGCTGCAGTCGGACTCCAAGTTCAAGAAGTACGCTTCAAGCGTTGAGAAAGCTCTGGCTTCCTTCGAAAGCGTGGCGGAGTGGGCAGATTTCATTGCCTTTCTTGCAAGGTTGCTGAAGGTGAGCGTGGACGGGGATCGAGAGTAAGCATGTCTTTTGCTGAGTTGTATGCGATCCGACGAACTTTGTATGCAGACGCTGCAAGCATTTCCTCAGTTTGCCGCCATTCCACGCAAGCTTATCGTAGCAAAGCGGCTCTCCCAATGCTTGAATCCAGCTTTGCCCTCTGGCGTCCATGCGCGAGCTCTGGAGGTGTACGCACACATCTTCGAGATAATTGGCAGCGAAGGTATTCGCAGGGACCTCGCTGTCTGGTCTCCTGGTCTCCTGCCCTTCTTTCAATCAGCCTCCACATCCATCAAGCCGACCGTCTTGGGTCTCTTTGAGAAGTTCTACCTGCCTCTGGAAGAGGATCTTCGACCTGTCACGCGGGCACTCCTACTCGCCCTTTTGCCAGGTTTGGAAGAAGACACCGGAGAGTTCTTCGACAGAGTACTGCGCCTTCTCGATCGTCTTCAGCTTCTGGTGAAGCAACCATTCTTCCTGCAAAATGTTTGGCTCATTTTGGTCTCATCGCCCTCCATTAGGCTTGCAGCTTTGAACTACTTGTCTCGACGCCTTCCTCCGCTGAACGGGCCCTTTACCCAGAAGGATGTGGTAGGAGGCATTGTCAAATCCTCGGGCGACTTAGCTCAAGTCGGGCACGCCCACGCATCGGATGTAGTAGGGCGCGACATAGGTCTATTAGCCCGAGCATTCGCTGCTGCCTTGGAGGACCCAGTCTTATTGGTAAGGCGAGCGGCACTAGATCTGCTGGTCACGCACCTGCGGCTAGACTCGCACACATTCAAGAAGCTGATACCAAGCGAGGAACAGGTCGGAATCGTCCGCGCTAGCATGACTGTCGTCCTGCGGCGAGACCTCAGCCTCAATAGACGACTTTATGCGTGGCTACTGGGCCCTAGCGAAGATCCTCAAGCTCAGCGCGCTTACCTTCGAGAGCATGCCCTAGCTCTTGTGCGCCAAGCTCTGATTGAAGACGTCTACGCCGAGCCACTCGTGGAGAGCATGGTAAATGAAACAGCCCTGAGTCAAGAGGATGTTGATGCCGACGTCGAAGCCAGGCAGCGGCCTCTGCGAATATTTGTCAGTCTACTGGACAAGTGGGAGATTGGACAAGCTCTGACCAACGACTTGGTCATCGACTTGCTGCGAGCTTTACAATCTCAGCTTGCCGAAGATCTGAATCCGCGACCTGTCGGCGTGGGCGAAATTTTGACCACAGCAAAGATGCTGTTCGAAGTAATTGACCCATTCGCAACATATCGCCAATTCTTCTCGGCCCTGCACGCTGAAATGAGTTTTCGGGACGAGTCATCACAAGGATCCGGAAGCTCGACTTCGGCAATCGTACTGCTTCAATTCGTCTTGCAGACGTTTCGCGTTCACGACGAGGAGACTCGGCAAATCCATATTCCAGTGCTGGTCTCCGCTCTCGCCGAGCTCGTCGAGGAAGCTGCGCAACCTGATACAGAGCTGAGCGAGGGCCAGCAACGCCTTCTGGATCAGGCTCTTGACCTCACATCGGAGCTACTGAACTTGATTCCAGCGAGAGTCTTCGTTTGTGAAGCGGTCCAATCAGTCGAAACAACTGAATCTCAACGAGCTTTCTCCAAAGGACCGCGCGGATTCGTTGATAAGGCAAAAACCTTTTACGGAGAACGCGGTGTGGATGTCAGTGCGGACGAAGCTGCTGCCAAATACATCGGTTTCCACGATCCTGAGGTGCTCAAGGACTTGCTGGACACATGCGCACGCATTCCTATGCGTCTTGCCAGGTACCCTAAGCTGTTCATTAATGGCCTTCGACTCACGACGGAGCTTCTTGCGGTCTATGACGCTGCAGAGGAACCGTCAGTGCGCGTTTTAGCACCCTCAGCGCGCTCAGAGTCCAATTCAGGGCTCAAGGTTGGAGCTCACACGGCGGAAGCTGGGGTGGCCTGGGACGCTGCCGGGTGGGGACGGGCGCTGATGGTTCGTCTGGAGGACGCGGAAGCCTTTGAAGAGGTCGATCATATCATCGATGGTCTGATCGCCGCAGCCACGTGTAGGCCATTGGTCACAAAGCTCAGCATCGGTGATCGTAGCCAGGTCGTGCTAATCCTCAATAAGGTGAGACGTGAAGCTACTCAAGACGTAGTTCATCGCCATGCTCTCACATATTAACCTCGTCTATGATCTGCTCGACCTTTAGCTTCAATCCTTTCTGCAACCTGGTTTTGCGCCATATCACGTTCGCGCCATCGAGTTGCTATGGACTGTCCAACAATTGGCCCGTGGTCATCACGTCGAGGCCATATTCAGCGAGAATATCTGCACTCGCAAGGCAAGCATTCGGCAGCGCTGGTTGAACGCGTTTGGTGTCCTTTGGGCCATGACAGGTGTGTGACTTATCTGCGAATGTTGCTGTGTCTCTACTGACTTCGTCTTGTCCCTCAGACGAACGCGACGCCAGTCTCACAGCCCTGCGGATACCTTTACTTCGAGTCGCTGAAGGTCTTCACTCAGACTGCGCATCGACTCGCCACTCCAGTGAAGCGTGGCTGCGCACGTATATGAAGAGCTACTTGCCGCTTCTAGAGCCCCTCGTCGCGGCCATGCACCATCCAAGCAGCAGAGCAGCAGATCAGCAATGTGTCGCCAGCAGCGAAGCCGACGATACATCTGGTCTCCTGGCTTACCCACAACCTTTCGATTATGATGATCACGGGCATGCTCTGCAGCTTTTACTTTGCCTATTGCAATTTGGCGGCAGTGTGTTCCTCGCGTCCGCAAGGGGGGCACGCTTGAAAGTGGGACACCTTCGCTCGGCAGCGATGGACTACGATTTGCTGGCCAAGCACGAAGAAGAAGACACCTACTTGGACGCAATCATTGAGGGCACTTTGCTTGACATCAGGTCCCGGCCAGCGAGCGACGTAGAGGCAGCATATGCCTTTCAACACTTGCAATCTGTTCTGCGCTCGTTAGACATCTTGCAAATCATTGCGGGCGAGGCTCAGTTGAGCGTCGCAGCACTCGAGGCGGCTGAAACACGCATTATGCAGCGACTTATCTCAAGCAGCACGACAGAGCAGACACAACTGCAAGCCAAGCTTCTGCGAGTACTACATACGGTCAGCAAGGCGCGAGGAAACTCGAGTTCCAAAGCCCATAGAGGTGGCACTGGCTCAATCATTAACAGCAGGCAATCTGCGAGAAGCGATTCGGCAGTGGCAGCGAAGGGCATTCAACCACACCCGCTTCTGCTAAGAGCACTGCGCGAGGGACTGTCCATCGGGCCTAACGCCGATGCGCTTTCGGCCTGGGCAGAATTTGCGTGCAATATCACCCAACTGTACCCATCAGCCGAGCAAAAGCTCCTTCTTCCGTTGGCAGAACACATTTGCGCCTTGCTGCGAAGTGCTATTGACAAGATCGACCTTGCGTTTGGCCTTGCCGATGCGCTACCACCACCAAATGCCATTTGCGGCGTCACGGACGGCACAATTGCGTCACTGTTGAACGTAGCCGAGCGAGCTCTTGCCTCTTCACTGGCAAAAGATCGAGGCCCATTCGCCGGCGAGGCGCCTGGTACAGTCGGAGACGGTGATGCAAACTCGACTCCGGCGCCCTCTGTCAACGAGAAGTCCGACGCCGCCCCTAGCGCAGGCCTGTTTGGTTATGTATCAAATGTCTTCTCAAGCGAGTCTAGTGCAGCGACCAATTCTGCCAGCCCAGCTGTCGCTGCGAATGCTCTGTCACGCACGCTGCATCACGTGGTGCGGACTCTGCACAAGCTCTACAGTACTGTTCGAGCGGATAGAAAGCTGCCACTGGACTCGCGCGGGCTCGCTTTTGAGGCAATGGCTCCAAGAGTCAGAGCGCGATGCAGGCGCACCTTAGAGCGCCTTTACAGGACCCATTCTGGTGAAGTGGTGGAAAGCTTGATCGACTGTTGGGACAGCGACGCCCGGCAAGAGGGCGCAGAGGCATCCGCAGATGCTCAGTGCACCTTTGCGATCTTAACTTTTCTTGCTCCAAGCGCTCAGATGGTAGTTACTTTCCTGTGCGATGTTCTCAACACGCGCACCTCTACCAGCATTTCGTTGAGTGAAAAGCGTGCACGTGGTGGCACAGAATTCATCGTGTGAGTGCCCACAAGAAAGAAGACCGGGCACTTCGCTGACATTCTCGACCTCACACGCTGCTGGCGCAGGAGCGAGACTACCTTGTTCTGCTTCCTGGAGGTGTACTTGAGTCGTCTCGATCAGACCTCCGCCACTCAAGTCTGGCCAGTGGTGAACATCCTTGTCAAAGAAATCACCAAGAATTCTGCTTCACATAAAGCTAGGATCTTTCCAACACTTCGCGTTCTGACAACGATCGGGGAAAAGCTCAGTCAGACCTCGCCGCCCGAGGACAAGCTTGTGCGCCGAGAGCTTGCGGTGAGTGCAAACATCGTTGATCCTGAATGTCTGCTCCGAGCTATCTGTTCCTCATTTCGTCTTTTGTAACTCCGCAGGAACACGTCGTTGCTCTAACAGACCTTGCTATCACGATATCCGGTCGCTCGTTTGACGCGAAGACGTGGATGCGACGCTCGGGCAAGGATACGGACGTGTTGTCGGTAAATGGAGATGGCAAATCGACACCCGATGATCGAATGGCACAGTCCTTGACAGAGCCTGCACAGGCAAGCGGCCTGCTGCCTCAACTCGTCAGTGCGCGTGGTTTCCGTTCTTTCCGCGCGGAATTCGCTAACCCAACGCTTGTTGACAGATAAACGATTACCTGGCAACGCGCATCCTTCCCGCTCTCCGCAAGTTTGGTGTTCATCAAGACAAAGTGTTGGCAATTTGCACAAACGCCATCTACTACATCGTTGCTCCGAGTTTGAAGAGCCGAGATGAGTGAGTACTTCCTCTTCCCTTGACGAGATTCGGGGCGTCTCACTTACGCTTCTATCCCATTCGCAGGGCACTCGACATTGATGTGCATGCTCTCAAAGTTTTGCGAGAGCTGACGCGACAATCTGGAGCCCTGAAAACATGGCGAGGCTTGGTCGCCGACACGTTCGGTGACCCGCGCTTCTTCTCGATGGCCCCGAAGGCCAGCATTGGCTGGCAGCCGATTGTCTTCGCACTACACAACAGTGATAGGGAACGCTTTATCGAGTTGTTGAGTGAGTCACCTCTCATTTCACTGCACACGACTTCTAGCGACTGATCACGATGTTCCTTGTGCTTGCAGACAAAGCTGTCGCACCTCCTTCCGCTAACATCTTCGCCAATCGAGAGACGGAGACGCTTACGCGATGTCTCAATATGCGCCGGGCCTCGTTCGTCATCTTCTCTGGACCCAAGGATCACTTCATACCCCTTCTGCCAAGCATTCAAGAAAAGGTCGTCGACATCTTGCGCACCAGCAATGCTGATCGATCAGCCGCAGAGGTATGTCGTTCAGCGTCTTCGTGGCTACTATGAACACGTCTGAACGACGCATGTCCTGGTTGTCGCAGGTCTACCTGTGTATGCGTGTCCTCCTACGGAGTTTCTCAACGCAGCATCTGGCCGGCTTTTGGCCAGTCATCATCACAGAGATGGTGAGGACTTCGCGTGGGTTGCACAAGTAGCGAGCTCCCAACTCACACAATTGCCCCTTTGCTCGCCAGATGCGGCTTTTTGAGAGCTTGTCAGACGAGCTACCTGCGGACGGGTCCGACGCATTGCACTCAGTTCTGTCCGCCTGCAAATTCTTGGACCTGCTTCTGACGTTACAAACAGACGACTTCCAGATGTGCGTTCGATTTATTGAGCATTCGATTGGATGTAGCTGGTACTAATTGCTTTTCTTCTTGCGTGTGGCTTAGACATCAATGGATGTTCATTACCGACACCTCGGACGTTGTCTACCCAAGCGACGACTGGGCTCCCGAGTCCGTCATGGAGCGCGTTGCATCTATCATCGAAGAGCGGCGACCTGCTCCGGTAAGTTTACAGACCTGCATTTGAGAGCTCAAGCCCGTCCTGCGCTCACGCTGGGGCTTGTGTCTGTGTACAGCCTCAGAGAGGCTCTCAAACCACATCGAGCGTTCTCAAGACGTCTGCGGCGGACTCGGCTGGGGCTGTGCCACCTTTACAGAAGCGAGGTTCCCGTGCAGGACCTTTGCGCCGACCTCTTTTGTGCTCGACACGCAGTGTACAGAGCATTGAGGCGTTGCAGCATTTCTTCGCGCATGTCAGCTTGGCCAGTTACGAGTCAACACGGGCGTGCACATCTGTTGATTTCGAGGCCATCGACGATGCGTTGCGGAGCGAGTTTTTCGATCTCCATGTTGCCTAGTAGTGCGATAAGTCTTCGGGACGGCGTGCTTTTCCTTCTGCTCGCGTGTAATTGTACATGTTATTGCTGGACAGGCCCGCCGGGGGGCTCGCCTGAGTCTTGGTGTCATTGTGATCCCCTTCTACTGTGTTGTGAGTGTCGCACGCCACGGTGCCGCCCAGCCCTCGTTCGTCATCGCGGCTGCAAGGCTACTAGACTGCATCGGCAATGTGTGAAGTGCGGAGCTACGTCGGCTGAGGGATGGGAAAGTACTTCAAATCTCATCATCGCCCAAGGATGAAGTGAGACCGGCCATCAGGCCATGCGGCGATCCAATTTGAAGTTCGCGCTCGATGAACATCACTTCCCGACCCGCTTGCCTGCTGGTATCGCCACATCCAAAGCACCGCTCAATGTGGTCTCCAACTCCGACCGAAATCGCTTTGAGCCTAGATTTCTCGCAGGAAACGCCGATTGGGACTCCACTGGCCGATTTTAGGTACCGCTATCAAGAACCGCTGCCCCATTCCGACGATGGCTTTTCATGTGCAGCAGCGAGGTTTCATCATGAGCAACTCGCACAAAACAAGCACCCTTTGTCGGTCCATCACCGGCACGACTGCTCCCCTGGCCTGCAAAGACAAGATTGCCACCTCGATTCGAACGGTGCAGAGCATCACAGAGTCAGTTGAGCTCGGTTCCGTTTCCGGGCGGGCTCGCTCGAGACGGCCACGACGCGAGGCGCCGGCGTCGCTCGGCTCAGCGTCGGAACGGAAGCAAAGCAGCGTACGTGCACTTGCGAAAGAAATTAGCCGAGATTCAGTCGCGCTCTGCCGTAAGCAAGACGCCTCGCATTTGATCGGCCTGTGGGGTTTCACATCTGCAATGCCAATGCTCGGGTCCCAGCTGTTGAGGCACTTGCCACGGCCCATCCGGACACTATTGACTGTCGATCGTCATTGAGAAGCACTCGCAAACTCTCTTCCTCTTCGCCCTTGCAGCACCTGGAGTGCTTTGAAAAGACGAATGTCTGATTGGCTGCTCCCATGCCAGCATAGAGTCTTGTTTGAGGCTCGAGAGACCGCCGCTCTTCCATCGGCTAGAGCACGCGGAGCTCAACCACCTCTTGCGGTGCTTCTGAGCTCAGGCGGAAGAAATCTGATCGTTGGCTTGCAATCGTCAATGTCGAGATGACACGCACTGCACGATGTCTGGCCCGACGGCGACAGCCAAGAGATGGTCATGCGTCAACCCTGCCTCGGTCGAGTTCAGTGAGCAAGCAAGAGGTGGGCGGGGCAGGAAGCACACACCCCGCACAAGGGCAAGATCTACCGCTCCGTCGGAGGATTGGCACCTCACCGGCACCGTGAGGTCCGTGATTGATGGAAGGGCTGTCGTGTCGACCTTGCAGCGGAAGCTCCAGAACTCGACGCAGAAGGCCCGTCGACGTGCAGTAGCGCCTCCAAGCTCACTGCTTAGCATGCACTAGTGGTATCATGCAGTCCACTTGCAATCTTGGCTCGAGAGGCCACAGCCTTAGTTGTTTACGGAACAAAGATGCCTGCTGCTGAAGTAAGTGATAGACCTAACTGTTCGAGAGACTGGGTGTTTAGCCGAAGCTGATGTGACAGGTACAGACGACCTTTCTCTTTCCAATTGGCCCTGGACTGCACTGTAGGTGCCAAGTGTACGGTACCTAAGTGTCCATGCGAGCTGACTCATGCGTTCACCATCACTTCTGGGAATTTGAAATTGGTCGCGCTCACAGTGAAGGCGCTTGCTTGCTGTCCTGTCTCAGCCCCTATTTCACTGTACCGTTATCCACTTGCAGCGGTACTTCACAGACACAAACAGCAGGTATCCGCTTTCCTCACTTGGTGCGATGACACACCCTGCCACAGCCAAGCCAGCATTCGTGTCCATGGGAAACCTCCAAGACCACACGCCGCAGCCTTGTCGAGCGAGGGCAGGTGCCGCTGTGCGGTTGGTGGAGCTGCAGTGCAGCGAGCGAGCGAGCGAGCTAGCAGGTCTCCGAGCGTCTGAGACAACAGCGTCAATCTTCAATGGTGTGTTTGCGTGATAATTGCATGCACGACAGCGGACTTTGTACAAAGCGATGGCGAGCGTGAATGAGGCGGTTGCAACATGTATAGACGAATGGCATTCGATTTCGCCAGCTCCTCTGCCACAGGCATCGAGCTGAGGGCAGGCAGTTGAGGTGCAGAGATGAAAAGCGGCACGGCGCACAACCTGCATGAAACAACTTTTCGACATCTTCGATGCGTTCCTCCCGCTTACCCGGGGCAGCGAGTAAACTCGGGAGGTCCAGACAGGAGACATCAATGTGCCCATGGTGTGTCCACAGGTACATGCAGGCCCCTCCTCTCACGCCCGTAAGCTAAAGCCACCGTCGCGCTGATGTGCGCGCATCCGCGACGCGAGATGATCGACGTGCGTCGCTGACACAGGCCAAAGTACCGAGGCAGTCAAAGTCGTGAGTCATGAGATGGAGCCGCTTGCACGTGTGAGACTGCAGTCAAGTACCCTTGCGCTGCAG
>CCYA01000276.1:499215-538072 GCA_900000165.1 Ceraceosorus bombacis
TGAGGATGAGGATGATCTGAAAGGGGTAAACAGGTCGCTAATCTGGTCTTCCGTCTCTCTTTGTTCCCTCGATGTGGAGGTGGGCACATCATCGTCGGGAGCAGGAACTGCTGCTTGGTAAATCACCGACATTGTTGCGGTTACGAAGGAGCGCGTGACGATGTGATGAGGGTGATGGTGGGTGGTGTGCGAGTGGATGCGCGCCTGTTGTACAGTCGTGGAGGGCGAAAGTCGGAGAGCCAGCGAATGTGGCCTGCCTTTGTACCTTGTTCGCCTTTTCACCTGGCTTCCGGACGTGGAGCAGTTGGCGAGAGGAAGCCGCAAAGATGAGTGATGAGTGATAGGTGATAGGGAGAGTGGTGAGCGGTGAGTGGTGAGTGTGAGCGCGGGTCGAGGAGAACGTCACGATTTGAGCTGAATGGGGTTGCCCAGTGAGGTGTCTGCTTGCTTGCTTGCCTGCCTGCCTGCCTGCCTGCCTGCCTGCCTGCCTGATGCAGCTGCCACAGCTCGATCCTTCCTTTGTGCTGCAAATCACGCGCGCGTGTGTGGAGGTGTGCTGTGCTGCGTTTTCTGGCTGGGACTTGGCTTAGCCTGCCGCTGCTGCTGCTGGTACGAACAAGCTCTAATCAAGCCACACACATCCACAGCAGCTGTATGGTACACATAGCTTGATCTTGGGCGCGCAAGCGGGCGTGCAGCCAGCCCATCACCGGGAGTTTCATCATCAGCAGCACAAAAAGGTCTCGGTACAGTCACGGCTGCCGTGATTGAGGAAGACCATTCGACTTTATGCCGTGCTCATCATCACTTGTCAGACTTGTGACGGCAGGTGAGAACAAGGGAAGGAGGAGGGGCGGGCCCACCGCGATAGAAGTGATTCGTCGCGACTCACGGTGGGTGCGCCCTGTGAACAACCATCTCCACCCACGTGACTGCGTCGTCGGTTCGGTTGTATAACAGCACCTGCCTGCATGGATTGGAAGCAGCGTCTTTCACTCTTGGCACCGGTCTTCGCATCCTTCCCATCACATCATGACAGATCACACCCAGATCCAAGCGCGTATCATTGAATGCTTGACAGTGTCACGATGAACCCCCTCGAATCCTCCGACGTCCACAGCCGGCCGGATGCTGCGCAGGCGGCGCCATTCTCGCGGCCTGGCCCCTTGTCTGGTCAGCCCTTTCGCATTCCGAACCTTGTCGTCCGTGGGTCTTCAGCTGGCACAGCCTCCAGCAAAGCATCGCAGCCTTCTTCGCGACGCGTTGCGCAAGGACAAGACCCATCGGATGCATTGACACCCTTGACAGCGCGATCTGGCAGTGCGCATACATCTGGTCGTCATCGCTCCGGCCGATCCGTAGGTTCCGCGACGAGCCAGGCACCGCTCACTCCCTCCCTTCGTAGCATCTCACCTGCACCCAGTGAGGTGACTGTACGCAGTGGACCTGCCAACGCTACTGTTCCGCTAGACGCTTTGCCCGCAAGCTCTCGCACGGACGCACAGAGAACTAGCTCCGCTTTGTCACGTAGCGCTCGGGCATTGACCTCTGCTCGCCGGCGTGCCAGACCATCCACGGCGCAGAGTGCTGGTAGGACGAACACTGCTGCTTCCGAGCTGGGTGTGCCTCCAAGCTCGTGGATATGTGCCATTCTGGAGAATCGAGGGGTCGGGCGTGAGGTTGGCATAGCTGCCATGGAAGAAGACACTGGCCAAGTCATTGTTACGCAGGTAATCAATCACACTCATTGTCCCTGCATGAAAAGCGTAGGCAGCTGCTGACAGTCTCGAGACATTGATTTCGATGCGCAGTTTGCGGATACGCAGGTATGTGTACGTCATCGTGATACCGAAAGTAAGCTCAGAGGCCTTCATTCGTTCTGCCTACAGACATACGTGAGGACCGTGCATCATTTGATGCTTCATCCTCCAGCTACTGTACTCGTGCCGGATACATGCGCGTCTTCCTCGGACTATCCAGATCCCGGATCTAACGGCACAGCGATCGAGTCTTCGATCCTTGTGTGCACAATCGAAGACACGTTCGATATGGGAATTCTACCCTTCGCGAGAAAATTTTGGAATCACGAGGATGGCGGTGAGAAAAAAACTGTTAAGCGCCAAGATGCATGCGTCCGTGGCTGACCTGAGCACGCAGCCAAGGTTTTGGATAAAGTGCTCGTGGACGATGTGCTCACAGAGTCCATGAGCAGAGAGCGCGAAAGCTCGGCCTCGGTAGACACTTCTGCTCACGCTGACACCGAGTTGCTTGCGGGAGCTACGTCGCGGGTCGCGATACTCAAGGCGATTGGAGACCGCTACTATGCCCTCGGAGCGTGCGGCGCATTACTCAAGTGCGCAGAGTTGCACGCCTGACAGCCACCATCTCGTGGCCGCAGTAGCCTAGAAGTAGAGCTCACACCAGACTCTTCGCTCGTTGTTAGATACATAGAGCGCAGCAGCAACTATGCCGTCTCCCATCGTTCGTTACGCGTTCGCTACAGTCCTCCAGACGGTACGTTACCAGCGCTCGGCCAAGCCACACTGAGCGCTCATATGTGCCGTTGGTTTCTTTAGGAACCATGTTAATTGACACAGAATCCGCTCGAAACCTCGAGCTGGTCTCCAACGGGGTGGATCGCAAGTCCAAGGACTGTCTGCTAGGTAGGAACTTTTCAAGGGCCAAGATTTCATCCCAAGCTGAATATCGCCGTCCTAACGCAATCTTGCAGGCGTTCTCGACTGCACACGCACACCGATGGCGCGGCGTCTCCTTGTCATGAATTTGCTTGCGCCGCTCACGGACCAATCCACCATCCAGTCCCGCCTTGACACGGTCGCCGAGCTGATAGAAGACGAAGATCGTCACGAGGCTCTACAAAGCAATTTCAAAGCATTTGCCCACACCAATATTGACCTCGACAAGCTCATCAGGCAGCTCTTGGAACCAGGAAGGAAGCACAGTGTCGGCGACCCGAGCCACACATTCTCAAAGGTTGGCCAGGTGCTTGAACTCTTAGCCTTGCTGCGCCAAGTCACTTCGCTCCGCACAGCTCTCAAAGGAGCTCGCTCGGGACTGTTGCGGGCCATTGAAAGTTTTCTCAGCAATCCGATGGTTGATGACATTGTCGACAAAATACAGAGTTGTATCAACCCAGATCTGATGGTCTCCAGTAGTAAGCACAACCTTGCAAATCGCAACACACGGCTCTTTGCTGTCAAGGCATCCCGCTCGCCTCTTTTGGACATCGCCCGCGACACCTATAGAGAGGTGATAAATGCTTTCTAGAGTTGGCATTTGTCGAGTGTCGAAGTCTGCAACTTACTCGCTGATCCTCTGGCAGAACATTGGAGACATTCATGGGCTTCTCAATCGATACGTAGAGGAGTACAAGCTTGACATCGAGCTTGCGTGCAACGACAGCAGCGCCTCGGTGAGTCATGACAATGAGGGACAGTAGGTGGCAACCGTTGCGCTGAAGATTAAGCTCGCGTACCCAGCTGCGTCTGGCAGCGACTCCTGGCATGACTTCCCGCGATCTGCCGCACACCTTTACAAACGTTGTCAGGAGCCACAATAAGAAAAGCTTCTCATTCACTACGCTGACCTTGAAAAAGCTCAATCAGCGCGTCATCGACTCTAGCAATGAGGCGAGTCACCCTTCAAGCTCGATACTACAACTCTGGGCTAAGATTGCTCCTTTGTAGATCTTGCTGATGTCCACGGGCATCATCGAAGAGCTGCGAGCAGATGTGGTGCAGCGGGTGGGAGCGCTTTACAAAGTCTCCGAGGCCCTAGCGCTCCTGGACATGATCCACTCTTTCGCGATTTGCGCTCGCAGCGCTCGATTTACGCGTCCTGAATTTACCGGCACCATACTCATCAAAGCTGGAAGACATCCAGTAATGGAGAAGTCCATGCGCAACAACACTGTGGTGCCTCAGGATCTTCTTGTGTCAGGCGGAGAGAGCTTCTTCATCATCACTGGACGTGGGTAGCAGTAAGCAAAACCGAGTGCCATATATGCCCCTCGTCTCAATCTGCCTTCCCAACACGCTAGCAAATCACTCTGGCAAGACCACCTACCTGCGACAGACAGCGTTGCTACACGTCATGGCATGTGTCGGCAGTTTGTGAGTTTTGTGCTTCGCTGGGGAGCGCCATTTGAGCAGCGCCAGCTGATTGGTTTTCGACGATCAGCGTGCCTGCAGTGTATGCTTCATTCAGGCTACACACCGATAGCATTCTGACGCGGCTCTCGAACAACGACGACCAGGAGACAAATCTGAGTACCTTTGCAAGTGAACTGCGTTCAACGGCGTACATCTTATCACTAGCATCCAAAGACAGTCTTGTGCTGATCGACGAGCTAGGTGTGAGCAAAACGTTCCACATGTGGCCTCTCTTTGAAAAGGCTGACTGAGCTGTCAAGTCGCAGAGGGGCACCTCGCCGCACGGTGGCTTCGGCGTTGCTCAAGCCGTGGCGGAAGAGCTCATCGCCATGGAAGCCCCCACACTCTTCGCAACGCACTTTACGGACCTTGGTAGGACTCTTGGTTATCATCCGAGCGTAGTCCTCCATCGGTTCTCATCAAGTCATGCCCAGCAGCGCTCGAATGTGGTGAGCAGTGCGTCGACCGACACAAATCACCATCTTGAGCGAGGAATCGTTCCAAAGTGAGGCTTCTGATGCGCTTTTAAAAGTCGCGCTCATCGAGCTCTGATGCGAATCTGTCCTCTTGGCAGCTCTCACTATGGCCTGGACATGGCAGCTCGCTGCGGCTTGCCTTCTTCTTTGCTAGAGAGAGCCCAGCAAATGGTGGCCAAATTGGAAAGCGCTTCCAAATCGGCCACCGAAGCTTCCGAAGCTAGGATGGTCATGCGGCGCCGCGAAGCTATCAGTATGGTGGGTCGCATCGCATCGGATACGAGGCCCTTGATCAGTAGAAACCCAAACTCATCAGTCTTCCCGATTGCGGGCCTCATTGGAGCTCACAGCTCTGCAAACAGCTTTGCCACTTCTTGCAGACGTGCCAAGTCGACGATCCTCTCACGTTGCTAGCTGCCATGCAACGTGACTTTGTAGAGGTCCTCAGAGCCTCCTACGCAGCTCCTAAGACTTCCTGATCTCCTTGATGTTAGGCGGAAGAGAGGCTTTACGCCTTCGGTGCCCACCGGCCCCACTGCGGCATCATTCTCCGCGCCGGGCGGACACGATCGTACAGCGTGCAAGGATGAATAGCCAAGAGAAATTCGGATGAAGTAGCGACTGAAGAGAGAGAGAGAGAGCGAGCATTTGCGTACAGTCACGGTACAAGTACAAACCAAACCGATGCAAATAAATCATGCGCTCCGTTCCGAGAAGGGCGCGCAACAAGTTCGGGTGCAAACGTCAAATGACAAGGCTACTACAACGAGCGACGCTTGAAGGTGACTCGGTAAGCGGACTGGGTGACGGGATCCGGCTGGATTGGGTGGGTCAAGCTCTCTGCGTAGAGCGGGGGCTGATTTTTGAGCGCCTGAACATCATAGATGACGTCAAAGTCTCTCAAGATGGCCGCAGTGACGGCCATGCCTTCAAAGGTGGCCAGCGTCTGTCCCAGGCACAGTCGTGGTCCCGCATTGAAAGAGTGAAAGATGAAAGGCGAAGGTTGTTTCACCGATCGACTGCCATCCTCTTTGATGTCCAAAAAGCGTTCCGGTTTGAATTCCGCAGCATCTGCTCCCCATACTTCTGGCATGCGAGCCATGACGTAATCGCTCCAAATGACCGACTCTCCCTTTTTCATGGGAATGTCCGGCAACTTGTGCTTCAGCTCTGGCATGTCGGCCAGCAGCTCTTGAGCGCCGGATTGGGCGTACGGCCTGATTAGATCGTCCTTATTGAGCGTCTTGGCATTCTTGGGCACTGCAGGGTGCAGCCTGGACGTTTCGTAGAAGACGGCGTGCGTGTATGGCATAGCTTTGATGTCGTCATATGCCATCTTCCTGCCCCCATCTAGCACGCTCTCCACCTCTTCTCGAATCTTGGCCACCACTTGAGGCTTGTCGTGAAGCTGGTAGAACTGCCAAGCCAAGGTTTGAGCGGTAGTGTCTCGCCCGGCGATCAAGAAATTGAGAACGACCGGCAGAAGCTCTTCTCGATTGAGCCCCATGTCCATGAAGAGCTCCAAAAGATCCTTGCCGCTCTTTCCTTCTGCAGCTTTGACGTCGCCTTGCTTGTGGGCTTCGACTCGCTTGTCAATAACGCGGTAGCAGAACGAGTCCAGGACCTAGTGTGCAGCGTAGATTGGGCAGGTGGCGATAAGCTACGACTGCACCCCATGAGGGCTGCAACGCACCGATCGCCACTCACCTTGATGGCCTTTCTCATCTGCCTCCCACGCCTGTTCCAAGGAAGATACTCGAGGGCGCCTTGCAGTGGATCGAAGAATCGATTGTCAATCATTCCCTGCGCACCGTCAAAGGCCTTGGCAAATGGGACTTCGTTCGCCAAGCCTTCCGGACTAGTCGGCAAGCAATCCAGTCGGGCAGAAAAAGCCATAGAGGCAAAGGAGGAGAGAGTGAACCTGAAAAAGATGGCTTGCAAGTCCACATCTTGACTCGTCTTGCTGAGAACGGTGAGCAACTGTGAAAGCCTCTCCAAATCTTCGTGCACTGCGTGTTGCACGCTGTCGAGTGCGCAGCGCGCATGGGAGCAAGATGTCAGAGAGGAGTCACATGGCGTACCACAGCCTCGCTGCTTGGTGACGCTCACTGTGTCCGGAAGTTGTCAACCGAGAAGATACGGGAAGCCATTTTGCGTTGCTTCTTCCAGATCTCTCCGTCGGCTGTCAGGGCAAGCAAGCGAGTGCAGTCGTGCCGGCTTGAGAATGAAAGATAGCTAGCGAGGCGCATAGCTGACCATGGCTCCCGCGACTCACCGACGAAGATGCCTGCATGCCCCAGCACGTCCGACATCGCTCTCCGAAACGGAGCCCCCTTGTCCTGCAGAGGAAGCAACAGAAAGTCAAGAGCGTGGAGGGCGGTGAGCTCGTGCTCGTTCGCCTCGGCCCCGGCTCCTCGCTCTCTGCCTGTGTGCTTGCTTGGCTTTGCACTCACATAGGTCTCGAAGTTGGTCTTTTGTGCCCACAGGATGTACAGAGGGTGATTAATCAAGACGACGCGATGGCCCAAAGCGGGAAAGGTGGCGGTGCAAACATATCCGCCTTGATCCAGTTGTCTGCGTCTGGGAAATTCGATGCAGGCGAGGAGCAGTAATTGGCGGATCGGGGTGAAGAAGGGAGTCAGCAATTGTATATGCTGTGCCAGTCCTGAGCGTCAGCATGCGGAACAATGCATTCCTTGGCGCGCGTCTACGATGACTCCTTCCTCTCCTTCCTCACTACTCATCCTCAGAGATCACTCGCAGACTATCAAACTCACTGTTCTTTGACTAGCTCGTCGATCATTTTTGCCTTGCCGCTGGCGATCTTAGAGATCCACGGCGTATTCCCGATGAGGGGAAAAGCGGGCTTGATGGTAGGCACCTCCTTTCTGGGATGAGTAAAGATCAAGCGATCATTATAAACGAAGGCCAGACCGCACAGTGCGAGAAAGACAAAGTCGAGGAGGAGCATCGCCCAAGCTTGCCAGTCTTCCATGATGGACACAACGAGATGAGGAGGCAGAATGGCGAAGAGCAAGTTGCTGCTCATGCTGTTGCTCATATTGCCGAAGGAGGAGGATGCGCCTGGAACGGATGGATGTCCTGCGGGTAGATCGCCCGAGTAACCCAGGGGACACTTGCCAGACATGATGGATGATGGATTCCGTCTTGTGTGTGTGTGTGAGCGAATGAGGAGGGAAGCAAGGTGCAAATGCGCCTATTTGTATGCGCAGATTCTCGCTTTGTCCAGCCTGCTACGTGCAGACCAAGCGAAGCGTGTAGAGTGAGATGCGCGTATGAATCTGCCCTACCTGCTCGGTAATGTTCATGTGACGCGCGGAATCGTGAGTAGGCGAGTGGGCCGTGAGCGAGGAGAGAATGGCTGAAAGCGTGCTGATATGAGTGTCGACTTTTCTCACGGTCAAGGTGAGAGAGCCAGGTGTGGTGCCGGTTTGTATGAAGGACGTGTGTGGGGTCAAAGAAGCTTGCATCAGGATCGTCAATATCCGTCCAAAGTGCCGATGCACGCACGGCCCCATGTCGACGCGCAGCAGCAGCAGCCAACCAAAACGTGCGCGAATCGAATCAGCAGACTCAAGTCGCCGTCCGCATCGCATCACGGATGGCGCACGCGCACGCGGATAGCGCCCCGAGGCACAATGAAGCAGCAATAATATTGGATTCTGATCGTAATCACGAATACCGTACCTCATCACCGATGCCCGAAGTGGGATTCGGTCCGCAACCCCACATTCGATTCGTCATTGCGATTTCTCCATATTCGCCACCCAAGCAGGCAGTCAGGCAGTCGACAGCGCTAACCATCACTCCAAACTCGGAGCACGCGCTAAGCGGTGGGCGACCATGCAGCATGCACAGATGTACCATGAACGGATATGTTCGAAGCGCAGGACCCCCAAGCGTGATGGACACGGACTGGCTCGCGAAAGAGTCCAAGGTCCCAAATAAGCGCTCAGGCCCCTCGGATGATCGGGACTGAGACTTGGCGTCGGGCCCAGAGTCTCCTCCACCTCGGCCATCAACCTCGGCCACCAATAGCCCACTATAGCTCGGCTAGTTAGACGTGGGTCGCGCGATTTACACAACCTGATATCAGTAAATCCACAACCCGGCTAGCCAAGTCAACTTTGGAACTTTTTATTTAAAATGTGTTGAAAGACGACTTGCTAAGCCAACTTTTGATGCATTTCTAATCGACTTGGTAGGTTGACTTTTGGAAAGTTTGACTTACAAAGTCGGATTTCAAATGGGGCTTACAAAGTTGCGCTTCAAACTCGACTTACTAAGTTGAGTCTTGTATAACTTACAAAGTCAAGTCAAATACAAATGACATTAGACCCAAGGATTTTACATTTTGTGATCTGCACCTTCAAACTTTTTAGAATTCATGTTAACCCTTGGGCATTTATATCGAGGAACAGACAAATGCTTAGTGCTGATTTGATTTTGGAATTTAAGTCAATTTAAAATCAGCCCAAAACTCGTCTTGGTGAGTGAAGTTCAAAAGTCGACTTGGCTAGCCGGGTTGTGGATTTACTGATATTGGGTTGTGTAAATAGCGCGACCCGTTAGACGTGCGACCCGCGCGTTCTCATGGTTGACCTCGGCGTTGAGTGAGCTATTGCACACCGAGGCTCGACTTGGATCGCTAATTCGCGGGTGGCCGCTTGGCCAACCGATGCAGCCAAAGACATTTCGGAGGCAGTGAGCCCAGATCCTCTGTGCAGCACATCATCCACACGCAAAGCCGCACTCGCACATGAGGAGAAGCACGCACCACACCGCACCGCGTCGTTGAGTGTGAATCGTCCATTGTTCGTGAGATTGTGATGTGCCTGTTCCCAGCAAAGCGCAGGAGATTGAAAGCGGTGACAGAAGGCGCCGAGCGCAAATCGAGCGAGCAAAAAGAATCAGCGGCCAGAAATAAGGAAGATCAGAGGGGCAAGAGGAAGTCGAAGCAGAGGCACTGAATGCAGCAGTGTGACTTTGTCCAGTAAAACAAATGGATCAAAAATGATCTTAGGCTCGGAAATTGTTCGTGTGCAAGCGAAAAGTAGGAAGAAAGAAATTCTTTCCGATGCGGCAAGACTTAGAGCTCCGGTTCGTTGACGATCGAGCTTCCTGTGCTTCCTTGCCGATCAGGATTCGCCACAAAAAGCTGGGCCTTCGGTGCGAGTCCATGTGAATATCCGGGCCTCGACTTTCCCTCGTCCTTTCTTGGGCTGACAGGGCTCAGCGACGCGTGGCCTCGTCTAGGCGAATGATTGGTGCGTGAGCTGCTCGGACTTTCGCTGCTATGAGCAGGAGAGGCCGACAAAGCACCAGGCGATCTCGGAATAGGCAAAGCTTCGTCCAACGTCGCTTTACGCTCAATCGCCTTCACCCGGTCTTTCACAGAACCAGACGTTGGCGGCTCCGGTTCATGACGGGAGCTCGGCAATAAGGGCGAAGTTAGCACCGGATTGTCCCTAGCGCGTCTCGTCGTCGAAGGCGTAAAGCTGGGTGCGTCGGACGGCCTTTGTCGCGCAGCTCTTACATTCTCCCCGATATTGGAGCGTGAGCGCTCTGTCAGGCCAGCTGGGGTGGCAAATTCGTCGCGTGGTTGGCCCGGGTCAGCGCTCGCAAGCCCGTTGTGGAACGGAGCTGCCCCTGCGGCGTCTGTTGATGGCATGTGCAGGTCAAAGCCGTCTGAGCTGTCGTCTTCTTGCACGGTGGTAGGTATGCCTTGAGCTGCACCGGCGCTGGCCCAGTCACCTGGGGTCCAGCCCGTAGGTGAGGTAACGACCTCATCTACGCTTCCCCTCCCAACGTTCGCTCGACGAGTGCTAGCTTCTCGAGAAGGAGCTAAACTCTCCATTCCGTTGGAGCTGGCGCCGCTGCTGCTCGTCGTGTGTCTACTGCTGCCGGTGCGGGTGCGCTGCACCACATCCATGCGCGCAAGCTGTGCCTCGAAGTGAGAGCTGGTGGCAGTGCGAGCGCTTTGCAAGCTGGAGAGGGACCGCCCGTGCGCACCGCCACCCATCGTATAGGCATTGGCACCTGCTACATAACGACCAAGATCGTCAGCATCGTGCCCAACGCTCGCGTTTGGTATGGATGCGTTGGCGTCTCCGAAAGGATTTTCCTCGCTCGGATTGGCAGATCGAGGAGACTCGCGAATGGTAGACAGATCGGGAGGTGCGGCAGGATCTCGAATAGGACGATCAGCGCTCGGACCAGGAAGCAGGCGTCCCGAAGCGCTTCGCTCGAGAAAGCTCTGGCCCATGAATCTATCCCACCACGTTGCACTCCGCTTCATACCGGCTGCTGGGGCTGAGCGCGGGCCACCCGGGGAGGCGACGTTCCTGCTCGATCTCCTGCTTGGCCCACTTTGGTGATCCCTTCCAGCGTCAGAGAATGAGACCAATGCGTGCTCGCCTGCAGACTGACCAAGACTGCTGTCTCCGGTGGTGGAATGGTCCGTATGCGACTGACTGGACACACCACCTGCAATGCCAGAGGGGCCGGTCGTTGCCTCAGAGTGGCCGCTTTCAGACTCCAGAGGCCTGTCATCGGCTGCTCGATACGCGAGAATGCCTGCGCCGAGCCCAGCAACTCCGTAACGGGCCGCCGCTTCCGCATTGTCCTCAAAAGGCGAAGTGACAAAATCCATCGGATTCGAGCCACGACCACCGTGGCCACCGATGTCGCCCATAGAGATGTCTTCGTCTATGTCGTCCTGATCAAGTCGGCCGTACGAGGCTTCGCGTAGTGGTCTGCTGGGATAGAACAGCTCGACGTCATCTACGTCGTCGACTGCAGAAGCGCGATGAGTTTGGTCATCTCGGTCAGCAAGGCCGTTGCGATCGTTCATGGGGTAAGCATCGCCGTGCTCGAGTTCGTCCTCATCAGCAAGCATGTTGAAGCGAGGCTGAGCTGCACCTGCACCTGCACCAAAGCCACCGAGACCTGCGAGCATAGCCAGTCGTTCTCGGAAATGCGGACCGGAGCCCTCTTGTGCGTGTCCGACATTGCCAGCAGTCCAGGCGCCTCCAGGCGCTCCCATCGCTCTTGGTCCTCCTGGACGATCCGCGACTTGATAGAAGCCGTCTCCTGCTCCACCCTTCTCCATCATATAGGGATCGTCGTACGGGTCGCTAGCTCGGTAACCTGCCCCACCGCCCAGCAGCTCCGCAGCTCCATCGCCGTGTCGCCAATTGGAAGGATCGTTTTGTCTGCGACGATAGATGGCGTACCCTGCCCCGGCAACGAGGCCAACACCGATGAAGGCCGCAATGACGGCGCCCGCCTTAGCTCCTGCGCTCGTTCCGCCGCCGTTATCATCCTGTGGCTTCGAGGTGTTGGTAGGGTTACCAAAGGACCCGCCCGTTCCGGTACCACCATTGTTGCCTCCGTTAGGTGCCTGAGAGCCTGAGTTGGAGCTTGAACCATTGCTTCCTGATCCGGAACCTTTGCTGCCATTGGAAGCAACAGCAGGATCGGGGGTGTAGGACGACGTCCAAGAGCCACCGGACCACTCTCCTCCAGATGTCACTTGCGCTTTGATGGCATCAAACACATAGACGGCAGTGTCCGCGGCACTGTTACCTTGCCAGCCGTAGCAAATGACGACCTGGCAGCCGTACGCCACGGCCGAGTGACCGAAGCGCGCTGAGGGTGCACCAACGCCAGTCACCTCTGACCATCTTGGAGGAGTGACGCTCCAGTCGAGCAGCCATGCATCGCTGTACGCAGTGGCCAGATCGGCAGATGCACCTCCATGAATGAAGACGCGCTTCTCCGGCAAGCTCACAGCGACATGCCCACGACGAGCGACTGGCGTCCCATTTGTTGTCGAGTTGGCGCCAGTGGTATTGAATGAAGTCCAGGCTTTGCTCTGAGTGGAGAAGGAGCTGACGCTACTAAAGGGCTGAAGAGTGCCGGAAGCATCAGTCCCCCCCAGCATCAACAATGTGCCATCGCTGAGCAAGGTGGCTGTGCCATCCACGATGCTTCCGGTAGGCGGAGTCACTTGTTCAAAATGAGGGCTGCTCGCAGTGCTGTCCATCGACCAAGTTTCGTCCAACACGACGCCCGACCCGTCATTTCTCTCGCCTCCGACGATCCAAACGCTGCCCTTTGCGTCACTCTCTGCAGCGTGATATATGCGTCGCATTGGTTGGTCCAAACTCGAACCGACCGCTTGCCACGACGCTGTGGAAGCACTGCCCGAACCGGCGAGCGTGACCGTATAAGCGGAGTCGTTGTTTGTCTGAACCGGCACAGATCCTGTAGCATCACCGCCGAAAATGAGTAGTCGTGATGCATCCGCGTCCAGTGGCAGCAGCGAGTGAAAGCTGACAGCTGGAGCTGCAGTGCTATTGAGCACCTGCCAAGGCGCTGAGCTACCTGACCAGGATTTGGAGAGATCGAGCAGCATCAGGTCTGCAGAGTTGGGTGCCGAGTTGTAGGTGTAGCCTCCACCACCGGGACTACTGCCTTGCGTTTTGCCCCCGTGTATCACCAAGCGCGAGCCCAACAGAGCGGATGCTTGGCCCCATCTGCAGTGAGTGAGATCACGGACTCCATCAGTCCGCAACACGAGAGACGGTCCCATCAAACAACACCCACGCTCGCCCACTCACCTGCCCGCTGATGATGAGGTCTGCATCGTCGTCGCAGTTGCATCAGTGCCGCTCGTTGCAGATGCAGATGCAGTCGTATCGACCGGCTGAACCGTCTGTGCTCGCGTCTGGGCTGCAAAGCTGCTACACGCAGCAAAGGCGATGCCGTAGCTCATGAGACGCCTCGCGCTGTAGCTCGTCCATCGTCGTCTTCGACGTTTTGTGGAGCGATGTGAGGCTCTGGCAGCCGCATCCACTGCTAGTATCGTGTCCGAGGCCGGCAGAGTCGCTTGAAGCCGACTTGGCCCTGCTCGCTGCTGGTCGTCCATGGCTTGAGTCATCAGCGCAGCCAGAGAGCAGCGAGCGACCCCTCTGGCTCCGGATGGGAGGTGACCTATGGTAAGGATGAGATGCACAAAGGAAGGGTGATCGCTGGCCTTCAATATTACGAGTGACTGTCAATAAATCGATGAAGGAGGTGCGGATGTGGTGGTGGCTCTCAGCTATTGCGAACAGCAAGATGATGGATGAACGTTGGATGGACGGACGGGTGCATGGATGTTGAAATGCGCGCGCACAACTTTCAAGTGGAGCCGAGCCGCACCGCGCCCGTTTCGAGCTCCGCCCTACGTTCGCAGCACGCCGAGCCTTGCCTTCTTTGCGCGATGCGATGATTCGAGGCCGCCGTTGGTCGCGACTGAGTGCAAGCTGTGGCAGCTACCAGACGTGAGTACATATACCGATAATGCTTTGAACAAGCCCCTCAGTATAACCCTTGGTAAATGAAGCGAGGGTTCCCTCCCTGGGCTAGGATCGCACCATGCAACAAGTACAGACCGCCGCCGCGTACACGCGCCCAGCAGATCGCAGCAGCCGCTAAGAAGCCCCTATTACTTTTCGTGATGCAGCACACAGTGAGTGGTTCGTGAGGCCGTTGCCGCCCTTCCGGCACTGCACGTACGGCGGAAGCGCAAACGCAAACGGCTAAATGGACAACGCGTGGCATGCGGAAGCCCGCATCTTACTGCGACGCATGAAGCAGACGCAGCAGCGGATCAGCAGCCAGAGTGTTTGCATGTCGAGTGTGGCTGTGCATGCTCGCCCAGCCCTTCCGAGCTCAGACAACTTGCACCGCAAGCGTTGTCGTCACGCATCAAGTAGGCGAAAGCGAGTATGTCACGCGTGTAAATCTGAAAGCCACCCGCACGACCAAGTCAAGAGTAGCTATATACGGGAAACGAGTTGCGTGTTTCGAAGTCGAAGGGGGGATGAATGCAAGGCATGCAGAAGATCATCAAGCTCGGACATAACAACGCGCGCTTCCAAGGTGCGATTAGAAAGGGGGGAGGGAGTTTGGGTCGCGAGCTCTAGAAGGCACCGAAGGATGTTATGTACTGTACGATGTTCGAGTAAGTATTTAGCAGGCAACGCAGTGGGCAGGGGCGGCATCATTTTGCGGTGTGCACCATCTGATGGGAAACGTCGAAATAGGAGGTGACTGCAAAAAAGGAAGGTTGGGAGGGGAAATGACTAAATTTCGGGATGAAACGCACAAAACGTCCACCTTGAGCCTGTTTATCTGGCGGGTTGTGTCGCAGGAGTCGTCTGCGTGTCGTCTTGCGGGTCCAAGTGCGCTTCGTCGTCGTCTTCGGGTCCAGGACCCTGCGCCCTCCTGTCGGCAGGTACACCCAACTCATCTACATCTTGTCTTTCCTCCTCCTCCAGATCATCCTCGCGCTCGGCCTGAATGGTTCCCAGTGCCCTTCGTTCTTTCCGTCTCCTGACGGAACCGGGAATCAGACGCTCCTTGAGCGTAAGCTTGCGTTTGGACTTGCTCCGCGGTTCCGGATCTGAAGCTGAGAAGCCGTAGCCGCGTCCTGGTCTCTGCTCGCCGGTCAGCATATCGTAATGCGTGCTCGAGGCGCGGCTCTGAGTAGGCTGAAGGGCGTGCATGGGATAAGCTGCTTCCACATCGCCGTGGCCGCCGTACGCGGCCGAATGAGGAGCAGCTTCGGGCAATGCGACGCCGTACTCCTCTGCAGCACGCCTGGCGGGCATTCCTGGATCGTGAATGTAGTCGTGCTTCGGATCGTACTTGTCGATCGCTCGCAAGACTTGCATGTCATGAGGGTAATAGACCTCGCGAACATGCCGCAAGATAATTCGAGGGATAATGCAGAGGAAGACGGTGAGGAAGCCAGCAAACCAGTAGTAGGCGGAGTAGTACAGATAATGGTTGTTGCCGTAAGAGTATGACCAGTTGAGCGTGGGAGGCAGTGCGGCGTAGATGGGTGCGAAGATGAAGAAGATGACCGGCCCAAACCACGCAGCACCTACAAGCCACCAAGTCCAGGCATTGGACCAAAGTAGGGTGTAGAAGTTCGCCGCAAGGACTGAGGCTTGCGCCATCGTCGTTGTGAATTCGTACAGCTGAATGTCGTAGCCGTCTGTGCGCGCAGTGGTCGTATCGTAGGTGTAGGTGACGAAGAAGAACAGAACAACAGATTGGTAGGTGGCGTCCAGCAGGAAGAGCGCAAAACGCTTGAATCCGAAGTAGCCTCCTACACGACTGCGCTTGTACAGTTCTGGCACCTCCATCAGGACGCGGTCAGATATCGGTCGGTCGAAGACACCCATAGCGATGACCAGAGCCACTGTCCAGACCGCGTTCCAGAATAGCAGGTACACATAGTCGACGGCTTGAGTTGTTGACCAAGCACAGTAGATCTGGAACCAGAACAAGTAACCAATGTTGACAATGTTTTTATAGAAAAAGTTGCAGATCAGAGTACCATTGCGGTAGTACGACTGATGCCCATGCACAAGCAACAAGCGTTTTAAGAACCTGAACTGTGCAATGGCGTAATCCGAGCTGTTCACAGCTTGCAGTCCCTCTTCTCCTGCAATGCCCACGCCAACGTGGGCGGCCTGCAGGGCCGAGTGCATGTCAAGTCTGTTGTCAGTGAGACATTCCGAAACGCTCTGGGCAACGAATCAACTCACCTGAATCATGGACACGTCGTTTGCGCCATCGCCAATCGCAAGAGTCATCACTTTCAGACCGTCCTTGACCAGTCTGACGATCAGTGCCTTCTGCAAAGGCGACACACGACAGCAAATAACGGCCTTGCACTGCGTGGACAGCTTCAGAAGCAGCTCCTTGCTGAATTCTTCGGAGAGCGCGTGGCCCAGCGCAGCGCCATCAATGACGAGGGCGAAGCCGCCTTGACGTTGACCATTGTCCTCGCCAACGAGGGAGACTTGGCTGCGTCGGCTCTGGAAGGACGGCCGAGCATTACTGATTCGAGAGGAGCGCCTGCTGTGGTGGCTAGCACCCTCCTCCTCCTCGCCAGGCGGCCGAGTCGTCATTGACTGCAAAGCTTCCTTGCCACCAAAGAAGCGCTCGATTGCCCGCCTCATTTGATCGTAAGCAGAGTTCGGCTGCCCATATTCTCCACCTCGCACGACGATGAGATTCATGTCTTTTGACAAGAGCATAGTGGAGTAGCCAATCGCGATGGCGGTCTCCAGCTTGTCTCCAGTAGCTACCCAGACGTTGATTCCTGCTCGCTTCAAGTCAGCGATTGTCTGGGGTACCCCGTCTTGCAGCTTGTCCTCGATAGCTGTGGCTCCTAGGAGCTCCAGATCGCGCTCAAATTCCGAGGCCAACTCTTCCATTCGCTCTTCTCGCCGCTCGAGAGCGACGGACGCGTCATGATAGAGATGTGCCCACTCTTCATAGTCGTGCTGACTGATTTGTTTATACCCAAGGCAAAGCGTGCGCAGGCCATTATTTGCAAACTCTTCCAGCGAAGTGTCGGTGTTGGCCTTGATGGCTTCCTGGCCCTCTCGCGCGCGCTCAAATATAACGCTGTCTGCTCCCTTCGTGAAGAGAAGGATGGCATTGTCAGAGTGGCGGCGTAGAATCACACTCATTCTCTTCCTTGCCGATGAGAATTCTAGCACAGTCAGCAGCTCGAAATGCTCCAGGTCGAGGGACCAAGGCGTCTGGATGGTAAGCGTGTTGCGATCCTTGCCTACGAAGACGAAGCCAACCTCGGCAGCTGCTTGGACCAAAGCTTGCTCGTCCGGGCTTTGTGCCTTGTACTCAAGCACGCCGGTCTCGGGGTCTTCTGACGTGAGGACAGTGTGGCAAAGAGCCAAGCAACGCCAGAATAGACCTTGAAGCTGCGCTTGCTCGCTGTGTTCGTCCTGCAAAACCTCCTTCAACTTGCTGTCACGGAATGGCGGGACACCCTCATTCCGTGGCTTGACGCGCTTGCGTTTGGGATCGTGCTGAGAAGTCGAAGAGGCACTTGAATCACTTGCTTTGAGTTCCTTCTCCTTCTCGGCGACGCTATCCGACCGATCTGTTTCAGCAGCGCCGGGCGCATCGCCGTGATAAGTGATGCCACCGACAGCGAAGCCTCGGAAGATCATCAAATTTTGAGTGAGCGTGCCGGTCTTGTCTGAAAAGACATATTGGATCTGGCCAAGATCGTCCGACAAGTTCCAAGACTTCGCAGTCGTACGGCGAAGAGTCGGCTCGTAGTAGATATCCGCATCGTCGTAGATGAAGTACGCTTGCAACGTGCGCACAACCTCGATGGAGATGTAGAGCGAGATCGGCACAATGTTCTGGAATGTGATGAGGGCGTTACCAAATGTAGCGAGACCATTGAGGTTAGGATTGTCGTCGCTAAAGATGGCAAGGTATTCCCAATAAGCTGCGCGATCGAAGAAGTAATTCTCGATACGAGCGTCTGCGATCGCGCAGGCAATGGCAATGACAGCCAGCAGACCCAAATTTGCGAATACCATCGGCTCCATTTGCCTCTCAACTTTGCCACGCTTGCTTGGTGTGTTGCCCGAGTTCGCGATGATCTTGGTGTCGAAGCCGGTCATGAGGACGACACCGATGACCCAAGAAGTGTTTCTCAAAACTGTACCGCGGAGCAGGCACTGGTTGAGCGTGACTGGGCAGCGCAAAGGTTGTCCATCGCGATCGAAACGGTCGCCAAGCACCACTGAGCCATTAAGCCGGTACATGTTCGTGTCCAGAGGCTCGCCATCGACGCGCATAAGCGCGCGAGCACAGTCTTGTGCGGTGCGCAGGGTCTGAGCAAGCTCCGGAACAGCATGGCGCGACTTGAGGTTGGTCTCGCCATCCAGGTTTTTCGTCTCAACAAAGCACGCATCCTCCTCTTCGCTGGTCGAGCAAATCACAATGTCTGCTGGAATGGCCTCGTTGTTCTTCAGCAGGACAAAGTCACCAACGGCCAGGTCCTCCCACATCTGCTTCTTCCAGCGCGGAGCCTTCTTCGCGTAGAACTCGGCCTCTTCTTTCTCCGTCAGCACCCTGCCTTGGTACCTGACCCTGCCGTCAGATCCCGTTTCGTACTGACTGTCGAAGGCGCTGACTCCGACAGACGTCTGTCTTCGAACATGCGAGCCACCTTGAAGGCCCAGTGAGCTGGCAGACGTCATCGCTCTTTGGTGCAAAGGTCGTTGAGCAGGAAGGTCAAGCGATGACTCGTTGCGACCAGCACCCGCTCCAGTCGTCGACAGTGGCTCCGGGGCGGCACCGCCACCAGGAGCGTCGGCTGGAGGTGCGGAAGGCTCGACACCGTTCGCAGCTGGTTGCGCTGATCGCGCGGCTTCTTGTTCAGCCAGCTTCTTACTTTGTCGAGCTTTGCCACCTAGCCACCCATCATAGAAGACCTTCCATGCGGACGAGACGCTCTTCTCTTTGGCTTCCATCACGTTCGGGTTGGTCCATCCTCCACCTTTGAGTACTCTCACGCGGGCTCGGTTGATACTGCGATCTGATTGGTGACGCTTGATGTCTTCGTATCCATCCTTCAGCGCCGTGAATGCAAGTACAGCTAGCAAGGGAAGCATGGCGACACCCGGACTGATTGTTGCAAATTTGGGAAAGAATTGCAAAATGACGACCAGCAGGAAGAAGAGATTGGCAATTCGACGGAACTGGATGGCGAAGAGGAAAAAGTCAGCATCATACTCATCGCGCAGATTCACCGTCGCTGTTCACCTGCTCAAACAAGTTTTTGAAGATCTAAGGTGCGCATACAGGGTCGACACCGTGAGCATGATGCTGCAGGACTTTGAGGCCTCGGCACAACACTGCTGAGGCACCACTCACGAAGTTGAAAACATTGTACTTGGCAGTAATGACCTGATTGGTGGAGTAGGTCCAGTTATGCTGGCCATTCTTGCCCTTGAGTGGCTTGTTCTTCTTGTCGAAGGCCTCCGAAGGCAGCGGTTCGTTGAAGTAAACAGATCGTGGACACGGCGGGGGCCGCTTCTTGGCAAAGAGCACGCTGGGATCTGTTTCTATGCGGTACAAGAACTTGAAGAAGCTGCCAAACTTGCTCAGAGGCCCAGTCTCCTTCTTCTTGCCGGGCACCTTGGCCGACTGCCCCTTGCCACCTCTCCTTTGGGCACTCATTCTGACCCAACCACAGCGTCTACAGGGTCAGGGTCGCTCGAAGCTCGCCTGCGCCACTTGGTAGCAGAAAATAGGTGCTGCTGCTATCCGATTGTTGACCAGACCACTGGCAATGTAAGTGAGACGCGCGCTGGGGGTTGGCGTCCACTTCCTGGGGCGCAGAGGGGTGATTGGTGGAGATTCTGATCTGCGCAAGCGGCGATCGCCGGCGGTGTGACTGCGCCAGGTACGGCGTGGCACCTCCTTCTTCGGCGCGCCGTGATGCCGGAAAGAAGTGGGCAAGCGGTAGCTATAGAAGGAGAAGGGATGATGGTTGCAAGTTGGATCAAATGACCAACGACGAGTGATGATGGAGCAGCGTGCACCTTTGCTGGGGATCAGCACGAGATGCTGGTCTGGTCTGATGCGTCATGCGATTGATTTGCGCTCTTTCGACTGCTGCAGGTCACAAATATACCTGCGCTGCACAGACTACCTGCTCGCGGCTTCACGCGCCCGCCTGAGAAGTAATCTCCGCCAGTGGCTGACGGCCGATCGAGTCTGGCGGGTGAGCATCCACGCACGGCCGGGCTGTCGGTTGCAAGCCGGTATATTGCGATGAGCGCCATACGATGCATGCGCTCATCTCTACCTTTGCAGCTCACGCCTGATGGGTGCGCTGCTGCAGCTGCCGTGCAACAGGACGAGCGCGCGGCTTTGGTGTACCGTGCCGTGTGCGCCGGCCGGATTTGTACCTCCATGCGGCTATAGTCGATCGCGGCACACTGCCCCGTCGCCCACGCACACGCAGGCGTGTTGCGATGCGCTGGTTCGTGCAGGAAAGAAGTCGGCGAGCGGCGCTGCAGGGCCGAAAAGGAAAATGATATCATGACAAGACAGGTGGACAAGATGTGACAGACACGGATGCAACGCATGTATAGGCACGCCAGTGTATATAATCGTTAATGCGGCTGCCTGCTGCATAATATGGTGCATGGCTGTGCGACATTTTCTATTGCTGCTTTCTCGCTTGCTTCATATGCGCGGTGACTTGCCCCATCTGCAATCTTGAATTCACCTTTTATACCTACAGCCCTTAGTCAACATGGTCTGCATCTACGTGAATAATTGTTGACGCCGCTGAGGCCTGAGAGACATTCAAGATTGGCGTCAAGACGCGGTTCAACCCAAGCAACCGCCATTTCTGATTGGCCTTTCCCAGAGAAGCGCTGCCGTGCCTTTGAGCGTGTAAGCGAGCAGTGCGGCGTGCGGCCCTGCGATCATACCACGATCCAAGATTACAGGTGTATGACTTCAGATTCCATCTAGCATAAGGTCCGATCTTGACATACATTAACCCATGTATCCCGATTCCAGACACGACGGCAGCTGTGTCATCAGCATCAGTCAGGGTCTCGCTTCCCCTCCACTGCTGTGCATGGCTGCATGGCGATGCGGAGATCGTTGAAATTGCCCGCGTCCCTCTTGTCACAGGTGTGTTGCGCGCAGCGTTATTGAGGATCAAAATCAAACACTTGATGATTCACGACTGTGTCGATCACGATTTTTCGATTCGAGATGGTTATTATAAGGTAGACGCGTTGCCATCCATCATGCATGCATGTCATGACCCACGATTTCCGCTTATTTTCAAGATTCGCGATTCCCGAGCGTTGCGTTGGCAGCGCGGCCGCTTGTGCTGGATACCGTGTAAAAGCGGTGAACATGCAGCAGGGACCTCGGTTTTGACCCTTGACTCTTGATTGACTCACAAAGTTGAAGGTGAGTCAGCCCTCGATGATCCCAGCAAACACGCAAGATTTGCACCTCGGGCGCGAGTCTCAATTCCTTGCTAATCACTACTCCCAATCTCGTGCCACGACCGACAACAGCACTGGTCGGGTTGGTTGGGGCTACGCTCGTGTAGTCTGGGAACTTTGGGCAAGGCCTCGAGAAGCCCGGGTGAGGGGTTTGGGAGGCTCGGATACTTTGGGTGATCAGGCAAGTATCCTATACAATTGCTAGAGGGGTTCGGACGCTTTGGTGACGATGGCACAGAAGCGGGGCAAATCCTAGGATAGCTGAGTAAAGACAAGAATTGCAACCAAGAGGAAAGGAAGCAAAGGGGGACGTTGCGAGTTCACGCAGATGGGTTTGGCTCGGCTGGGCGCGGCGCTGGGGGGCGCAGCTGGGCATTCAGTCATGTGGGCCGCGGCGTTGGGACACGTCTAACAGGAGAGGTGTAGAGGTTGGCACGCAGGGTGTCCTGCACTGCTTTGTAGAGACGGTACGTCAGGGTTATTGACATGAGATGTTGCCTGGGTGAGTTAGGGTTATCGCTTCGTGCACGCAGGCCACCCGGCAGCGGTGCTGACCATCGTGACTTTCAACAGGAGAAGACACCATTGTGCAGTACGGAAAACAGATGATTCCTATCGAGGATACTTTGGGTAGAGCTGGTGGGCCAGCCCTCTGGCAGATCACTCGTGTGACCAAGCCGGTCGTGCTCAAGGATGGTGATTGCCTGGCGGTCCCTGGCGACTCGGAGGTAGACGCCAACCCTGTGTTCAGCAGCAGACGTGAACCGATGATTTCCCACCCAGGCCGCGGTGTTCACGTGGTCGACTCTGAGAATGAGGGGGTCGTCGGAGGACGTCTTCGCGATATGATGTGTTGGGGCAAGAGGTGTTCAAACTGAACGTGTTGGCCAGTCGCGAGGCGCAGAATAGTGAAAAGCGCAGTGTTGCTCCGCAAAACAAAGTGATGTGGTTGAACAGGAGGTCAAGTTGTGTCTGCAATGATTGAGCGACATTCGGTGGCGTGAAGGGTGTGGGTGGCTAGCAAGATCACGACGGCTACGGCAAGGCGTGAGGATATGAGGTGCGCCAGGGCATGTCGAGGCGTTGAAGACGGCGGCATGGGAGACGCGCCAAGTTGACAAAGTTACAGTACGGGTCGCAGATGAGCTTCTTGTTCGCAGGACAGCTCGAGGTGGGGTCAGCGGCCATATACCCAGGCCCTGTTTTGCCGAGCGTTGTAGCACCAAAGTTTCTCGCAGCAGGCAGTGCCATTTGCCGACACGCCCGTTCCTGCTATCCAGGCCCCTCTCTCTTGTCAAGCGCAGTAGCACCCAGGCCAGTCGCAGCAGGCGGAGTCATTTGCCGACTCACTCCTACTATCCACCGGTGCCAACGAAAGGGGACCAGTGGAGAGTCAGCATGTTGGCACCACATGTATATTTGGAAAAGGACATATTGCCTCTATCCGACTTGCATGACCGCACAAAACCCGTGGTGAGCATGCCAAAGTCCCTGAAGTGCGATCCGCACTTTTGAAAAGGCATAGCGAGGGTATCGCTAGCACGTTCAACTAAGCAGGTATTGGGCATGACCCATTCCACATGTGTCGCCTGGCCGCATTCGTGAGCGGAACCGCCAGGGCGGCTCCCAAAGTACGCATACGTAATTGGTTAACTCACGTAGGCAAGGGTGTTGCCATTGTCGCCGGCGATTGTCCGGCTGCACGTAATAGTGAGGCGCGCGCCGCGCACGGTTGTGCGTCGGTCGGACTTGTTCTTTACTGGGTCAATTCGAGAGCTGTGTCTGTCGTGTGAACTGCAGATCGTTGCCCCAGCCTGCAAGAGGCCGAAAGATGTGTCAGGGAAGCTAGGTCGCAAAGCGGTGAGAGAGGCAGGGTTGATCGAAAAATCGAGTGTGTCCATTGGTGGGCAGGGGACACGCGCGTGCAGACGTGCGGATGGGAGTCCTGCGCAAAGCCTCCGTGACGTATATTTCATCAGTGTGAGAGCCGCCAACGATAGACACGCGCCTGCATGGACAACGACCGCCGAACTCTGGTGCAGCCATTCATTTCGAGTTTGGGCGCGTCCGCTTGCAGCCGCCCCGCACATAGCCTCACTCGGT
Organism: Ceraceosorus bombacis; assembly: GCA_900000165.1. Taxonomy (NCBI): domain Eukaryota; kingdom Fungi; phylum Basidiomycota; class Exobasidiomycetes; order Ceraceosorales; family Ceraceosoraceae; genus Ceraceosorus; species Ceraceosorus bombacis. The sequence goes on from CCYA01000276.1 coordinate 522,859, forward strand.
GAATTTCACGATCAGAGTGGGTGACAGGCGCAGTGCCCCAATATGGAGACTGCGCTTAGCCCACGAAGCGCGTGCGCCCGACGCGGTGAACCCGAAGACACCGCTGCACTGCCGTCCTTTCTCAAACAGGACTGTCATTGAGTATCGAGTGGGTCTCAGTTGTAATCCGTCCTCGCTATTAGCGGTGCATCCAAATCTGAGGTCCAACATGTGCGCGCCTCTCATGGACACCCACACCTTTGTCTTGATGCGTGTATACATGGCGGCTCACGTACAGTCTCATAAGCTTGCACGCTGTACAAGTCGCGACACGACAGCCTTCGATAATTATTTCATGGATTGATAAGTAGAGCTGGGCGTGCGTGGGAACGTCCGAAGGAAATCCACGCCTACACCCAGAATTGCCGAGGCCAGACTGGATAGTCGCTTAGTTCCGGCAGTGTCGCGTAATGTTTGAGAAGATCCTCACTGGTGAATCCGATCATTGACATGCGAAAGCCGCGGACAGGTTTATTGGAATGCTGAAGCATCGCCGAAGGAAAGCACACCGTATCGAGAATTGGTCTAGTGTGGATGACAACACCAGCGGGCAATATTTGTAGCGCTCCGCCAGTGTAATGTCCAGCGCTGGCAATAGTGCACATGCCCCACTTGGCATCGTGCCCATCAATATGGACCCGCATTGACGTTTCCTGTGCAGGCAGATTGACCGCCAAGGACGCCCAGGGCGCTGCTAAAAGGAGCCGGCGGGTCTTGATCTGTTTCTGTATGAAGACGGGCTTCGACCACGAGTTACGCTGGTGGATCGGCAGACGCAATCCCTTCAGGGTGGGATGGCTCAGAATGGAGACGTAGCGTTTGTGCACGCTGCCATGACCAAAGGCAAAGGTATTCCTCATACGGAGGAGGGTGCGGGTGACAATTTTGCCGAAGAGATAAGGGCCTGTCAGGGGGAGATTATCCGCAAAGTGTCGGTTGATGTTCGGCTTCACATATCGTGCCTGAGAGTGTAACCTGAAGCGAAAGTGCGCGGTACCAATGCCGGTGCCTCGCCGCGCCTCAATGACTTGGCCAGGTAGGCTCAGAGTGGCGGCCCATAGGCAAAGATTATCCATGAGTAGCTGTCGTTGCTTGGCCTTGGCGTTGTCCGGTATACTCTGCGCACATGATCGGATCATGGACACTTGTCTCTGGCGCATGGCCGTTGAGAGATGAAAATCGTGCGTTCTTGGAGTAGCGTGGTCCACAGATACCAATCGGGGTGCCGGCGGGTTCGCTAAGGAGCCCCTCATCTCGCTCGCCATTAGAGAGGATGAAGGATTCGTTGTCGAGGTGATCGCAGCAGGGTCTCGCTGCACCATTTCGACGCTGAGCGCGTTGGCCGTTTTCTCAGAACTTTGTGTGAGGGGGTCTTCCCGCCCCTGCGGTCCAGCTGAGCAGTCCGGCAAGGACATGTCGTCCAGCGCTTTGGCATCATCCCATCCAACAGTGGCAAAATGCCGTCCATGATTGTCGAGAAAGATATCCTTCCCACCATGTGGCCTCGCAGTGATCGACAGAAAAGGCACACTCCCCTCGCAGTATTTGCCCTCATCCCCCTCACTATGTTCCTCGAGGTCAAGCAGTCGGCAGACTGTTAACCTGTGCTTCCCTTGCACAAACTGTCTGTGTGACGAGCCGTCAAGGATTCTTATCCAGGAGTCCTGGTCATCGCGGTCCAATCCGGACTCGTAACACGTCGAGTCCTTGAGGATGTCGTATAGCGGGGTAGTGGCAGGGAGGGAGGGGACGGTAGAGGGCCCGTCCTTCCTTGGAAGATGCTGTACTAGCAGCCGGCCCCCATTTTTGTCATGCGTGTCCTCCTTTGTAAATATATGGCTCCCTTGATCGAGGATCGGCTGTCTTTGGGCCCTCTCGCAAAGCCCCTCGAGGGAGTCCATAAACCCTCCATAGCCAGTGCCCTTTCCACGAGCGCGGTACGATACCTTACCCGGCTCAGCAGACCGGGAGCGCTTACGGAGGGTGTTCAGTGTTGGCATCTCAGGAAGTTGGTAGACGTCGTTCGAGTGTCGGTAATCCCATATCGGATAGACAGCCGCACGCGTGACCCCGTAAGGTTGTTCACGGACTTGGTCGACCCCAGACGGCACTCGAGTTGCGTTGGGGTGTGATCCTCGCGACAAAGGAACGCCAGTGTGCGTTACCCCGGCAGGTCAAAACGATGGTAGCGGGGCGAGAATGTAAGCGTGCACGGATGTGAGCCTCGGGGCGCTTAAGATGATTATTCCAGTGTGATTCATCAAGTTTGGGTTGAGAGGCCATAGTGGAGTACGAGGAGAGGCGGCCGAACTAGCCGCTCATGCCGCGCGCCTATCAGACACGATGTTTCCAGGCACGTGCACTGTGTTGCGGAACGCGCCGAGCGGTCAGATGTGCGCGAAACCGCTGAACACGATACGGGTCCAGAGCAGTGAGTCCCGGCTGCGGGTGCGATTCCCTTTTACTCGAGCCTCAGGTGTCATCAGATTCGGGCCACGAACTCTTGACTGTAGGTTGAAGTGAGCATGACTAGGATTTTTGTTGACGACGTAGGCCACTCCTCATCACCCCATCATCCAGATCCGCCTCAGTCACCCGAATAAGCTCACCGCTGGTCACAGCAACCCGTACTCTAACCGTCCGACAACCGACCCTCATGACGTATTGCTGGGCCGGGTCAAGGTCACCCGGCGACCCCTGCGTGCTTGTTTGGAAAACCGTCAGGCAGCCACGCATAGAGTCGGTACTCCGCCCAAACAAAGGCAAGTTTGTTCTGGGTTCAGCATGGATGGACCTGAAGTCTATGTTAGCGGAACGCATTCCCATGGTCAGTCGTATCATCGCCGTGGTGCCGGCTACGAAAGCGGATGATGTGTGGGCTGCCGCTCTCTCGGCCCAGAGAGTAGAAGAGGGAGCCATCGTGACGGCGGATGCCTTAGTTGAAGCTCTGGGAGGACACACGATAACCTTTCAGGAGAGGTACGCTACAGGAGAGTCCGCCGCAGCGTCATTGGAGCAGCAAATGGCAGCAGGACACATTGTTAATAGGGTTGTGCCCGACGCAAGCCAGGAGATCCCAGCCGGGCAGTCCGCGAACGGGCCCCCAGCTATAGGATGCAGTGTCGGCGATCCCCTCGCAGCGGAAGCAGAGAGCATCGCACATAGGAGGCCACGCAGGGCCGCCGCAGTGGTAGGGGAAGCGCGTTGGCAAGGAGACATGGCAGGCGGAGATGCAGTGCAAGGAGGTGAGATCGCCTCAAGGGGAGGCGGCGGGGGAAAAGCGAAGGGGAGGCGCAAGGTCTCTAAGAAAGCGGCAGGGAATAAGAAAGCCAAAAGTGCAAGGCAATGGACTTTGGAAGGGGCCAAGGTGGTTGGATCCAGCCAGATCAAAAGCATGTGGCGGAACATAGCTGCTGCAGCGAGGAGGAGCGAGAGGAAGAGGGCGGAGAGGGCAGGAGTAGTGATGCCAGAGCCGGAGGTGCCCGTAGCTGTCGCCGCAATGGAACTACTGGCGTTCGAGCAATCCGTCCTGGATTATTGTAGGGTCCATCCGCAGGCCGATCTGTTCGCTAGGTCCTGGATCGAAGTATTGGTAAGCCTCACGGGGTATCGTTGGGAGCCCAAAGAAGCACAGCCTGGGCTTAGTGTGGACCGCGGAGTACAGACAGTCCTGAGGGCGTGGAAGACCCTGATGGACAAGACGCATACAACGGAGGATGCGGGTGGACCATTGACCACCCCCGAGGCAATCAAAACGCGATTGGAGCAGCTCTTTGGTGCAACCCGAGTCGACCAAGCAGGTAGCGCGGCAGTCATAGAAGCGCTGCTCCTTCGGGTAGGTGGACATCTCTTCAACCTTCGCCACGGCTTATACTCGGCAGGAAGGAATAGTAGACCTAGAACAGAGGGTGTAGCCTTGGCACAGTTGATTGCAAGTGCCGGAACCTGGACAGTTCTGGTGGTCCTTGGTGCATCTGGAGTCAAATTGGCAGCCCTCTTAAACCAGGGATGCAGGGCAGGCCTCCCATCCGACTTTCTTGCCGGGCAAATGCCGCACGTGAAGGGACTACTAGAACTAAGTAGTCTTAGTGAGGTCGCTAGGAGATTTCAACAGCTTCATCTCTTACGGAAGCACGTTCTGTACCCTCTTCTGTTTTGCCTGGGTCGCATCCTTCCTTCATCGGTGAACATTCACAAGGGAGCAGCATATGTTTCATTTGAACACTGTCTGTACGCACTTTGCCAGGACCGGAAAACCTACAATCACCTGTTCGACCCGGAGTCGGATCCACGACGCCACCCAGCATGGGAGCAGGGAGTCAAAGTGAGGAAGCAGAAGCAGACGGCGGAGTATACTTGCCCTTTCGAGCGGTTAGCAGTAAAGCAGGGGGACCGTCATCAGCAAGTGCCACACTTCCGCACATCGAAGGACTACTACAAATCAGCCCAAGGTGACAAGGAGTTTGCAATGGGTGTCATGGTGTCGCAGGATGTGCCAAACATAGGGACTGGCGCGGTAAATTGTCGCACTTTGCCCGAGGAGCTATATCGTTCGGACGCCATGCTTAGACACGACATCATGACGCAAATCCTGAGACTTCGGTGATTAGCCAATGTACTATACTCGGGGAACGTCTGAAGTGTGCCGTCACGCGGTCGACTCTGCTGAAGCGTGCGAAGGTACAAAGGTTGAGAGGTAAAGGCGGGCGAGTGGCACCAAAAGTTGTTCAATAAGGAGCACGACCGATGTCACATACGTGCGCGCATTGGTATCGACCATGGCTCTTTCGCCACAACGTTCGCGGAGGGTAACACAGACGCATGCCTCCCTACCTCGAGGCGCGAAGGGCCAGCATTTCGATCTGACTTCTTAACGGGCACAAGGGAAGTCTCAGCGTGGCTATTCGCGGCGTTCTTCGCAGCACCTGTCTCAAAAGGCATCAAGGTGGAGTGCCATGGCTGTGCTGATGGTCCAGACCGATCTCAATTCGTACGTGCGGGGCCTTCAGTAGTCATAGAGAAACACGCACTCATTTCCACTCCTGTTTGCGCACACTTTCCTCCACCAGGGCATATCCACTTAGCCGTTATGGACAGGATCGTACACCCCGTCCGGTGCAGCCCAATCAGGCCGTCCTCTTCGAGCATAGGGCCGACAGCCAGCGCTTCCCAAGCAAAAGGTCAGTACCAGGTACTCACGGCGGCCAGTGGAGGAACACAGGTCACACCTCAAGAGGAAACCGATGATCGATCCAACCCCAATGAGGCGTCATGTCCTGCGTGATCGAGGGTACCCGACACTTACCGACCGCCCATTCCTCCCAGCGCCCGAGCTGTGTTCGCAGAGCTGGCGTCGTAACGTCCCCTCCCGAAGCCAAACTCTCGGGCCCCAGGACCCGCTCCTAGTCCCAATGAGATCCGTTTCCAAACCTGTTGCTGGAGTGTGATGTGAGGGGGGTCGTGCTGTCAGTGCCCCTTGTTGAAGGCGGATGCGTGTCCGTCAGCGGCCCCCTCCCATGCGATCAGGATGCAGGATGCCCCCGCGCCGGTCAAGTCCAGGTGAGGTACTGAGCACTTTCCCCAGGAGAGGGAAACCCCTGCACTGCAAATGCGCATGCCCTGAGTGTTGGGCCTATGCCGGCCATGCATGTGCGTCCATGTCGAGTCTAGCTATCAGCGCTTGCTGGCTGGCACGTCTTACCCCTGGTATCAACAGCGCCGGCAGAGCTCCCAGCTCGGCTCACTGCCAAGAGCTCATCTGAGTCCTTTGTGAGCGTTGAAGTAGTGACGAGACCCAGTGTCATTGGGCCTGTCTTTAGTGAGGAAGACGCGTTGATAGAACCGCCAAACCACGCATGCCTGTTGGCAAATTCCCCTCGTCGTGGTGACTGGTCGGCGATGCCAACATGATTCTGCACAGAGAAGTTGTATGAGCGTCCTTCTCGCCCTGTTACTGCGGTCCGAGGCCAAAATCAGCCCGGAGCAGCGTTTCCCAGATGTCTGAGACTCGAAATGGAATCAGCTTGACCTGCGTGCCTGTTGACAGAGATCGCCGTAGACGACGGCAGCGCGGTAGTGACAAGACAAACCTGCCCTGAAATTTTGTCTGGCAAGACCCATAGGCGTCCCCTAGTGCGTGCAGTAAGAGGTTTGGACTTGGCTGTCGTATTCTCTCCGCCTAGGGCCAGAAAGGTGTTTTTCCAGGTCAGTAGGGTACGCGCGCCTGTTGACAGATTTTACCCTTAGTGGCAGTTAGTCGGTGACGACCGCATAAACTGGCATTCAAACTCTGCATGGGGCCTACTCTAGCCTGCTTACGTGGGGCAAGGTGGGTGTGAAAGTCTAAAAGGGGACACCAGTGCTGTAATCCAGCAAAAGGTGTGAAAAGCTGTTGGTCGGCCTAAAAACACCTTTTCGCCCATATCTCGGAAGGTGGGGATCGGAGGATGCTCAGAGTTTGTATGATGTGTCTAAAGTGGTGACCCTATGTGTACGAGGAAGATGAAGATCATAAGGCATCTGTGGAGCATATAGCGCTCGCATCGAGGTCAAATGAGAGGGAAATGAGGGGGCAATATCGACGCGCTCACGCGCGCTTTTTGCCATATCTCCACGAAAACTGGTCCGTTTACGCTGAAAGTTGGACCTACGTGTAGCTCTATACGAGGCGACCGGGAAAACTTGGAAAAACCTGCCGCAAGGGCAAAACAGTTGGCCCTAGGGCGACTATTGCGGCTGTTTGCCTTTTTTTATTCGGGACGGCAAAAGGGGATCTTCCGGGAATCGAACCCAGGTCGCACGCACATAGCTGTGTCTCGCAAAGAGAGTCTTAGACCCTAAGCGAACATGATACCACTACACCAAAGATCCTAGATACCGAGAGCCGTTGCTTGTAACAATACAATCTCTGGCTTTTCAAGACGCGTCTCTTCGCCTTTACAAGAATTTTGAGGTCAGGACGGGAGCAGAGGAGTCAGAGTGAGGTGGTGTGGTACTACAGCCATGATCGATACCTATACGGTAGAGCTGCACCGAGTGATAAGATTGTCGACCCAGCTCTCCGGTGTCGCACGGGGAAGCGTTGGCGCGCATTGGCTCATGACGGAGTCTTTGCACTCCGATATTCTCCAGATGAATAGAGCAACGAGGCTGTCGTTGAATTCCATCTAGCGCAGAGAGATCTGGGCGCGGTGCAAAGAGATGTCGGCAAGAGGTGGACACCCTCCACGTGCCGGCGCGCTCAACTTCGGGATGATCACCTGCTGGTCCGTGGTCCGTTGCTTGACAGGACATCAGTCGCCGCGGATACAGGGAGGATATAAGATGGTCGGTCGAGGGACACCTTCGGGTCAGACGGCAAACATGCACAAGGATTTCCCTCTGCCTCGCTCTGGATGCCGCAGGATAGCAAGGAAGTGAGCAGGGAAGCCCACACGCGTCACCGCTCGTGAACAGCTCCGTGAGTTGGTTGGCGATGTTGTGCCCAATCGTCAACTGAGGTGCCGCAATCGTGAGTCGGCAGAGTGCAGCGAGCGGCGGCGGCGGCCTCGAGGTGCATTTTCGGTGAGCGACGGCCGCAGGGTGTCAGCGCGAGTCATGGTCGTTGACCTCTTCACCTGTACATCTGCCGGCCATCGATGATGAGCTGGGGGCTGGGTGTTGATGCTGAGGGGTGTGGCGGTCGTTGAAGCAGCCTATGAAGCAATGTGAATGATGAATGGTACTCACGACTGTGACTTGCGTGGTAGACCTGGCTGTGCATATCTGCCCCGCATCGGTCAAGTATCTGCCTTGAGCTCCCTCCCACCAGCGCGCCAGCCAAGAGTGAGGGTGTTGCCGCATGTCCGTGCGTGCATGCTGCTGACCGCACAGCATGTACCGTATAAAAAATACTGGTCCCGTATACCGCCTCTGGGTCGAGCGCACAGTAGCAGTTTACTCAGCACGAATCATATACATAGTCGTCGCTCGTCCCACAGCCGCGGCGCGCGTCCCTTGTAAAGCACGGCGGGTATATCTGCCGCCCGAGACCCTGAAGTGTCGAGGGCGGAGACATCTGGCAGGTGACAAGGCTTCGAGCCTTGGCTCAAATCACTCACAATTCACGACTGAACAAATGCGATTGCTGATCCTTCCTTTGCACAACCATCGCATGTTCCAGCACTGATTCGGGTCGCTGACCAAACATCTAGACATCAGCGACCCGCGCATTGCAACACTCATCAATCTCCCGGAGACGTCCGTACGCCATCCCGACCGGACACTTGCTCACCACCATCACAACACACGCCGGGTAAGGAAGGTTTGTCGCCACGAGGTCTCAAATCGCCGCGGAGGCGCCCTGCGTTGCCATTCCGTAAGCGCACAACATGGACCCTCGCATGGTGGTGGGTCGCAGATCCCACGATCTGCTGCCATCGGATCGCATCTTGAACGCATCGGACGTTAGCAGCTCTCTGGTCGAAGCTTTCAGGTTGAGCATCACCGAAGCAGAGAGCTATCTGAGCCTCTACGAAGCTAGAGTCAAGCTGGAGGAGGATTATACGAGGGGCCTCAGATCTCTTGCGGAGAAACAGAGGGAGAATGATGTCCGCATCGAATCGTCAGTGGTCTACGCAGTACAACGTCTTCTTCGTCAGAATGCTCCAGTCCTCCTGACTCCCATCCGCCCTCCTTCTTTATCTTGCTTGGCTCAGCCGCATCAATGTGACAGCGGGCGCTTTGCCTGGGACGTCAGACCTTCCCGGTGCTCGCAGGGCGTGGAGGGAGCTGCGTGAGAACGACTTGAGAGGTGAGACCTTGCAGACTCTGCGCAAGTCCGGCTCCCCCTCCTGTCATGGTACATGCGCTCATGATGTCATTCCCGCAATCCTGGTAGAGATTGACGTGCGTCTAAGTCATATTGAAACACTCAAGCAAGGCGTGATTGCTCCTTTGCATCATTATCGCGACTCTCAAGAGCGGATCAGGAAGAGAGTGAAGGAGGATCTCAAGACGAGCTGCGGCCGATATGAGGAGATGCGCAATGTGACGCTTCCCAGGGCGAAGCGCTCGTACGAGAAGAAGTGTGAAGAGGTGAGTGGGCCAATGATATAGCAGCGTCGCTTTGTGCTAAAATCTGGCACTAACGATACTCTTCAATGCTGCTCTGCGAAGGTGGAACAGATCAGGCTGCAGCAACAAGCGGTAGAAGACCAGAAGATGTTGTTGGCATCATCCGGCATGTCTCGAGATTTCTCCGCGTCCTCCACCCAGCCCGGCTCCGAGGCATACGAAGAGTTAGCATATGGCTCTTCCCCTCCTACCAGCGATGGGAGCGGAGCCGCGATGAGAAGCAGTCCACGCCGAACGAAATCTACTAAGGACAAAGCGAGAGGTCATGCGCGGTTGCCTAGCAGTGGCAGCGGGGCCGTGTCGGATCGAGAGGAACACCTATCCAGTACTGAAGAGGCGGCGATCCGGGCTGCCGCCGGCGCTGGCGGAGTGGGATTCTCTCCGCCCAGCAATACTGGCAAGCCAAACTTCTTGGACGCACTTCGGACTAAGGAAGGCTGGGAAGCAGCTCGCAAAGAAGCGCCAAAGAAGTTTGGCGCGTTTATCAGCAGGATGAGAGAAGGCGCAGAGAGGGGCGTAGGTGGTAGTCCAGAAGTAGGAAGTCCCGCAGGCGGTGCTGAAGGCCTTGGTGGAGCTTCTGGTACGATCAAGAGCGCTCAAAATATGGCGCTGAAGAATGTGAAGGCGAAGCGGGAAGCAGAAGAGTGAGTGAATCATGCCGGCGGAGACGCAAGCTCGGAGGCTTCCTTCGGCAGCCTGACCTTCGTTGCACACTTATCGCCCAGAGCCGACAAGATATACCGGAAAGCCATCTTCGATTTAGAGACCCTTCGCTTGAGGCGCGAGAAAACGGTGGCAGCAGCCACAAGGTCTGCCATAGAGTGCAGGAAAGAGCTTTACAACACTTCGCAAATTGTCTGGCTCCAGAGTGAAAGGGCTGGACTGACGCTACACTCCACAGCCGTCAGCCTGCATCATTTGGCGGAGGATATTGTGGCGCATGCCAATGATCATCTGGACGAGGAAATCACGAGGTTCGAACAGCGCTTGCCTGGCCTGGACTTACTTGATGAAGGGCCCATTGCGTATCACAATTAGTGAGGAGCCCCAATTGCGGCACTGCATCTAGACCGGGACGTCATATACTGATTGCACATTCGCTCACAACCACCGCAGCTTCCACGGCGAATGCAAGGATCTCATGTGAGTCTTGCGCCGTCAGAAAGATTTGGAGCTAGAGCTGGTGATTTACAGGCAAGCCCGCGCCTGCACAGATTCGGTACTTCGTTGATCGACTACGCTTTTTCTCGAGCACAACATTCGGCACCGGTTCTTGGCCCAGCGCGTGTGGAGCCTCCGCTAGTCATCACCAAGTGCATCGATTTCGTAGAGGCGCACGCACTTGAGCAGCCAGGTATCTACCGAACAAGCGCCAAGCATACAACTGTGCAAAATTTGGCCCATGCCGTCGAGAAGGATGAAGAAAGGTTCCAATTCGGGCCAGACACCGAGCCAAGCGCAGTGGCGGGGCTTCTGAAGCTGTATCTTAGACAGCTACCTGAGCCTGTTATGCCCATGCCTTGGGAAGAACGTGTCCGGCAGTAAGTTGGCTTAGTCAAAGCCAGCCGACAAGATCAGCAGGCTGCGGTGGCTCACTCTGTGCCACATACCCGCTGCCCAGTACTCACGAGAGGCAGCAAGCTGTCAGTAATGGCTTTGCGTCTCTGAAAGGTCGCATCAGACGATTGTGAGTCTTCTACATATCGTCGCGCCGCCGGTCGCTGAATGCCTGACCACACCCCTGCGTCTTTCAGGCCCCCTATCAACCAAGCCGTCTTGAAGGCTATCACACTGCATCTCGCCAAGGTCGCTGACCGCTCGGATGTCAACAAGATGGTGAGCGGCTTGTGCGCTTTGATTGCTCGATGCGCCCCATCTCCCCGCCTTCTCACCTCCCAGGCACTGCGAATTTGACAGAATGCGTCCAACCTCTCCGTCGTCTTCGGACCTGTCTTATTGTCCGAAGCCGATCATGAGACGACTTCTTTGGCGGCCGCCATGGAGGAAGATCGCGTGATGGAAGACATGATTATTTGGTCCAAAGAAATTTTCGATCTGACCACTGCTGGAGCTCCACTGTTGCCGCACGTCCCCATCACCACCGGACTGCCACTCGAGGTGCCAGAGGGCAATCCTCTGGCAACCGAGGTGGAGCCCGTGTCGAGCTCGGCAGATGCGCCTCTTGTTCTGGGCAGTTCTGCTGGGCTGAAGCGCAGCAACGCTATCACCCCCAACGCTCTTTCTCCTACACTGCCGTCGCATCAACAGACTGCAGTGCCGCTGTCACCTCTCATCGACGATGCAGCTTCCACCGCCGAACCAGGCTCACTTAGCTTTGACCGGCCGCCGCTGCCACCTAGGCCTTCTGATCTTCTCTCTTCTTCTGGCTTGAGCGAGCACGACTGGTCCGCTTCCTTGCCGATGAAGCCTGCTGCTCCTCGTGGCGAAGCTCAGGCTGAACTGCAACCACATCCAAGCCATGCTGCGCTGGCGCCTCTGAACACTGGCCTTCATTCTCGCGCCGCTACAACACCAGGCGCTGGTGGCCAGGAATGGACCGTGTCAGACGCTTCCGCCGAAGCACATAGCGCAGATGGACCAGAAGAGCATGTCGCAAGTGCCTCTCCAATGAACGCGAATCTTGATGTCACGCCCGGCGAACTGGAAAAGGCGAGAACGCCTAGGGGTTGGAGCAGAGAAGCTGATTCGATCTCTGTTCCGGACGAGGTGCCAGCCCCACCTCCCCGCGGAGCTGACGGTCAACCGCTGCTCGGGCGCAGAAGAGATCACCCGGAAGGCGCCTCTTACAGCGGACAATCTGGCACGACGAACGACGAGTCCCTTCTCACGCCTCAAAGCGCTTTGCCCTCGATGGGAGCCAGCTCGGACGGGCCAGCGTCTGCCATTTCGTCGTCTGCTGCCTCCGCGGGACACGCACTTTCGTGATGGAAAGCTGCTAGCGCCCGATCTTCTCTTGAGCCCTTCTGATAGCGTGATTCGCACAGTGCGAATATGCAGGCCAATGTCTGCCCTTCATTTCTTCCTGTACTTACTTCTTGAATTCGCGAGCGCGCGGTACATAACGCAGCGTTTTACCTGCATGTGCGGCGAGTGCTTCGTCAATTGAGCTCCACCTGCTTGGAAGGTCCCTGGCGCGCGTGAGGATAGACTTCGGCTCCGAATCATGCAAAGCGTGAGTGTCAGGTCAGGTTGTTGTCGCACTTGATCCGAGGGACAACATGTCGTTACATGTCGGCAGCGTGCATCTTTTCCCGGCTTGCCAAGGTGACCGTGTGATTTGCTGTTTTTGATCCGACGGGACAAGCACAAGCCCATGGAGCGCATTCCCGCTCCGAAGGAGAAGCCAATCTGATACAATGACAATGACTCGCTGTCGTGTCGGAGCTTTCCATCGCGCGTCGTTGTGAGGGCCTATCGGCAGATACATTTCGCGGCACGGTGTCACAAGTCGATGTGGTCCAGGTAGCAAGGGTCTAATTTTGATCTCTCAGAAGTTGCTCGATTGAGCCATTCCGCTTTCACCCGGGCTTGCCATTCAGAAGCAGAATCGAAGCGTGCTCGGCCCGAGTGAACGCCACTGTGGCTTTCCACACAAACGTGCATGTCGAAAATCAAACATGCGATCTGAGTGTGGCTGGCTGCCTTGCACCTGCATTCGCCATTCGCCATTGCTCGCCGAGGTGGGCTTGCGGCGGTGCCGAAAGACGGCGGTCTGATACGCTTGCCTTCACTCTGATCAGAGACACGGTCAACGGTCACGAATGTACTTTCTGTGGGCACCCATCATGCCCAATGAATCCGACACAGTAGTCGGAGCGTTGCGATTGATGTCTTCGTTCGTTGAGCTTGTGCGAAAGGCTCGACTCGTGAGAGGAGCGGACGCCTCTCGGCTGATCAGATCTCTCCAGCGGATCGAGCTGCTAGGAGCAAAATGATTAGCGATCCAGACATGCCTCGTCCCTGGACACTGATTCCCCTCCACCCTTTCACCGGGTCCGATTCAGAACTGACACTCGCGTTGCGGGCTTGTGATGCATGGCAGCAGCGAAAACAAAGTCTTGAGTTGAGTCATGCGGTCAGCACCCACCGTACCTACCCGCAACAGTCATCAGAGTGTGGCAAATAGGCAAAGCAAGCCGAGCCGGACCGGACTCTTTTCATCAAATCGCGCGACCTCTGGCTGCACGTACTTGATTCACCAAAAAAAACAAAAAAATAAAAAAATAAAAAATAAAAAAATAATAAAAAAATAAAAAAGTCGGAACCGAGTACTTTCCTCGGCGCATACGCCGCCGAGCCATGCTTAATTGCATGCAACGACAATTGAATTGATTCGTGCACCAATTCATCGTGAATAATAATCTGAATGCGTCTGCTCAGCCCCCAACTCCGCGCCTGCATGCATGCGTGCATGCGTGCTGATTATTTGGATCTGATTACTCTGCATGATGTCTCGCTCGCCCTCGCGGCACCGCCCATGCAGGAATTTTTTTGGGTGTGAGCGCATGTGAGTCAGAGTCTGAGTGAGTGATCGAGTGCGTATGCTGTGCTGTTCCCCTCCCTTCGGCGTGGCGCGTGATGATGCTGCAAGCTGTGTAGCTGCACTCGCAGCAATAGTCGCGCGCCACGCCACCATGCATACACCCATTCCCATTTTATGGCCTTGGCAGCTCGCTGGCGATGCTCCGCTTCTTCCTGCGCTCTCTCCCCGCACGCACGCACGCAAATCCCACAGCAGCAAGGACGTTGTCACGGTCACGAGATGCTCAGGGCTCGTCAGTAGGAATGAGTGCAGGATGGGAGTGGCCAAGTGAGGCCGACTGAAGGTGTTTAATTGCTGTACGAACATGTAAATTGCGAATGCATCCAGCCACAGCATGCACCGATTGCGATCTGCGCGAACAGCTTAATTGCTGGGGCGTGTGTTCACCGTTTGATTCAGATTGGTGCTCGGACATGTCAGACGCGCGTAGGTGTAGAATAGAGGTGAGTCCACAGCATCAGCCGCCAAGGTCAATCATATGATTGCGCGTCGCCACAATTTTGGAATGCGTGTTGTGTTTGCCGGCCGTATCATGCTTCTTCGCGACAAGAGCGAGCAGCTAGACTCCAGCTAGGCTTGATTCCAGACCCAGCTGATCAGCCTTTCGATAAGCATGGAGCTCGCCAATTCACATCCGAGGTGCGAGCTGCAACAGACAAAAAGTCAATCTACGCAGCAGCAGCAGCAAGACACTCACTTCTGTGCTGTGTACGGTAATAATGATTTGTGATGCTTGCCTTGCTCATCGTCATCTATTCGCCGCGGGTTGACTGCACTCGCGTGACTGCTACTACTCGCTGCGATCGAGCAACCGCGCTTCTGCACCGAGGCGCCGCCTCAAGACGCGACGCTTACATATGGTACTCGTGATTGTCCCGGTGCGGTGTGCACCCATATAGTCACAGGTCTCATCAAAAATCGTGCTGGTGAGGCAGGCTAGCGGCATATGCAGCTAGCTAGCTACTACTGCCGCCGCGACTCGCCACTCTACTACTCTACTGACTCTTTCGGGCCAAGACGCTGGCAGCAGCAGCTAGACGGCAGCGCGCAGCGTCTAATTGTTGATCAAAATTTCAGCTTTGCGATTGTGGCGGATGGGATTCTTTCTGATTTCTGGTCCGTCGTCGTCGTTCTTGATGCGAAGTTTGACTGCATGTACGCGCACACAGGTGCAGTGCGTTGTGCTACACTACATGCACACTCACCTCCACGCCTCGCCTAGCTGTTCTTCTGACGACGAAGTCCGTTCCTGGCCACAGGAACCAACATCTTCGCCGAGCCGAGCCTATAGCCGAGCGAGCCTCTTTGCGCGTGGCTTTTTCGCTGCGATTATCATCGTTATTGCAGGCCCGCTTGCGATCGAGCAAACGCAGCCAAGAAGGTATATTAAGC
The DNA here is from genome assembly GCA_900000165.1 of Ceraceosorus bombacis. Lineage (NCBI taxonomy): Eukaryota > Fungi > Basidiomycota > Exobasidiomycetes > Ceraceosorales > Ceraceosoraceae > Ceraceosorus > Ceraceosorus bombacis. Next base: position 537,968 of record CCYA01000276.1, read on the forward strand.
CTTCATCTCTGTGCCTTTGCTCTTCCTGACCCCAATCTCTTTAGGCAGCAGCAACACCCTCGACACCCTCACCCCATTCCACCCTCATCCTCTCTCTCTCTCTCT
>CCYA01000276.1:538268-548877 GCA_900000165.1 Ceraceosorus bombacis
CCTCGCCGGAGGTGTCCAGTGCGCCCGCCGGTGACACTGTCGCCCCTTACGAACCGCCGTCTGCTTTTCTGGAGGACGAGACGGACTCGGTGGATACGGCGGATAGGAAGCAGCAAGGCGTGGTCGTAGCCGAAGCAGCGCGCGAAGTCGCTGGCTGGAAGCTCTACCTCGCCTTTCTCGGTCTCGCCTTGGCTTCCTACGTCAACTCGCTCGACAACGGCACGGGCTATGCTTACCTCACAGCTGCCACCAATCAGTTCGGCCAGTACGGCTTGTATCCTTCCATTCAAGTCATTCAGCAAGTCTGCATCGCCGTCTTCAAGTTCCCAGTCGCCAAGCTCAGCGACTGTTTCGGCAGAGCACAGGGCTACATCTTCTCCGTCCTGCTCTACATTCTCGGCTTGATCATCCTCGCCGCTTGCCCGGGCTTCACTGCAATCGTGGTGGGAACCGTGTTCTATGCTTTTGGATCTACCGGTCTTCAGATCATGCAGCAGATTGTTCTTGCGGACATTACGCCCACAAAGTGGAGAGGTGCTGCCATCGGTTTGCTCTCCGCCCCTTACATTATCAACTTTGCCGTCTCTCCACGCGTGGTCCTTCAGCTCGCGCCCTTTGGCACCACGAACGAGGACTGGCGATGGGGCTTTGGCATGTTCACCATCCTCTTGCCTGTCGCCACCGCTCCCGTCATCTTCTCCCTGGCTCTGAGTCAGCGCCAGGCGAAAAAGCAAGGCCTGGTCGCTCCTCACCCGTACCGCCACATGCCCGTGCTGCGCGCCATCAAGTCCTTCTTCTTCGACATTGATGTTCCAGCCTTGGTGCTCATCGCTGCCGGCTTCGTCTTGATCCTTCTCGCCCTTCAGCTCTCGGCCCTCACTGCCTCACACTGGAGTGCTGCTCACATCATCACTATGCTCGTCGTCGGTGGCGTTTGTTTGGTCGGCCTGGTCTTATACGAATGGCTCCTCGCACCCAAGCCCATCATCCCGAAGGCCTTCCTCCTCAACAAGAATGTCGCTCTCCCAGCCTTCTTCATCGGATGGTTCGATTTCGCAGCATTCTATCTCAGCTGGACCCCCGCATTCACTTGGGTCTTCATCACCTACAACTACAACGCTTCCGACGCTACCTACTTCAGCAACACTCAAAGTCTCTGCTTGACAGTCTTTGGCATTGCAGCTGGATTCCTCAGTCTTGCGACCAAGCGCAACAAGTGGGTTCTCACTGCTGGCTCTTGCATTCGTCTCCTCGGTCTCGGCCTGATGGTGCGATACCGAGATGCCATGTCGACCACTTTCCAAATCGTCATCTGCCAGGTCCTGCAGGGTCTTGGTGGCGGTCTAATGGGTGTCAGTCTTCAGGTGCAAGCTCAAATCTCGGTTCGTCACCAGCTTGTTGCCATGGTCACTGCTTTCGTTTTGCTATTCACCGAAATCGGAGGCGCGTGCGGCACAGCAGTGCTCGGAGCCCTTCAGCTCCACGTCCTGCAACCGCGCCTTGCGCAGGAATTGTCACCTCTGGGCGTCTCTGCAGCCGAAATCACATCCGCTTTCGGCTCTCCCTTGGGAATCACTTGGCCGCTGGGCGACCCTCGCAGAGATGCCGTCATCCGCGCGTGGTCGCATTACATGCACATCGTCCTCATCGTCGCTCTCGTTCTCAGCGCGGTGCCCATCCTTGCCAGTCTTCTCGTCACCAACTTTAAGCTTGGCAACACCCAAAATTGCGTCTCTGACGAGCTGAACCTTAACGGCACGCAGCCTGCTCGTCCTCAGGTCAATGACGAAGAGACGCACTCCCCCTCTCACTCTCACTCGGACGAGAAGCACTGATGCTGGTCAAGCGCAAGTGCTCAGCTTCGTCGTGATCATTGAGATCGCACACCGTCTCCTCTCCTAATCGTCACCGCTTGCATGTCCAAAAGAAAAGGCGGATGCTTCGGGATTATCCTAGCGCTCGCTCAACCCTTAGACTGTTTTTGCACCGTCTGTTGTTTCTATGTCACGCACTCTCCTGCTCTGGAATTTCACATGATTGCTCACGTCTTTGGCACTCGGCTCGAGCTTCACATGAAACGTCCCGTTTGAAGACTCTACGATCGGTTTGCTGTACGATCACAGGAATTTGCGCGTGGATCATGGCGTGATTGTAGCTGGGGGATTGGTTCCTGGGTGGTGAGTACGAATAGTACGGAAGTGCTGTCGTTGAGTGGAACAGGCGCACCATGCCGGTATTCAATTGATGCGCATACAGATCTGCGGTTGGTGTTCGTGGTCGATAGCGACTGATAGTGTCTCATGAGCCGCTCTTCGAGAAGAGCGTTGCAGATCTGATGTGATTACTGTGCGTCATTCTCGTCTTCTGAAAGGACGATGCGACGCTTCTTGCTCGATGACTGCGTGGGAAATGGTGGATTAGCCGAATCAGTGAATGCGTCAGCCGAGAATTGAGTGAGACGAGGGACGCACGATCTGCACATCGCGTGGAGCACTCGACAGAGGCTTGATAGGTGTGTTCTCTTTGTCGCGGCTCTTGCTGCTCGACGGTTCGAGCAATTTTTGATGACGTACTAGCACCACCGACGTTGCTCTGCGTGACAGCCTGCGGGGCTGTCGTCGGCCTGCGCAAGGCGAGGCATACGTACAGTCAGCTCCAGCTCCAGCTTGCGATTTACGACTTGACCTACTGAAGGAAGGATCCTGACCGACAGATCGAAAGGCGCCTGGGGCCGTGGCCGTTATGCCGTTGGAGCGGTTACTGACTGCGTCTACAGCCTTTGGCAGGGTGATTTTGCCTGTTGCCGCTGAAGCACGATTTCGGAAGACTTCCGGAGGTATCGAGTCTGGTCTAGCATAGCTTGCAGATCGGAGCTCCGTAGATGCAGGGGGAACGACCGCCAAATCACTGCGAGCCACTGATCGTATTTGATCGACGTGATGATTCAATTGAGCTGGCAAAGAAGTAAGCAGTGCGGCAAGACCGCGAAAGCTGGCCAGGGGCGCGAATGCGTCGCTCTGCGCGGCTTGTGTCTGGCTAATGCTCTGCAGTGCCAATTGAATATCATGTAGAGTTCCTTGAATGCTTTCGTCGCGCAGCTGCTGATTGCGTTGATTCTCCAGAATTTCCTTCAGAGACTGAGCTCGCGGACAATCACAGCACTTAAGCTGAAAGTTTCTGCATTCAGAGCGACTCGACTCACCTGCTCGTGCTTGTTAGATTTCTTCAAGGCCGTTGCATGAATCTTGACTGACTTCTGCACCTCGGCCAGAAGGTCGTGCAAATCGGCGAATCCGGTTGACACTTCTTTCTTGAGTGCTCGCAGAGCTGCAGGATCGGCTTCTTTGCGACTTGAAATGCCGCCACCCTCGGCGGCCCCTTTTGATTTGACTGAAAGCATTTACGCGGCACCTGATCAGAGCAGGGTCATCTTCCTAGGCCATACGTGACTTACCATGAGTAGCCAGAGCGGCGATGTCTTCCTTTGCCGATGTCCAAGCTTCTGTCTGTGCATGCGTCAATTGCGTTTGATGAGCCGCCATATCGCGGGCTACACCATCTAGCCGCTCTCCGAAAGCCACCAAGTGCCTGTGCGTTTCTGAGAAGACCAATTTGCGGAGATCGCTTGCTTTGACGCTAGCGAGAGCGCTTTGGGAAGCAGCTGTACTGGACTGTGGTAGCCCTGCCAGCTGGTTCGAAGACTGCGGCTGCGATCCGCCAAGAGTATTGAGAGGAGCCAGAGAACAAGCTAAATAAGACGGAACCTGCGATGAGGGGCCAAAGCTGGATTGTGAGTGCGCATTGCGGGCATCCGGGATGCCCGAGCTGCTGTGGCCGAAGCTGTCGGTGAGGGGCAGAGGTGAGTGCGCTGGGAGGCGCCAATCTACCAAGTCGGGAATGGATGAAGTCTGACTCTGAAGCAGGCTACCAAGGCTCTCGGAGCTGTGCAAGAGGGCTTGCGTGTCACGCTGCAGCTGCTCTGACATCGAAGAGCCCAGCTGATTGGCACTTTGATGCGCTTCAACTGCTGATCTTTGCGAAAAGCGCGACTCGTTCTGGGACGGAGACGGCTGTGATTCGTTCGCGCTGAGCCGTGCTGCGGACTGTGGCATCTTGATGCAGCTCCCTCAGAGCGAAAGGAGATATGTGCGAGAGCCGTCACAAGGTGAAGGCGCTACACGATCGTGAGTCTCCGGCGAAGTGAGCATGTATGCAGTCAGATGATTGAGCTTCTTGCTCTATCGAGCTTGCGTGCCGGCACAGCTCCGCGATGAAGCTGTTCAAGATATCTGATGCTTTACAAAGGCGTGTCTGCGAATCGATCTTGGAACGGATGGTGGACAACGCGCACACTCAGAGTGGCCGCCTCGCCCATCCAATAGGATGTGAATCTTGCAACAACTCTCGAGTGATTCGTGATCTGCGCACGCCGGCGCCTCTTTGGTCTGCTGGGTGTGTTCGGCCGAAGGATATCTCGCGTAGTCTGTCACGTGGATTGCCATTGGTGAAGGCTCCGCCGCTGAAGATCTGCCGCGATGCCTCGATCCCAGCAGCTGCTTCAGTGGCGGGTGTGCCTGCATCTTTGGTGCGCATATGGGCGAGCCTGGCCACATGCAGCAGCCACAACAGTCTGACTTCCTTTGAGGTGAGAGAGGAGCGATCGGCCCGCGTGGCTTTCTTGACCGCATCCTCCTTTGGCCCGCAAGGCTTGACTGACCCTTCTTCCAGACATTTTTCTTCCCTGCATTCATCACACTCGCCGACGATTGGCGTCATTCACCCTTTGCTCCTCACCCTCACATCTCTCCCTTCCCATATCTCCGCTCTTCCCTCCATCTCTCTCTCTCTCGATCTTGCCGCAAAATGTTGAGCGTCCATCAAGCAAATGCGCTGGTGTATTCCACGCTGTGCGGCTTCATGCTCGTGGGCCTGTACGCGGGTTACAGCGTCAAGAACAAGAATCAATTCTTGGGAGGTGTTCGAACGCAGAGCGGTGAGCAGAGGATGAGGAGTGGCATGCCTCATTCGTCTGGACTGCAGTCAGCTCACGCTCACATGGCCTTCTCAGCCTTGCCACTCACTTTGAACTGGATAGCAAGCAGTTAGTTTGAGCAACGAGCAGACGCTTGGAGCGCCCGTCCAAGGGATCAGAGCAAATGGAAATTGCACCGCGCAAATGCATACAACATCGGTAATGTTAGATCTCGCTGTCCAGCAAAACCAGACCCCAAAGTACTCCTACTCCGGCTCGGTGGGGTCAGATGGCCAGAGGGGAGTGTGCGGCAACGACGCCACCCCTGCCCACGCCGATCAAACTCGTGACAAAATCGGCAAGTCGCACTATTCGACCCACCTACTGCACTCACCAGCCGGAGCATCAGCTACGGGTGCTTGCTGGAAGTTGGTGTGCCAGGCCGCAGCCTCTCTCGGTCTCGCTCTGGCGCGCCATCTTCGGGCTTGCTGAGATCATACCGTTCGCCATTGGAGTGGCCCATAGGTCAGCTCAAGATGATACGCGTCGCACAAGCTCCGCGCTCCCTATCATGGTCGCTTTGCTTGGTCGTACGAAATCGCTTGCCCGCTGACCTTGGGTACCGCACATCCAATCGGCTCAAACCGGATCGAGATAATGCTCGCGACGGGAAGCTGCCCTATTCCTTCTGCCCAAGTGCCGTGCCGGCAAGCCGAGTGTCACCAATTTGGGAAATCGCTTCGCAGCTGTACTCAAGACAGTTCAGGCATGCCGAGCGCGGCGCAAGGGAATCTGCCCGCACGTGCGGGCTTGCACAGTCAAGCTGATTGCGTCCCACTTCTACTGTCCTTTGCGTTACAGACATGTCCTCCTCGCTATTCTTTGGCTATCCACAAATTGCCGTTATTCCAGACGCAGGAATTCTTGGACTTACGGCGTACGCCTTCGCAACAGTCGCCCCTCTTTGGTTTTTTGCTTGGCTCGGACCGCAGATGCGAAAGCTGTGCCCAGATGGCTTCACCATGGCTCAATATGTGCGCGTACGCTTCGGCTGGCCCGTTGGTGTCCTCATCGCAGTGGTCGTGAGTGGGCTCGAAAGCATGCAGAAGAGAAGACAGGCGCGTCGAAAGTGATCAGCTGACATTGCGCCACCCCGTTGAATCTGTCCACAGTTTGTCGCCTTCATGCTTTGCTTCATGCTGGTCGAGCTCAACACGTACGGTAGCGTCGTATCCACCCTCGGAGGAGTCAATCCGACGATTGCAGCCCTAATTGTGGCGATTATCACCACGATCTACACAGCGTATGGTGGATTCCAAGCGTCCCTCTGGACGGACAATGTGCAGTCAATCATCATCCTCATCTTCATTACCATTGGTGGAGCAGCGATCGGTACTCGAATTGAGCTCGATCAGCAGCGAATCGATGACAGTGGTCTGCTGAAGGCTCACAGCTTGGGTGGCCAGCTTTTCTTCATCTTGCCTGCCGCACTCATTTTCTCGCAAATGTTCAACCAGGGTACGTTTGGTGAACGTCTCGAATCTCAGAGTCCATTTCTTAATGACGTTCCTCTTACGTCATGTCCCACAATAGGTTTCTGGCAGCGCGCCTTTGCGTCGAAGACGAACAAGACGCTGTACCTGTCCGTAGCTCTCGCTACTCTACCCCTCTTCGCCATCTGCTTCCTGGTCGGCATCACTGGACCCCTGGCCCAATGGGCCGGACTCTTTGACGGCATCACTCCGGAGGATGATGGCTCTTCCAACTTCTTCTACATCATCGCCACTTTGCCGAATTGGGTCCAAGGCATCGTGCTTGTTCTCGCCGGCGCACTCACAAGCTCTGTCAGTGACTGGGTCGAGAGAGTCGTTGACGTGTCTGTCCATGTAACAGTGCATCTTGCTAATCTAGTATGTTTCCTTGGAAACAGGCGTACGACACCTTCCAGAGCGCTCAGATTTCGACTATTGAGAATGACGTCTGTAAGTCTCTTCGACCGCTGCACCTCGACACGTGAAACGGGAATTGATACATGCGCCTTCTCCCATGCAGTGCTTGGACGCGTCAATCTCTGGTGGTGTAGGTTAATCCTCGTCGCGCTCAACGTCCCTGCCGTGGTCCTTGCCGTAAAAAATGTCGACATTCTGCAGGTGTTCCTGATTGCGGATCTCGGTGCTGCAGCAGTCTTGCCTGGTACTTTGCTCGGCTTGATCCCCCAGCTATGGTGGCTAAATGGCCTCGATGTGTGAGTGCATGAAACTTTTTCATACGGATGCGATTCTCGGCTCGGCGCTTACTCCCCTCGCATCGTCTGCCTCCTCCAGGTTCATCGGGGCTTGCGGAGGCTTCTTCACTGTCTTCATAGCAGGGACCATCTACTACCACGGAGACGCAAAGGCGGGCGGAGACTTGATCATCCTACCCCAGGGTCTTTACGTCGGCGGCGACGACTACAGCGTGCTTATGGCTTTCTTCGCTGCACCACTTGGCTCTGTAGGATGGTCGCTGGCCAGTGGTGGAGCTCGTTTTGGCGCTCAGTGGCTCTTCGCTCGTGTGCAAGGAAGGGAGTTCTCTTTGCACCGCGTTGACTTCGACACGACCAACTACGCTCTGCCTCAAGATAGACCTGCAGACCTGCACGGTGTTCATGGATCTGGCAATCCTCGCGACAGAGCCGGATTTGAGGCTGATCTGTACGAACCGGAGACTGGGCACGACGCGAAGGGAACTGCCGGAAACACTTCAGACGCCGGAGATGACCGCAAGAGCGTCTCTGCGGCCTAGTGTGCGGAGGATGCTTGCTTGGTAGTGCAGCACGAGGGCCAAAACTGCACGGACCTTTGTTGATCGGTCTTAGTCGAGGCGCTGCCAAAGTTTCGAACTGTACTCCGACGGATTCCCGAGGCGAATGTGATGTAGGGGTAAAGAGCTGAAGCGAGGTGGATGTGAAGCGTGTGGGACATGTCGGCTGAAAAGGGATCGTGATTGGCGTTGCCAGGCGCAGCGACCTGATGTGATGAGGGGTGCGCACATGCGAGCTGCTAGATCCGAAGGCGCTCCGATCGGGTACTCGCCGCGTCTCGCAAGCCAAACTCGTGCTTCTGACGTGTTCAATCACGCAGCGCTCATCAGCGTGCTTGCTTGTCCAGCATGATCATGCAACTCTCTTTGTAGATGGTATGACCGACCCATTCCCCGCGCGGCGCGCTCGCTCGCTTGTGATCATCGTCGATGCATGAAAGATGACAAATTCGAGCGGCAAACTGCGGGCCACCGCGCTTGAGAGCGGACTAGCGTCTGATCGACTGAAGACTTGTTGTGAGCTCAAACACCGAGGCAGCTACAGGCATTCGAGTCTTTAGCGTCCCGATTCCATCTCAATCTCAATCGCAGTCGTGAATGTGCAAGTTGTGGGTGCAGGAGCTGACTCATCACTCTCACCTACACTCACGACCGATCAATCGTCCGCGATGTTCCAATGGCGCATCGGGGCGTAGCGTACTACTCAATCACGTGAATGAAGCGTTCGAGCACGCGTCGCCGGTATGCCGACTCGCTCGTAAAATTAGTCACTTCTCGTTACGGACTTAATCAAGAATGAGAATGCAACTCCCGCAGCGTGAGCTGCTGGTCCGCTCCGCACCTTTGCCCGCCCGCGCTTCTTGTGCCGCCGGCCTTATGTATGTAGGTACATGCGTCCCAGTCCTGCACGCGACCATCGTTATCAGCGAGTCAGAGTATCCATGCCTCCATCCATTTACGCTCTCGTCGGTGATAGATGGGGCAAAGTGCACCAACACCTTGGCCCTCGTTGAAGCACGCCGGCGTGCCTCGTATCAGAAGTTGCGTCGTGATGTAGTAGTAGTGGTGGTGGTGTCACAAGCTAACTCATCACGTCGGGCATATCGAATTGCGAGCGTTTGAAAGCATCAACCACGGCTCTTCCTGGTCAGAGTCGGTGGGTAATGGCAATGTGGCACAACGTATCGAGGCGTACAATGTGCGTGGATGGATCAAGCAAAAGTATAAGAGGGGCACGTTCAAGATTGTGGTAAGATGTGGCTCCATCACTTCTCACCTCATCACGAACAAACAACCTCAATCCAGCCCACTCAGCGTCGATCTCCATCGCCCCTTTCAGACCACCGTTGCCTTCCGAAAGCCTTCGCAATGCCAGCGGCACCCAAGACATCCCAAAAATTGGCGGGCAAAAAGTATGTGCTGCTCGGTGGCACCTCCGGCATCGGCTTCGCGGTCGCAAGTGCGCTGATCGAAGAAGGAGCATCGGTGGTGGTAAGCAGTTCTGGCTCAGCTCGAGTGGAAGAAGCGATTCGGAAGCTGAGTGATGCGGAGCAGCAATTCAATGCCGACCCTTCTCGCGCTTCGGGCCACGCCCTGGATCTCTTCGGCCCAGAGGTGGAGAGTAGGCTGAATACTTTTTTCGCAAAAGTCGGACCCATCGATGGACTGATCCACTCGGCTGGAGATAGCTTGGACCCTCTGTCTTTGGAGGAAGTCACTTATCAGTCCATCGTGGAGAGGAGCAGCGTCAGGTACTTTTCCGTCATCCTTGCCATCAAGGCCGCTCTTCCTCATCTCAAACCGCACTCGAGCATCGTCTTTACCAGCGGCACGAATGCTGACCAGCCGATTCCGGGCCTCGGGGTGAGTCGAGTCCTGGCGTGGCGTGTCTTGCCGTGGCATCCTGTCGCGGACCACGCTGTGTCGAGATGAGATCATGCTAAGACGAGCACTTCATCATGCCTCGTCGTGCAGATCATGAGCGGCTTGGCTGCTGGATTGTACGGTCTAGCCCGCGGTCTCGCACTCGACCTCTCGCCCAGACGTATTCGCGTCAATGCGGTTGTGCCGGGTGCAACTTTGACGGAGCTGTTCGAGCGGCTTCCAGCTGAGATGAAGAATTACTTGCTGGAGGAGGCGAGCAAGCAGCCTACCTGGAGAGTCGGCCATCCTGAGGATGTGGCTCAGACGTATCTCTACCTGCTCAAGGATGACAACATTACCGGTCAAACGATCAAGAGTGAGTGGGTGCTTGCTTGCAACTCGAGGCTGCTGCATTGACCACCTGCGGTCACACACAAGCTGACGTTCGAGTGCCATCCTCGCCTTGCGAATAAAGGCGATTCCGGAAAGGCAATCGGTCCACGTCCTGGAGCATAGCTGGCACGATGCATCCGACCGTCCTCCGTCACTCCTGGCTTCGTCTGCACAGCCCGGTCACCGAAGATCGGGTCTGATGGCCGTGCATCAGAGTGCGCTATTGGTCGGGCAGTGAAGCGGCATCTTATTTGCTATCACAAATCGTGAATCAGCCTGTGTCGGAATTGTTGTATGAAATCACCTTCGCGTCCTTGATCGATATCAATCTTGAATGCAGCTTTAACCTTGATCAGTCAAGGCGCTTGGATGCGTGATGATGAGCTCGCAGGGACGCTGACGCCATCAGTCAGAATCTTGAATTGAAAGATGCTGGAGTCACGTGGCACGTGCCATCGTGACACAAGCGCTATGCATTGCTCTTGTATCACCTATTATAGATGGACATCACGAGTGCGGCGCCTTGGAGTAGGCAGGAGAAGCAGAAGGGGGCGAATGAAGACGATAGGACAAGGAAAA
>CCYA01000276.1:559672-572726 GCA_900000165.1 Ceraceosorus bombacis
TCATCAGATTCGGGTTGCAACCTCAAAGATCTCATGACAGCTAAAGTAGTAGCAGCGGGGAGGGGGCGGCACTTGGGAGGCGAACGTGCTTCTGTCGGCTCGCTCAGTGTCCTTGATGACCAGCAGGGATTGGGGTTGCCGTGCGCGAGGGTGCGGTGCGGTGCGGGTGTGAGGCATCGGCGCTGCTCGATTAGCGTCAGGTCCACGCTCCACAACAAGGACTCGCTTGCTGGTTGCATGCCATGCCATGCCATGCCATGCCAGACTTGTGCACTCACACTCTGACTGGAGGACGCCGAGCGGCAGCTGCCGGCTTGCACGCTTCGGGCCCGTCTGAAGGCGGAGACAGATTGGCAGAGGCCCGGCCGCCGCCTTGTTCATCCGCTAGCCGCCTCGTGTGCTCTTTGCATCTTGTCAGCCGAATACTCTGTCTCCCACCATTGGGACAGGAACGCAAGATGCAGACAGGCAATTTGCGAGAGTCGAGTCGCCGCCGCGTCTTGCTGCGACGAGCTTTGTCAAGCGACATGTGCGCTCACAGCTCGACAAACTTCGTGAATGGCCGTGGCCGGGATGCGATTGGCGCCGTGAGGAGATCGCGGCGCGTCCTGACGAGCCACTCGCGCCTGCCACGACACGTTCAAATCTTTGGCAATCCCCTTGCCTCCTTGATTTCACGTAGCGTACGACGAAAGATTCCAACAGACTAATAGACTCGATCTTCAAAGAAGAGCAACCTTCTTCTTTGTCACCACCATCCTGGTGTATCCCATCACAAAGACAAGCGGCCGTTCACATCTGAAAACTACCAAACGAGACAAGCTGCGGCAAGACACTTTCAAAATGGCTGTGACTGCTCATGATGCGCCTATGCGTCTGCATCACCAGCAAGAGAGTGTGGCTCCTTCAGCCTATCCATTGGATGCAAAGAGGCGCAAGCTTCGAGTCGCCATCATCACAGGTGCGCGACCGCAGATTGCGCAGCTTGCTGTCTTGATTCCGCGGCAACCTCAGCCCCGTGTCGTCCAGCTGACCCTCCTCCCCCCAACGTCTGTCTCCAACAGAGAACTTTTTGCCCAAAGTAGACGGTGTTACGCGTACGCTTGCGCGCCTGCTCGAGCATCTCAATGCGGAAGGCCACGAAGCCATCGTATTCGGGCCCGAGACTGGCATGGTAAGTGATCTCCTCCCAAGGAGCGCAAAGCGTTCAACGATGCACTCTGGCAATCTCCCAGAGCTTCACTTTCTGACTCTTGTTTTTGCTATGCTGCTGCTGAAATTTAGACAAGCTACGCTGGTCATCCGGTCGTTGGCACTTTTGGTTTACCGCTGGTCATCTATCCCGGACTCAAGCTCAACTTCTTGAGACCACGTTTCATTCGGAGGCTTCAGCAATTCAAGCCAGACGTTATCCACTTTGTCGATCCAATCTGGCTCGGCGCTCAGATGCTGCCCGTCGTCCAGAAATGGTTGCCGTTGGTGCCGTGCGTCTCGTCTTATCACACCAACCTGCCCACTTATGCCACCCTCTTTGGCATGCCATGGCTCGAGGCGACAATGTGGAAGCTCACCAGGAGCTTGCATGACCGCTGTGAAATGGTCTTTTGCCCCTCTGAAAGCACCAGGCGCATGCTGCAAGGCAAAGGCTTCTCCAACGTCAAGATTTGGAGCAGAGGTGTGGACACGGAGATCTTCAACCCTCAAGCGAGGGATGACAATTTGCGCGCAAGTTGGGGTTGCACACCAAAGCCAGCCAATCTCGTGGCGCCCCTCACTCCCTCGATCTCCAACACAGGCGACGAAGCTGCCCTCGTGCAGCTCGCTGCCAAGCTCGGAGTCAGCGTGCGTCTGCCCATCAAGAGGCGCAGTCTTGGCGCAAGTCCGGATGACGAAAGCTTCATCCGCACGCCACCAACCGGTCCAAGCCTTGCCGGCAGTCCCGAGCTCTCTCCCCCGCCCTCCTACGACAGCCTCGCTGGCATTCCAGAGCTCGAGAGCGCCAACTTTGCCTTGCCTCCGCCGGCTATGCCAACGCCCAGTGCCAAGCCAGCAGCCACCGCTCCTCCACAACAAAACCTGCATCCCGCTGAAAGCCGCACGGTCATCCTTTACGTGGGTAGAATATCTTGGGAGAAGAATTTGCGTCTCTTGATCGAAGCTTTCAAGTTGCTACCGACAGCCGTTCGAAGCAATGCCAAACTAGTTTTCGTCGGGGATGGCCCTGCGCGCGGTGAGCTCACGCGCGTTTGCAGCAGGCTCGGACTCGACGCCAGTTTCATGGGTCATCAAAAGGGAAAGCGCTTGGCCGCAATGTACGCTAGCGCTAGCGTATTTGCTTTCCCCAGCTTCACCGAAACCTTCGGTCAAGTCGTTTTGGAAGCTCTTGCGAGCGGACTGCCAGTGGTCGGTTTGCACGCAGAGGGAACTTCTGACCTCGTCACCCACGGACGCACCGGCTTATTGCTCGACGTGGCTGCCGCCGCAAAGTCCGCAAGCAGCATCAGCGCCTCGTCCGCACTCGGCAACGGCAAGGAGGCAGCTTCGGGCGCCATCAGCGCCCCCGCTTCGCCTCGATTGGCTGCTTTGCGAGCTTCAGCATCATCGACTGCCAGCCGATCCGATGTGTCGGCAAGCACTGCCATTGCAGACTTTGCTCAAGCAGCATCCACCGCTGCCGCAAAGTTGCGACCCGCGTACGAGCGAAGCGGCTCTTCGTCTTCTCTCACCGGTGTTCTTTCTCGCAGCTCCAGCAGCGCTAATGCAGTCCCTTTGGCCCCGACATCTGGTCTTGCAAGCCCAATCCCATCGGTTGGCGACTTTGCCGCTGCAATGTCCACATCTTCCGCCGCTTTTGCCGCCTGCGCTCGCAGTTACAGCATGCTCCTAGAGCGTCTCATCAGGGACAGAGCGCTCAGAGCTGCGATGGGCCAGCGTGCTCAAGTCGGGGCTTCGCGCAAGACGTGGTGGGACGCTATGGACGCCGTCGTTCAGGGCTACGAAGAAGTGGTGGAGAAGGCTGGGATCTACAGTCTTTCCGACGAGGAGCTCGAGGCGCTCAGGGCGCGACAGCAGCGCAACGCGCCCCTTACCGGCCCAATTGTAAAGATGTGCATTGTCCTCTATCTCGCTCTTTTTCTTTTCATCTGGACCGCCTTCTTGGGATAGTCTTTGCATAGGTCGACCCACAAAGCTCCAGCCTGCCACGCCGCCAACCCTTCCGAATACCCTTCTGTCGAATCTCAATTATTGGGATCAGACACATTTGCATGTCACATTCGATTCTTTCACGACACTCAGTTCCACGAAATGTATGCGTGCATTGTAGACAAAGGTATTGCTCCTCGCGCAGTACACGGCCGAAGATGATTCGAGACGATTTGCCTGCTTGTGACCGCAGACACCGAGATGAGACGGTAGAGATGTCTTCCTTGACCGATGGGTGTCCCATCATGGCATGCCTGCTAGCTGTCACCTTTTGATGCTCTGAAATAGAGTTTTGAGGCCTTTGCGACGGCTCTTTGTGCTTGTGACGCTCTCTGCGTAATCTTTATCTTTACCTAAAGACGTGCCAGGAAGCACACCTGAATGCGAAGAGATTGGAGTTCCCGAATTGGTGACAGAGCCAATCGCGGAGCTCGAAGATGCGTAGGGATCAAAGTCGGGCGGAGCATGGAAGAAGGACGAGAGCTCAGATTGAGATCTTGGCGGAAGCGACAGCAGGTGCTGTGGGGTACCTAGGGCTTGTCCGGGCCCCTGCGCGACACTCGATCCGCTCGATACTGATCCCGCCATCTTTCGGCCGACGGCACGACCTCCACTGCCATTTCCTGCGCTGCTGGCTGTGGGCGTCGGGGACGCACTGGGAGTGGTGCCACGCGGGGACGGAGGGACCGGGGGGTTGCCTTTGACAGCATTTGGCACAGAGCTCGTCTTCTGAAAGGCAAACTCAGGTCGAGGTGCGAGCAAAGTGGACGTTGACTGAGGAAAGAGCGCGTCCGTGTGATTGGAGAGCGGGACGGCAGAGTCGGTATGGCGGGTAAGGGACGCGAGCTCAGTTGGTAAGGAAGGGCTGTGTCGATGAACTGGCTGAGCGCCAGGTGATGACTGCGACCGACCAAATCCATCAACCCCTGCAAATGAGGGAGTTCTGATTTCGCGATCACCGCTTGGGTCTTGAGAGATAGCCTGAGTGGATCGCGCAGAACCGATCTCAGAATCGCCAGCGCGTGAGAAGTTTGTTGATCGCAATAGGTCTTCGCTGGCTCGGGATTGGATCCATCCTCCGTGGACATTTGCGCCGGGTCCAAAAGACCGGTCCGCCGGTTTCGTGCTCGTAGAGCCCGCCGTTCTTGCTGGCATCGTCAGCCCAGCAGAGTGCGGCGGTTGTAGGGCAGCCTTGTGAGACGCACGATCCGCTGGCAGAGGGGGCGCGCGCTGTTGCTCTGCGAGGAGGACAGCAAAGCGAGAGGGTTAGCTTTCGATCGCCCGTCCAGATTCCAGACCCACGCAACGTGCGGCTCACTCTCACCTGCAAAGATCGAATTCGCTGGGACAGTCGATCCTGCGGCTTTGCGCCTCGCTGCCTCTTGGCTCGTAAGAACAGCTCGGGGCGTTTCGGTCTCCGCTGGGGACGCTGCCTTCGACCTGGCAGACCCTAGTTGGCCAGTAGACGGCTGCAGAGCTTGCGCTCTTGTGCCTGATTCTGAGGTGGAGCGTCCAAAAGTCCGCGGCGAACTCGGCGATGTTGGCGTAGCTGCTGCGCTTGAAATGTTGCTTCTCGCAAGAGCCAGTGCTGCGGGAGGTGGCGAGCGAACGCTAGAGACTGCATTGTCATGGATGTAGCGGTCATTTTCAGCCACACTCGGCAACTGCGAGCGCCCGGTCAGACTCGCCCCGCTCGCTTGGCGGCGAACCGCCCGACTAGCGGCGAGATCCGCTTGGAGAGCAGCTTGGGGGACAACAACATCGGACGAGTGCCTCTCCTGCGCCAAAGCAGCGCCATAGGCAGCTAGCATCTGCGAGAGGCTTACGCCTGACTCTTCGTCTTTGGGTGTTGTGCCATCGCTGCCCAACTGATCGGCTTGTCTGAGAATCGCTTGAGCCTGGTCCGCGGCGCTGAGTGGAGTAGCTGCCGAACGCAGGGAGGAGGAGGAAGCACGACTGGCCACGCTGCCAGCGTTCGAGGCAGATCTTATTCCGCGTGTTGCAGCTGGAGACGGTGCGGAAAGACCGAGCCCAGTTCCCTCAGAGGCACCGCTTCCCACAAGCCGCCGGGGTGAGTCATGTGGAGAAAGGCGCATGGAGTCTAGCTGCGTGGCGCCTGCGCTTTGAGTTCCAGAAGGGATGGAAGGCGCGGCAACGGCATGAGAGCCCGAGGCAGAGCTCGAGCTGGCAGCCGAGAGGGAGCTCGAACTTCCGTACCGAGGTAGCTGTGGGAGCTGCGGCTGCATTGGGCCGCCGCTGTTGACGTGAGGACTGGACCCGTTTGATGCCTGGGGTCGATTTGCCGACGAGCTTTTGGAGCTTGAGGAGTGCTGCCGGCTGCTGGGACATTGATCATCCGAGGAGGAGGATGCGTGAAGTGGGACAGGCCGCCCGGCGTTGGGACTTCGCGATGCGGTCGCCGATCGTAGACGATCTGGGAGGCGATGCTTGTCATGATGCTCGCCAGCCTCATCGTCAGTAGCTGGCAATGGTACGTCGCCCAGAAACTCTTGCGCATCCTCGAAAAGCACATCGTCCACGCTCTCTCGGGCGCTTGGAGAAGCCTGTTCAAGCGCGAGAAGCCTTGTGCGTGGCGACAGCGCTGGGTTCCCCGCAGCTTCGACGACGAGAGGGGCTTGAGAAGTGAGCGTCGGCGCCTGAGCTGCAGTCACAGCACTGTGAGAGCGTGGTCGCCGCGCCAAATGCTCTGGATGCGCGCGATCATTCGGTTCCAAGCTTTCTTTGTCCCAGCCTGGTGTGCCTGTCGCAGCGTCTGTTTCAAGAGGTGCCCGACGCCCAAGAGGGGAAGTCGTAGCGGACAGATTCGAGCTCTTCCTCGGCCTGTAGTCGTGTGCAGCAGACACGATTTTGCCCGATTGGCCAGCGCGACCAGAGGTAGCCGCATTTCCAGTGGCGTCTGCAAATGGCGATGAGATCGCTGGTCTGTACGGGCTGCTATTCGAGCCTGACCGTCCACGCAAAACGTCCGTGCTCTGGCGAGACGTGATGGGCGGAGGCATATCCTGATGCTGCCGCTGCGCGGGATGCTGAGCGATGGGCGACGAGCGCCCCAGCGCCGCCGGCGAATGGGTATGGGTGGAAGTCGGTGCGTGCACTCCGCTCTGGACCCCTCCATTGCTTTGTCCCATTCCGAAGGAAGCCTGACCAGCCGGTGCTGAACTGAGTCTCATCTCTCGGTCCAGAGAGGAGAAGCTGCTTTGCGAGGCTAGCCGACTCATGGACTCTCCTGAGACCGAAGTGGCGAGTTGAGCATCATCCGATCGCGGTTGAGACCTCCAAGCAGCTTGAGATGAAGGAGTGTCTGTCCCTGCTGTCCCGGTGGCTTTTCTTAGCATATTGGACAAACTTCGTTTCCCTCCCATGCGACCATTGAGGCGGTGCGGGCTGGGAGGAGGCGCATTGTGTGGCTCTTTGCCTCCTGCACCACTATTACTTCTTCCATGCCGATCTGCTAGCTCCTCAATAGCATCGTTGCCCCCCAAGGAGAACAGATTGGCAAATTGAGAGGGGTGAGAGGAAGAGGCGGTGTTGGACGTTGAAGATGTCAAGGCTGCTCGGATCGACGCTGCGGGATGGGCAGCCTTCTCGAACAAAGACGGCAAAGAGGGACGGCGTTTACTCTCCTTGGTCCCGTCATGCCCGCGAGACCCACGAGGAAGCTGGGGCGCGGTTGTGCCACTGGAAAAGCCGAGATCATCGTTGTCGCTTAAGTCGTCAGGACTAGTAGGACGCCCAGGCGAGGCTGGCCAGTACTGCGAAGGTTGCGAGCTTTGCTGCGTCGGAAGTGGGGGCGGAGATGGTTGGCGAGGCGACGCGTGCAACGCAAGCTGCTTGAGGTTAGGATTCGAATTCATTTTGAGCAAGGCTTGATTCCTTCGATTGAAGAGGCTCGCTTTGACTCCTGCTCCTGCCGAAGTCAAGTGATCAAAGGACCTTTGACTACGTAGATCTAAGGTCGAAGCGCTGTTCTTGCTCAAGCTGCCCATATTCGAAGCGGGAGGGCTGTAAAATTTGCCAATGCTCGACACACCAGCGGCTGTCCCAGGACCAGTGCTGGAGCCAGCCGCTGCACTGCCAGACAGCCCATTAGGACCATGCTTGGAGAGCCAGTCTCTGAGTATGATGACGCAGGCTTGATGCCCATTTGCAGCTGCGAGCATGTCCGCAGAGAAAGCCTCCATATCCTGGGCTCCAGGTCGAGCGCCGTGCTGTAGCAGAAGGCGAACAATGGCGAGATGCCCGTTCGCAGCTGCGAAATGCAGGGGAGTAGAGCCTTCAGCGCCAGGTCCTAGCTCCTGACCTTTCGGTTTCACGCGCGGCGCGTTCACGTCAGCTCCGTAGGCCAGTAAGAGTCTTACAACGTGCTCATTCCCCCCCGAGCAAGCCGCGTGCAAAGGCAGAATGCCATTAAGCATGCTCGAATGAGGTTGTCCGTTGTCCAGGGCGAACTTGACCGATCCCACGTCTCCGCTGGCTGCAGCATGGTGAATGCCCAGATTCGGATGCATGTACTCCCCAAGAGCATCCGACATTGATCCGCCAGCACCGCTGCCTGCATTGCCTGAGCTGCTGCTGCTGCTGTTGTTACCGAGCAGAGTCGCGATTGCACCACTGCTTCCGCCGCCTCCTAGACCAGTGCGAGCGGCCGCGGTTGCTCGAGCAGAACGCAGCATGGCTGGGACGCCTGGGGTTTCTGGGCAGGTATGGTCAGAGAGGTGATCTGCCAGGACGGGGACCCTGATGCGCTACTCACAGAGAGGGTCAGAATGATTGCAAGAGGCTCGAGATGGTGCAGGGACAGCTTCCAGGATCCATTCGCACGTCACAGCAGCGCCACACGACTCCTGAAAGGTGTGCTGGCCCTGTGACAAAGGTGGCGTCAGACGCCGAGCTTGCAATCCATGAGAGCCCTGGATGTCCCTCAAGAAATCCACGGTGCAGACAATTCAAGTCGAAGTGCCGTCAAGGGCGAGTGAGCGGATGGGCGTTTGGGTATTATGAGCTGAGATGTGGACGCGTGTTTCTATGACTAAGGCTCGACTGGGCAGGGATCGTCTATAAAGCGCTGAAAGGCTGCGCGCCGGCTTGGCTCAGCTGTCCACAGGTGCCCAGACCGCGTGTTGGTTGGGCGGCAGAAGCTCGCGACCGGTGAGAGCTTGTCTTGTTGCTTTAGTCTGCTGGCGGGCTGTGACTGAGCAGAAAGACAGCTTCGCAGAGGCACGATAGGGTGTCAAGTGGCTGGCGTGCAGCGAAGCGAGTGTACTTCTATAGGCTTGGCACGTAAGATGAGAGTCGACTTGTGTGGCACCACTGGCGATTGTTACGTGATGCAGAGCGAGAAGAGTGGGGAGAAGGCTGGAGGTATAGCGGCGGCGATTTGCGTAGACGTGACCATCAGGGTCTTGGCGGTAGGGGTCGAGTCCCTTCTTCAGAGCGCCGGCCGCTCAGCGACTGCAGGGCTATTGCCACTTTTGCAATATCGGGTCGACTTGGATGGCGCGATGATACGGAGATGGAGGAGGGGAATGTATGGAGGGATGAATATATAGATGCAGCAAAGCGATGAGCATCATTCAGGAGCGATCAAGGACCTCGACGCCACGACCGCAAGCAAGCCGGCCCTTCCCTTGAGCTGCAGCAAGTCTCGGATCGCGAACATGCCATGCCGCCTGTGCATACCCGTATACCCGCACCCGCACCCGCACCCGCACCCGCGTACACCTTGCTCGTACTCAAGACTCTCGATCGTACTAAGACTCTTGACTCGTGACTCTGACTCACGAGTCACGACTGTTGTGTGCGGTCAAGCTGTACGCTACGCTTCTCCTTGCCCTGTGCTGACCTTGACTCGTGACTGCCGTACCCGCATGTAACGCACTCAGAGTGTGCGCATGTATGCTATGGAGGTGATGTAGGGCTGCAATTCAAGATCAAGTGGCGGCGCGTCACCTCATCATCGCCCTTGGATTGAGTTGACCTGCTCATGCATGCTCTTTGACGATTCAAATTTCTGATTCTTGATTGGAATCCACGGTTGCAGCAAGGCTTGCTTGCTTGGGCCCGTCACAAGCTCGCAATTCGAGATTACCTGTACCGGTATGCGCATAGACACATTGTGAGTCACCTCGATCTGTGTTCTCTGCCGACTTTATCCACGAGAATCTCGATCCGCGCTTCTGCATCTCCTTGCAAAGCGTCTTGTCGATATGCTCACATTCACACCACAGCCCGCGATCCCACCGCTGCACCCTTCCATCGTGACTGCAACACAGCACCAAATTCACGAGTGTCGACGCCCGCTGCACGGAGGAGGAGGAGCTTCTCAAGCGAATGCTGCTTAATTGGGCCCGCGCGTTATTCCCATGCAACACTACCCCCTTTTCATCTCTGCCAGCAGCAAGTTTCGAGCCTTAGTCGTGAGTCTGGGTGGGGACACGAATCAGACTCAAGACTGATGCTGGATGACAAGATCTCTTCTGTCTTGTCACATGCCCTGGTCAATGGTCACGGGGAGTCTGCACCCACGCTCGCGGCACTCGTGCTTCCTGATTTGCTCTCGATCTCTCTGCGTAGTGCGTGGGGCTGAGCCGACGTCTCGCCAGCATGTCGGTGCTTGCTTGCCTATTGATTCGCAATTTGATCGATAAGCTGTCGGCTGGCGGCAACGCCCGTCAAGCAAGAGCAAACCCTGCAATCAAGAATCACAATCACAATGTTCAGTTTGTGGATTTGGTGCGTCATCTCGAGTGAGCTTGCACGCTCGAATCACCGCGCATGTCTGCAAGCCTTGAGTGAACGTATCAGGCTGCATGGGTGCTTGCACACTCACACTCACACTCACACTCACACTCACACTCACACTCACACTCACACTCACACTCACACTCACACTACTCACACTCAGCAAGAGTCAGCAGCAGCAGCAGCAGCAGCTAAGCGGCACGCACCATGCAACCATGCACAGCATACACTCGGTCATGAAGCGCGCGTACATTACCTACACGCGCGCCGCACGGACCTCCTTCCAAAAACGGATTTTGGCTGGGCGGCAGATATGCTCGTCTCGTGACCCTCGCTCGACCTCAGGCTGATGCTGCTGGTTCTTGCATGCACCATCGATTTAAATCACAACAATATTGAATGTGAATCTTGAATCTGAATGCAAGATCTCTTCCTGTTGGATATCCGCATTCGTGATCGTGATTCAGAATCGTGAATTGGTGATTGTGTGCGGACGCTCCACGCAGATCACCTCGGCTTCTCGCTCTCAAACAAGCAGAGATCGTCTTCATCCACCCGCCAAAGTCGAAGAGTTGCGTGGCCATTTGTTGCAATCTCCAATCCCCTTCGCGGCCTCTTCCTCGACCTCGCTGATCGGCGAAAGTCAGGCTTGTCGGGACTTCAGACAAGGTGCTGTCACTGCGCCTGCCACCTCCCGCCAGATCGCAGCATCGGCACGTAGCTGGTGACAGAGCGTCTTGAGGCGCGCAGGAGCGGGAAAAGTCAGCACTACTACTGCCTCAAGCATAGCTAGCGATCACAGTCAAAGCATGAGGTACGTGCGCACACACCCAAGCCACTTGAAACGTTGTGACCCATCGCGCTAATGCTAGAGCCTTGCCACTTCCAGTCGCAAGCAAAAGAGCAGCACCTCCTCCTTGCCTCCGGGTCAAATCTACTCGCAGCCGAGTCTGACCGGATCTGGAACGCACGACTCGGCAAAGCTCGCTTTGGCTGTGGATGCGCTCAAATCGGAAAAGTCGCCCGTCTCTCTGGATGACTTTGCCATTCGACATGGACTCGAGGCGCTGTTGAGGGATCAAAGCCTGCTGCTCAGGTTCAAGGAGCATGAGAGAGTGACTTGGAATGAGAAAAGCGGGAGCTATAGCTACAAGGTGATTGCAATAGTTCCAGATCAAAAGCAGGTGGGATGGATACACGGTCTGCCAAGGCGTTGCACCTGACACACCTACCCCAACGCTCCCGCACCTTGAGCCCGACTTTGACCTGCGAAGTCCAAACGATCTATTGCATCTATTGGAGCAGAGATCCAAAGCTTCAGCTCCAGGAGGACTGTCTGCGGGCATGAAGATCTCGGAGCTTCGCGAGTCATACGATCATGCCAGAGATGCAGTCGAAGATTTTACAAAGCACGAGCCAAGGGAAGAGCGCAAGGTGCTGGTGCTTCGTGGGCTCAAGGACGGCCTGATTCGACACGTGTACTGGAACGAGATCAGAGGCTCAGATTCAAAGCCGGTAGACGACGGTTGGTTGGAAGCGCTGTATTACGCCCTTTTCAAGCCCCTCACACGCCTCACGATGCCTTTCATCCCTTCATCTCTCGATAGAATTCAAGGAGCTGTGGCATGCCCAGAAAGTTCCCGACGCTGTCGATCTGCCCAAAGCCTTGGCTGCAGGTAAGGAGAGACGCTCTACTATCGAACGCGAACGCAAGGCCCTAACAAGCTCACCTGGGTCGTGCTTCTCCTTCCACCGCAGAGGGGCTTCAGATGGCAAAGTCCGACGAGAGCAGCAATCCAAATCCACAGGCTGCGCGAGGAAGAGGCAGAGGTCGTGGGCGCGGAAGAGGAGGGTTCTCTGGTCGCAAAGTCAAGGTGCAAAACACTCATTTGGAAGGTGTGGATTTGAGCAAGGACTACGTGTAGACAGCTTAGCTTGGTCTGCATGGTCATTCTTCAAATGACTGGCTGATGTGGGACATCGTGAGCTCGATCTCCCTCTTATGTGGCTGCAACCGCTCGCAATACGACATCTACAGGAACTCGTCCCACACAAGGATGTCGACGCTGCCACATTTGCAAGCGGGCACAAGAGGTTGACCTGCACGCATTGTAGGAGCCCTAGAGTCTAGCGGAAGCGGATGGTCGCTCTAGCCACACAACCAGGAGTCCGTACGAGGCCCCCTAGCATGGTGTGTTGCTACTATTGCTTGGAATGCTGTACGTCTGCAGACACAAAGCACGTCTGGCCTCGACAATCGTGTCGAGTGCGACTTTGATCGAGACGATTCGGAATGTAATTTGCGTGTTTGACAAGCACGATGTCGGCTGACGCGAAATGCGCCAATCGTTCGCGGGGTCCCCGAATCTCATTTCTGAAGCTGCGAAAGCTTTGCGGGGGTTTTCTGAGCTGAGCGCGGTAGGGGCTTGCTCGCTGGCATCTTGGCAAAAAGCAAGCAAGGCTCGTTGCAGAGGGTGCAAGAAGCTAATCACGGTGCTTGGCATGTCGCGGCGCGTTCTTGCGCTGCTTGCCTTCGACCCGTCAGCGCGCGTTCCTCGACTGCTGGTGACTACACTTTCGACGAAACAAACACGAGATTCGAACTGCTGTCTGCATGCATGGGTGCCAAGATTGCTTGGTCCTTGGCGCGCGCACTCGCCCGCGTCAAGGGGCGCAGCGTTGCGCACGCAGACCGCATTGCAGCCGGAGCAGTCACGATGGCGACTCTGACTACAGCTAGGTCAGCTCAATACCGTACTCGAGCAAGCAGAGCAATCTGTGATGGCAACACAGGTCGAGATGGGCCGGCCGGCCGAGGCGGGTGATTGATGAATTAATGAGTCAAGTCCGACGGAGAGCTAGATCGGTGACTCTGTCGCGGTGCATGCACAATCACAATCACGAATACCGATCGATGCAGAGTGATTGAATGAAACGAGCAGATGAATGAATAGTGAATCGTGAATAGATCATGATACGCGACCCTTCAGGGTCTTTTTGGCTCACATGCAAAGCTCCTCCGCACATGACGAGGATCAAGCGCTGCCTGCCTGCCTGCCTGCCTGCCTGCCTGCCTGCCTGCCTGCCT
>CCYA01000276.1:636972-651576 GCA_900000165.1 Ceraceosorus bombacis
CGCCGCTTCCTTGCTCACTCATACGTGTTCTCTGTGCTGCGGAACAGGTGCAAACATCATCGTGGCGGGCACCGCAATCTTCAACGCGGAATCGCCAAAGGATGTGGTCAACTATTTGCGCACGCGATGTGAAGCAGCGCAGGAGAAGATTGCGAGGGAGCGCGAACAGATCTTGTTCGATCCTAATGACGAGAGCGCCTTGTCTGATGGTGACGACGACCGCGGGACAGCAAGCAGACCTTCTTCCAGGCGTAATACGCCCCTCTCACAACCCAGGACATACTTGCGGCATCTGGTCGCTAGAAGATCCAGCGGGAAATTGCCGCCCATGCAGCGAGGCATCACGGTGAGTTGGGCTGGGTAGGGCAAAAGCTTGCCTCCGGGATTCGACGCAAGTCTTTCCTGCTGCTTCTGAGCTGATGCTGCGGTCACCCTGAACACCCTCACCAGGGTCCTGGTGGCATTGCAAGCTTGACCAACTCGATCGGTCTCACATCCATCAACTAAGCCGGGGTCTCTTCACTGTCATTCCGCCCGCTTTGAAATGCTACATCATTCGCCTGATGCACGTGCCTATAGTGCCTTCTGTCAAAGGTTGAATCGCGTTAAATGCCACAAGGCTTTGAAATTTGCTTGCCCTCCGTTTGAGCATTGCTAGGGATTCCTCAGCACCTGATGGTCAGGCGCGCCCGCGTCAAGCTCCCAAAGTTGCAGCACGAGCGCTTACCGCCCTCAGATTCTTTCTGGAGATTTGATTTTGGTGTAGAGTACAATGACTTGACAACAGTCACGGAAGAAAGCGGATGGGCGGGTGTACGAGCACGCGGGCTCGACATCGGTCATGGTGTGTCCGACGTCTTGGCACTCTAGAAGCCTCTTCCGCGCCCTCTTCCTCTCCCGCGAGGTCCTCCTCTACCTCTACCCCTATCGGCAGCCCCTCGTCCAGCGCCGGGCTTTCTGCCACCCTTAGGCTTGGGGGCATCGTCCACCAAGAGCACATCCAAGGGAAGAGAGTCGGGCAAGATCCAGTAGCGGGTGTTGTTGCCGCGGATAGAAAGCGTGTCGAGAGAGATGGCATCGCGACCTTTGACTGTCATCTTGACCGTCTTGAGGTGCGTGTTCATCTGGGGATCGACACCTGATAAGGGTGCAGCAATAGGCCCAGTGAGCTTGTGAGACTTGCGAATGGCATCGCGGCGAGGCCGACACACTAACCTGTGACTGTGCCGTGAACTACCGTGCCGTTCTTGAGCTCAATTGTGACACTCTCATTGTTGAGCTTCATCAAGAAGCTGTGAAGATGTCAGAGTGACAGACGGCGAGTTTGTCAGCTGGAAGATTTCGAGCTGCTCCGACGCCAACATCACGAAGCGTCCCAAATTTATCGCAACTTTGCGTCTAACCGAATGGCAAGCCCGCTCAGTACGCTCTGCCAGGGAAACCGTGCGTGAAGCGATTTCTTCGCCATTGCTGAGTCTACTGTCCATTCGGTTCATCCGGGCTGAATACTCACCGAACGAGATGCATCTTGTATTTCAGGCTGCGCTGGATTGGCACGGTCTAGGGATGTCGCGTTCGAGGAACGTGGTTGCCTGGCCGAGCGAAGGTATGCTGACCCAGACGAGAAGAAGGCAAGCCGTGACCCAGTCTGCTTGGAATCGTCAAGCCAGCTGAGCTGCGAGGACTTCGCTTGCTAAGCCAGGATGAGAACTCTTGCGCGTGGATTGGGAGTCGGGCAAGCGATTGTTGTGTGGAGCAGATGGTGAGGGTGAAGGGCGAGAGATGGAGCGATCGAGCGAGTCGCATACAGGGCAGCGCGAGTCGTGAGTCTTTTGGCGGCAGCATATGGCGATCAATCCTTCTTGCTGCGCGCGTTCGACCCGCGCGAGCGCGTGACACGACGCCGCCCGCTGGCACGTGATCGCCAGATCCTCTGTGCATGATGATCCCTGAAAAAAGTTGCGCGAGGGGCGTGTCCGCCGTGCGCCCAATGCATGCCCAACCGCAGGGTACCGGTACGAGAAGAAAATCAGAGAGTCGAGGACACAAAAGTGTAAAGACGCCAGCCATCACGCTAAGCTCATCAGCACCTCCTTCATCCCTCTCCTCATGGAGACGACACTGGACCCCACGCGCTGACCCTACCTCAAAGCGCTGCGCCATTTCTGCTCAGGATGCGTGCGACTTCGTTTGCACTGACCAATGTGCTGGGCAGCGTCTACGAGCGGGGACCCATCTGCTTCACTCCTGATGGCAGCACCTTGCTAAGCCCAACAGGCAATCGTCTTACCCTGGTGAACCTGCAAACGCAAGCTTCGCGCACTTTGCCCGTCGAGCTGCGTCGCACCATTGCCAACGTCGCTCTCAATCCTGCCAGGCCTTACATTGCCATCCTGATCGACGTTGATGGTCGCGCCGTCCTGGTCAACTTGTACGCAGGAGCGGGAGGAGGCGGCGTGGCCTTAGCCCACATCAACTTTGGCGCGCCGGTCAGGGCAGTCAGATTCACTCCCGATGGCAAACATCTGGCCGTGGCGCATGGAAGTCAGATCAAGGTGTGGCAGACTCCAAGCACGCTGACTCGCGAGTTCAGCCCCTTCGTGCTGCACCGCACCTACACCGGGCACGATAACGACGTGCTTAGCATACAGTGGAGTCCGTCAGGCCAGTGAGTAGAGCTTCGGAAATGCATGCTCTGCTCGACTACGCAGAGGGACGCGCACCATGGTCCAAGGTATTGGGGCGATGATGCTTCCAAAAACTGATTTAATGAGTCTGCCGATTGGCAGAGAGCATACCCGCTCAATGCTCTGAGTCACCAATGCCTGGTCATTGTGCGCTCCCGAGGCGATGCCCCGAAGCGGCGAAATACGTTCCCGCATCTCCTGCTTGCGAAGAGGGCCCGCTGATGACACAGTGTTGTGCTGCTTCCTGCTGCAGGTTCTTCCTCACCACTTCCAAGGATCTTAGCGCTCGACTCTACTCTCTCGATCCCATTCCCTTCCCTTCTCTACCTGGCACCTCCACGAATGGAAAGAGGCAGCCGACTAAATTTAGACCCAAGACTTTTAGCGGGCATCGCGCATCTGTCCTCTCGGCGCACTGGAGCGCAGACGAGCGCACAATCTACACCATTGGCAAGGATGGCTCGTGCTTCGTGTGGCGGATCAAGCCCGAAGAAGAATCAGAAGGCGAAGATGAGGAGAAAGATGCAGACAGTGATGCCGAAGAGAAGCAAAATCGAGCCGGGCCATCTACGGTCAGTCGGTCGCACGACAGTCGCCTCGAGTTGGCCAGAGCACGATGGGGCATTGCGGAGCGACACTACTTCAACGCTCAGAGCATCGGCGTCAATTGTGCCGACTTCCACCCCGAGTCTTCTCTGCTCGTCGTGGGCTTCGTAACAGGCGTCTTTGGCTTGTACACTCTCGCTGATGAAGGTGCATGCACACCACTGCATACCCTCAGCATCAGCTCAGAAAAGGTCGCCGCTGTCACCTTCTCGCCCGATGGAGCTTGGCTGGCGTTCGGATGTGCAGGCCTTGGACAGTTGCTCGTGTGGGAATGGGCTAGTGAAAGCTACATTCTGAAACAGCAAGGCCACTATGCGGATGTCCGCTGCATCGCCTACTCCAATGACGGTCAAATTGCCGCTACGGGCGGCGACGATGGCAAAGTGAAGCTTTGGAATACCACGAGTGGCTTCTGCACCGCGACATTCACTGAGCATTCTGCGACTGTTGCAGCGTTGGAATTCGCGTCCAAAGGTCAAGTGCTCTTCAGTGCTAGCTTGGACGGCACCGTCAGAGCTTGGGATTTGCTGCGGTACCGAAACTTTCGCACCTTCACTAGTCCAGAGCCCGTCCAATTCGGCTGCTTGGCCGTCGAGCCCAGCGGAGAGGTGGTCGCGGCAGGAGGTGGTGGAGCGGCTGCGGACAGTTTCGACATTTTCACATGGAACGTGCAGAGCGGCAAGATTCTCGACGTCATGGGTGGGCATGACGGCCCAGTCGCTAGCTTGACCTTCTCACCTAGTGGCAGCGGTCAACTGATCAGCGCTAGCTGGGACAAGACGCTCAAGGTATGGGAGGCGTTCCGAGACGCCAGCGCAGACACGGTCGGTCTCACTGCCGAGGCGACATGCGTAGCCTTCCGGCCGGATGGAGGCGAGATCTGCGTTGCTACATTGGATGGTCAGATCAACTTTTTTGATCCGAGAGATGGGGCAAAACAGCTTGGAATACTTGAATGCAGAAAAGACATTGCGGCTGGAAGACGCCTCGATGACAAGGTCACACGACAAGGCAATGAAGGTGCCGCATGCTTCACAAGCCTACACTACAGCGCCGACGGTCGGTGCGTCCTGGCCGGTGGAAATAGCAACTGGATATGTCTTTACGATGTCCGAGAAAGGGTGTTGCTCAAGCGATGGACAGTCTCTAAGGATGTCGGTCTGGACAACACCCAGGACAGACTAGATAGCCGACGACTTACCGCTGCTGGTCCACGAGAGCTCATTGACGACATTTCAGACGAGGATGAACTGACTACATTCGAGCGGTTAGACAAGTCGCTGCCTGGCGCTCAAAGAGGGGACATGTCCAAGCGTACCACACGCAAAGCAGCGCGCATCACGAGCGTCCGCTTCTCGCCCACTGGTAGAGCGTGGGCTGCTGCGAGCACTGTCGGAGTGCTCGTCTACTCGCTTGACCCTCCAACCGCTGCTATCGGTGTGGGAGCACATGGTGGCGCAGCAGCAGCATTCGATCCCTTGGACCTGGATATGGAGCTTACGCCTGCATCCATCATTGCTGCTTGTGCAAGAGGTGAGGCTTTGGGTGCTCTGGTTGGCGCTCTCAGACTGGGCGAAGCGCCGCTGCTAGCCGAAGTGTACGAGAAAGTGCCCGTCAAAGATGTTCCTCTAGTCGCTTCGCAACTACCTCAAGTGCACGTAGGAGCGGTGCTCAAGCTCGTAGCTCAGCAACTTCATCCTCAGTCCAACTCTCCGCACGTAGAATTTCATCTGCGCTGGCTCGCTGCTCTCCTGACCACCCATGGCGCATTTGTTCGCAAGCGAGCCAAGGCGGATCTGGCCCCTTCGCTGCGCCTTGTGGCTGCTTGCCTATACGAGCTGCGCGCCAATGTCAAACGCACTGCGGACGAGAATTTGTATGCGCTGCTGCATGTTTGGGATGGCATGCAGAGGAGGGGAGCTGATCAGGCCTGAGGGCCGACGTTCTAGGGAATTGAGCCGCTTTTCGCTCACTCAGTCGAAACGCCAGCGTAGATACGACCCTTTGCCTTCATGTCCTGCTACCCGGCCTCACAAGCCAATGTGTATTCTAAACATGCGTTTGCGAGCACTGTAATACAACATACACAGCACATCATGCTGCCATTGAGGTAGAAGGCTTACTCTACAGTATCACGAGTATCGAGGGTGTGCCCGGGCAACCGGCTCACCCGGTGGTGTCTAGCCACCTCGCTCGGGCCGCACTGATCATTGCCGCGGCATGCCGGAAGCGCGAACAAGCGGCACACTGCTGCTGCTGCGTGTACCGGTACAGCAGCTGAATGCGATGCGGAACATCTCCGTCATGAGCATGACATGTTGCTCACGCTAAATCTGAATACTAATCGTGAGTTTCACGCTGCGCGCACGCATGACCTTGTGCCCCCGCATGCTTCCCCGCGTAGTGTCAGACTGCTCAGGTGCCTGATAACTTCGTCGCTAGTCGCGATGAAGCTCTTCCGCCCGCGTGAATGCGCCGGCTTCGAAACGGGCGTGGAGAAGAACGTGTGTGCATGCAGTCACGACCCTCGAGTGCTGCTGTTCACTTTGTGCACCTGATCGCCTTGAACGGGATCGGAACTCTTCACGAGTCCCGACTCTGCCATCACTCGTCAGGATCATTCGACTCACAGACTGATCTTGCCCTAGTGACATTGCTCGCTGCATCAACGCAGCTGGCTTGACCGCCTTCTACATCATCTTGAACGATTCCCAAGCCACGCTCTTGCAAACATGGACAGGTGAGTTGGCAAGCGCGGCTGACCAGGAAGCCTCATCGACGACCGTTCAGGAAGGCTGACCCTTGGCTGCGAACTCTTACTCTTGTAGCCTCGATCTGCCCACTCACCAGCTCATCCTGGATGAGCTGGCCCTCAATCTCGCTGACCATGTGTCGGCTGGAAAGCTCGACCCATCCGAGCCTGCCACCGTCTTCTTTGCGAATGCGAGCAGCTCTAAGAGCAAGACCAGCTCGGGCATTCATCTGGTAAGTTCAGAGAGGGACTGGAGGAAGCTTCACTTGTCAATCCACTCCTCATTCCTCGTCCGACGTCTGCTCTGTTTCGCGGTCTTTAGAGCGCCTCCGCTGCTCGCACTCAGATCAGTCTGGCCCTATTCGCTTCATCGATCTCCTCGGCATCGCTCTCCACTACGCATACGGTGGATGAGGCGACGGATGAGCACCTGCGTCCGGTTCTCGAAGAGCTCGTCAAGCACGCCAAGGCGCTGTCATCGCTTAACATTGAGGAAGGCATGAACCTCATCGACTGGCCTTTGCTCGATCAGCTCGCATTCGCCCTCACCTCTGCTCTGCTCAACATTGCGCGCAATGCGCCCCAGCATCGCCAGTCAGCCCTGGACGCTGTGCTTGTCCTTGCCGAGAATCTGGCAGTGGGCTTGAGCGCATCGTCTGGCTCGACCCACGCGGTCGCTACACGTCTCGTACCAGCGTTCCATGGGTTCTACAGAGCACTCGCCAGCGTACCCTTCTCTTGGAGCATCGCCGAGTTCGCTCGACTTGCAGTCGCTTTGACGCCCATCACCACCGCAAGTGGCAGCACTAAGCGCCTCAATGATGCCCTTCTGACCCTTCCAGAGCAAAGCGCAGCTCGCGCTCAGGCTGATCGTGCCACGCGACGCAAGCCCAAGAAGCCAACAGTCCGTCCTCGCGAGGATGACGATGACGACGCGCGCAGCGTCGGTTCGGTCGACACTTTCTTTTCCGGTGACGAAAGCCTCGATGCGGACAACGAGCCAGTGACTGGTGGCTTCAGCCTCGAGAGCGATGATGGCGAGCACATCGACTATCGCAACTCGTTGCTCGCCCACTATCGCCGTCTGGGCCGTCCTCTCTCTGGACACTTGGTACTGTGCGGCGCCATCGAAGCGCTGAGCTCCGTCTTGGCACAATGTCTGGCCACGCATGCAAGCCCGCCCATCTCAAGCTTCGCAGACTATCAGAAGCAAGGCCTGGACCAACAGAGCATCGACCCTGCTCGTGCGGTCAGAGCGGACCGCTTCGATCTCGTCGCCGACACGCCACGCGCTGCCCTTCACGCCGGGGAACATGTCGGAGATGCCACGGCTAA
Source organism: Ceraceosorus bombacis (assembly GCA_900000165.1). NCBI lineage: Eukaryota > Fungi > Basidiomycota > Exobasidiomycetes > Ceraceosorales > Ceraceosoraceae > Ceraceosorus > Ceraceosorus bombacis. Next base: position 644,353 of record CCYA01000276.1, read on the forward strand.
AGCGTGGACCGCTTTGATGCGCTTTCCCGTCAAAGATCCGCGCAAGGAGCCGCAGCAACCCCAGGCTGCCAATGGCCAGTCGCAGCAGAACGGCACGGGCTCCGGGTTCCTGGCCTCGCTGCCACTCGTGGGCAGCAATAGCAACACGGCCGCCTTTGGCAACGGCGATGCAGCTGGCCCCACCACAGCTAGCGTCTCGCAAGGCGTACTGGCTGCTTTGCGATTCGGCAGTCGCGTGTATCATGACCTGCAGCGCTTCATCGAGTCGGAGGGAGCGAAGCGCGGTGAGCTGTTCATCGACGTCTATGCACTCGAAATCCTTTCCGAGGCTCTCAAGCTCGGTGCACTGGCTTCCATCGCCCAGACACGTATCTCTCACGCAAGCGTTGACTCGCACACGCTGGTGCGCGTGCGCACCCTGTTGAGCGAGGGTGCCGTAGTCTACGAGCCCGTCGTGCAGAGCGCCGCGCTGCAATCGGTAGCAGCTCTTGTTCGCAACTACCCCAACCTCGGACTGGCAATGACCACGCAGCTGCGTCGTTTCGTGACCAGCCCTTTAGCCATGTTCGAATTGGACGAAGCGAGCGTTGCGGCGGGCAACGCTTCCATCGTCTCTCCTCACATCGATACCTCGTCCCCATCTCTCGGCGTTGTCACCAACCCGGTGCTGGCAAGCGCTGCGAAGTGCTTGGCCATCTGTGTGACCTCTTCGCAGAACGACGATCTGCTCATCAGTACCATGTACACCTTGCTCAACTATCTCGGCAAAGATAGCGCAACTGGCGGTTTCGCTGCAGGCGGCGCCGCAGGCAGCGCTGTCTCCGTCCGAAGCGGAATCAGCAGAGCCGTCACCGGACGCGACTTTGGAAGCACCATTGGTGGCCAAGCGGGGCAAGCGGGCGCTCGCACCACTGCTCAGAAGCGTCTCATCAATAGTTCGACGATTGCTATTGTCAGTCGCCTGGCCCTAGAGGTCAACAAGCCGGACGTCACTGCTCTGACGATCAGCATGCTGCTTCAAAGGTTACGCACTGCCGATGAGGTCGCCGAGGGCGCCATCTTGGCTCAACTCGTTCCGCTTGCGTTGGCAGGACCCAAGTCTAGCTATCTCGACGTCGTGCGCGCTTTCAGTCATGCTAGTCGCAGCGCCGTTACGGGTGGCGCGGACCGCCGTGCAAGCTCCGACATCCTTGCTGCTCAACTTCGCTTGGCTCGTGCTCTCGATCGTCTCCATGAAGACGCGGAGACGCCCAGCGAAGGTACGAAGCCAGATGCGGACGAAGACTCGGACGCGGAGCGCACGGCTGGCCACAAAGAGCTTTACCTTGTCGAGCTACTTCAATTGTACGCAGAAAAGGGCATGCAGCTGCAGACTAGCGTGGGAAGTGGCAAAGCCAGCAAAGAGGAGACGTCTGAGCTCACAGCGGACTTGGCTGCGCTCCTTCCTGTCATTGCTGCTGTTCTGGAGCACGATGACCTGCGCCCTCACGAGAACCCAACGCCGGAGCTCGTCTCTCACTTCCGCAACCTCTGGTTTTTGAGCGTCATCTTTGGGGTGGTCACTCCTGGCGAGCAGCTTGCATTGACAGGTGCTTCGCGCTCTTCTCAAACGCTTCGTACAGGAGTGCTTGCCCATGCTCTAGGGGACCCGAGCCCCGTCGCTGAAGCTTTGGGAACCATCAGCCTCAAGACCCCGGCTCTTGTCCCTGAGACTTCGCACAACTATGTCGAGTCGGACTTGGAGTTTAACAGCGTTCTCAAGCGTGACTTCAGTTCTGCTGCCCTTGACAAGCAGCGCAAGAATCTGTCGGCGCTGATACCAAGTCATGCTAGCGAAGTGAGCAAGCTTGCCTTCCCTCAGGTAACCTTCCTCAACACCATCTACAGCTTAGAGTGCACCAGAAGCGCTATGGGCCATCCGACCATGATCTTGTGGTACTTCATCAACGCTGGATTGAACGCGAGCAGTTTGGCTAAGCCGATGGAGGGTATCGCCGATCAAGTCATCAACTCTTTCATCAAGGACCTCTCGCAGCAGGTCAGCGAGCACAAGGTTCAGCCTCGTGTTTCGGAAGAAGTGAAGCGCCTTTTCGTGGCAAGCTGCCATCGCGTGGAGAAGGTTCGCAGCGTCTCGCGCCGCTTCCTGGACCGCCTCATCCCGACCTATCCTAGCTTGCTGTGCGACCAAGACGTCGTCGTGGCGATGCTCGAGATCCTTACCCTGCTGCGCCAAGGCTGCGAAGGACAGTGGCGAGACGAATACGCACCTATCTATCACTTCCGCTCCGAGCGGGCGGATCTTAGCTTCGACCTCACAGACTCCTATCCTCATCGAGAAGAGATACTCTCCTCTTTCTTGCAGCGCACACGCTCCTACCTTCAATTACTCCTGGCTCGCGCACCCGTTGAGCTGCAAAGCATCCTCAATCGTTATCTGAGCACATTTGACGACAACGAACTGCCAGGCTATTCTGAAATGGGAAAAAGCATTGCCCTCGACTTCTCTCGTGCCATGCCCACATCTGGCCCACAAGACGCCTTCTTGCCGACGCTGGGTGGCTGGCGCGCAGACGCCTCCAGCAGCTTCGTCGGCGAGCTCAGCGCCAAGTCTACTTACCTGGGCGAGATGACTGGAGTGCACCTTGCGCTCACAAAGGGCTTAGTCGAGCTGCAGAAGGACCCCAGCAGCAACTTCTCGCAAGATAGCTTGGCCGAGGTCAAGCGCCAGCTCACTACTCTTCAAGCAAGCTTGGTGGAAGGCGCCCCGCCTCCTCCTTTTGCTGAGATCCGTCGTCTTCTGTACCGCTCGGCTGCTCTCGCGGTTGCCCTGCCCCACGTGAGCAAATGTACTAGAGATGGTCGCACCGCATTTGAACCTCACATTGACGTTTCTCTGGCTTTTTCACCACGCAGGCGGACTTTGACATTCTGCACTTCATCGTCGCTATTCCCCTGCGCGTCTTCACGCCGGCTGCGGTCACCACTGCCAGCCATGTGTGGACCTGGATCATCGGCGAGCGTCCCGAGCTGGAGACAAAGGTGATGGTCGAAGCTTCGATTGGATGGGCTGCCACAATCAAGTCCCGTCGAGGTTTGTTCTCCAACGCGCTTGATGCCGAGCACCCGCTGCTCAAGAAGACGGAAATGAGCGCATTCGATCGCAAGGAGGTGCAGCGAGAGCGGGAGCGCGCCACAAAGCTCTTTGCTCCACATCTGACGCTGATCAGACTGATGTCTAGCCGCTTCCAGGCCTTCCGATACCGCGATGCCGCGATGGTCTTGACGCTTGTCCGCCTGTTGCAGCGTTCTGCTCAAGCGACGGACCATATGAGCACCCACGCTCTGTCTCGCGAAGTCAGATTCGCTCTCCTGGTCTTCGGCTTCCGCGTCATTCAGGAAAGTCGCTTGGATGGCTTGGTGGAATACCAGCTCCGCGATGCCTTGTACCGCATCGCTTTCAGCTGGTTCGCCCTGTCTCCTCAGTGGATCTTTGGCAGCAGCCGCATGCAGGTAGCAGCTGAGATTGCTTTGATGCGCGAGCTGCTTCAAATTCTGGCGGCGGACAAGCAGCGCTCCACCTTCGTAGTGACCTCCTTCCCGCCCGCTATGGAGGGGGTTCGTCTGCCGGGCAATTTGACGGCAAGCGATGCGAAGCGCGCCATGGACGACAAGCGGATCCTTCTGCAGCTCTTGGTCGAGGATGAGCTCGGTCGTGCTGCAGTCTGGAACAACCCCCTCAAGGAGTCGAGTCGAGACCCAGACTTTACTGGAGAGGCTGGAGCAAGCATGACCGATTCGAAGTGGGCCTCGATGGTACGCCTCGCATGGCGCATCAACCCGCATGTCGCCGTGCAGATGGCCATCCGCATCCACTCGCCTTCCGTCGAGAAGGAGGCTGGACGTCTCGTTCGCGCACAGCCTCACAAGGTCGTTCGCTCCCGCGAAGCATTGAACCTGCTCATCGAGGATCACCTTCAATTGGCACAGTCAGAATCAGCAGACCTCAAGTGGCTGCTGTACTGGGCGCCGGTCACTCCCGTCGAGCTCGTCAACCTGTTCCAGCCTGTCTATGGCAACAATGGCTTGCTGTTGCAGTACGCTATGCGAGCACTCGAACAACATCCCGTCTCGCTCACCTTTTTCTATGTGCCACAGATCGTGCAAGCATTGCGTGACGATGCGTACGGATATGTCGAGCACTTCATCTTCCAGACCTCCAAGATTTCTCAATTGTTCTGTCACCAGATCATCTGGAACATGAAGGCAAACTCGTACAAGGACGACAATGGTGAGGTGCCCGACCCGATGAAGCCTACTTTGGACCGTATGGTGGATTTGATTGTTGCGGCGCTTTCCGGCGAAGCACGCTCGTTCTACAATCGCGAATTTGGCTTTTTCAACGAGGTTACCGGCATCTCGGGCAAGCTCAAGCCTTATATCAAGAAGAGCAAAGCCGAGAAGAAAGGAAAGATCGACGAAGAGGTCGCTAAAATTGAAGTGGATCCGGGTGTCTACTTGCCCTCAAACCCCGACGGTGTTGTGGTCGACATTGCTCGCAAGTCCGGCCGGCCTCTACAATCACATGCGAAGGCGCCGTTCATGCTCACCTTCAAGGTTCATCGAGACGTGACAGAGTCTCAACAGGACGAAGAGGTGGCACCTGGTGCTGCATCTGCTGCCAACGTCACCGGAGGCAAGACGACTGGCATAGATGTCTGGCAGATGGCCATCTTCAAGGTCGGAGACGACTGTCGTCAGGACGTGCTTGCACTACAGTGTGTTGCCCAGTTGAAGAACATCTTTGCAAGCGCTGGCCTTGGTGAGCTGACCGGCGGGCGCTTATCTGCTGCAAGCCGTTGCTAACGATGCCTGCCGCATCTACATCCCTCAGATTTGTATCTCAACCCTTATCGCGTCACTGCCACGGGGCCAGGAATGGGTGTGATCGACGTCGTGCCCAACGCTACCAGTCGTGATGAAATGGGTCGAGCTCAAGTCAACGAACTCAGCGCTTTCTTCATTCAGCGATACGGTAACCGCGACTCGATCGCCTTCCAGCAAGCTCGTCAGAACTTCGTGTCTTCGATGGCGGCGTACAGTCTGATGTGTCACATTCTCAACGTCAAGGATCGTCACAACGGGAACATCATGGTCGACGGTGATGGTCACATTGTTCACATCGACTACGGCTTTTTGCTCGACTCGGGACCAGGTGGCATGCAATTCGAGCCGCAGTTCAAGCTAACGAACGAATTCGTCAACCTGATGGGCGAAGAGGGCCTCAAGACATTCAGCTCCATGTTTGTCCGCGGCTTCTTGGCGCTCAGGTCATACGCCGAGCCCCTCATCGACATGTGCACGCTCATGGCTGGTGCCGATCTGGGATGCTACAAAGGAAACCCTACTCAGGCTCTCGCGCGCCTTCGCCAGCGTTTTGCCCTGCACCTCAATGAGCGTGCTGCTGCCGAGTACGCTATCGAGCTGATCAATGAGGTGAGTAGCAAGCCTAATCAGAGCGATGCAGTGACCTCTTGACTCACTCGCTGTTATCCGCTACGGACGCAGGTCAAGGGCTCCATCCGTAGCAGAGCCTACGACGAGTTGCAGCGCGTCACAAACCAAATGTGAGTCATCGGCCGAGGCAAGGCCGCTGTGATCTCTATTGCGTACATGGCGGCTCACAGCAACACTTTCTTGTTTCTCGGTGCAGTCCGTATGCCAAGTAAGATTTCTTTGGGACGCTGCATCTGCCATCTGCTTTGCCCATCGCCAGCAACCTTCCACACTCTTTTCGCTGCGCTGTCTCGTCGCAGTCTGCCGTCATATTGCTAGGTATCTTTCCGCCACTCCGCTCCCTGCCCACTTTATTGCTCGATCGCTGTTGCCACTCTGCCTGTCCGCTGGCTTCTAAACCTGCCGCCGACGAATGAAACGTGATGTCTCCTCTTTGCGTCCATGCTTCCGTGCAAAGTGTACGAGATTTGGCGGCGAGATCATCGCTCTGCGGGGATAGTCAGAGAGTGCGTTGCGGTTGTGCCGCTTAACACCGAATGTGGCGGCCTGGTCTCGGCGATGCCTTGCATGAGAGGAAGGATCGGTGATTGCGAACGAGCGAGTCGCTGCTTTGCCATGTGTTAAGGTGACACGCAAGCCATGCGTGGATGTCGAGAGGGCCCAAGAAGGCGATGGGGAAGCTGCATTTGAGGTAGAGATTGACAATTGGTGATGGCGAATGGGCGAGCTGTCATTGGTGCATGCTGCACCCACCGAGTACAGTAGCAGCAGCGCGGAGCGAGTTCGCGTTCGCTCGGCGGTCAGCCCCACCGCATGCAGCACATGCGGGAAACCTACACCCACACACCTCGTAAAGCATCCCAGGCTTATCTCCGGAGGGAGGCCCTCTGCAATGCTCGGAGGTGGTCTTCTGACTACAAGCTTAGGATGAATGATTCTCTCCTCTCTCTGACCACATAGCCTCTCCTATCTGACAGCAACCAACATCTTGATGAGGTTGGTCTTGCGGTATAAAAATCTGCGCACTGCTGCTCCTCATTCACTCCAAGCCCCATTCTCCAAGCGCATTCATCCCACCATCACCACCACCGCCGCCACTCCCACGCACGATCGACGGTTTTCAAGACAGGTCACAATCATGCCTTACAATTTCAACAGGTTGTACGAAGGAATGGTCCCCTTTCACAATGGGTTCAGACAAAAATTGAGGATGCTGGAGATGGCCACGCCCGGATCGCAAGGTGCGGCCAAGTCCAACGTGTTGAACCTGATCCGATTGGCTCTGAGCTTGTGCGAACATTTGGAGATGCGTGAGTGTATGAGTGCAGCTTGCGCAAAGGCACAAGCTGGAAGAAGGCCCGAGCAGAGCTGACATGAGTCGTGCATCCGTTTCGGTGTTGGGGGGGGTTGCGGGAAATGCGGATGTGAAACGTGGCAGATCATATGATCGAAGAGAGACACATTTTTGGACACTTGGCAAAGAGATTGCCTCAGTTCGAGAGTGGCAAGACGCACGAGGCCGAGCATGCGCACATGCACGCCGCTCTCGAAGAGATGGAAGAGTATCTGCGAGCGAGCTCCAAGAAGCTCTCCAGCAGCAAAGGCGCATTGCCACCCCCTGCGCCCATGCCCATTGCAGCATCTGATGGCGACGCGGCTGGAGAAGGAGGGGAGAGGGGAGTGGATGTGGATGTGGAACGAGCTTGGCCA
>CCYA01000276.1:707932-743084 GCA_900000165.1 Ceraceosorus bombacis
GCATCATGCTCCGCGGACTAAGATTACCAGCGGAAGGCAAACTTCCAAGCGTGCTCGGTGTTTGCATGCGACGGTCCTCTCCTGCTCTCATCTGCGGCCCGTGGGGTCCTGCACTGAAGGGTCCCTCTTCAGCCCTTGCGCCAGATGGTCCAAAGCTTGGCTCGCCGCCATATCGGCCGCCAAAGCCCTGGTGTGGATCAAAGCGGGTGTTGAGTTGATCGAGTTCCGGCACGCCGGGCGGCAGAGTAAAGGCTCGTGTGGGTGGACCATGTGGCGCAGTTTCCGCATTGGGCGGGACGAAGTGGGACGGAGCATGCGCCAATGAAGGCGAAGGCTGAGGTTGATAAGGACGAGAAGCTGGGCCACCACCACCAATGAAGCGCTCATTGTCATTCGGCTGCCTAAAACCAGAACCTCGAGCCCAAATGTCCTGAGCACCTGCCATCGGCTCGGAAGGACCGAGGTTCGAAGATTGACGTTGTGGTCCTCCCGGTCGCTGAGCAGGTCCTTGTTGGGAAGGATGAGGTTGTTGTCCATGGGGCGGCAGGCCGCTCGAGTGGGAGTGCCTGTAGCTTTGCGGATCGCCGAACGCACTGCCAGTATGCCCGCCCTGTTGCTGCGCAGGAGGCGCCTGCGCACCTTGTACCGCACTGATACCAGACCAGCGATCGCTCGCATCTCCGAACCCGAAGCCAGGCCTTGGCGCTCCCTTCGAAGGCGAAGGCGAGCGCGCCGAATCATGCTCGAGCGAGTTGGGCGATTGCAGACGAGGATACGGCTGCAGTGGTCGAGGTGCTGTCAAATTGTGCGCGTAAAGCCCAGCATGACGTTGGGCGTCTGGTGGCGGTGAGGTGAGAAATCGCGCCTCCTGATTGTGCTGGTGTTGCTGCAGATTGGGAGGCGAGCGTTGATCTTGGTTGCGCGCCCACTGGTGATCGACCGGTGTACCTGTGCTCCCACTATGCTGACTTGGAGCCGGAAAGCCACCAGGAGTGCCGGAGCGAGAAGCAAAGGAGGGAGGTGGGAAGGAGCCGAAGGCATGCGGCGGTGGCGGCGGGCCCATGGAGTTTGGCTGCGGGCGATTGCTGCTGGGACCTGGTGTACCGGTGCCGCTGACAGGCGTGCCAACGCCCACGCGATTGGCGGACACTTCAGCGCCTGACATGTGCTGTGATAGTGTGACTGAGTGAGTGCAAAGTGTGATGGGCGCGTGAGACAGCTGCAAGCGGAAGCGCGTCTATAGCCTTGCCCCGAGTCACCGTTGGGCGATTGAAAGTACGCAGTGCAGTCGGTCGATTGCGATGCAGGTACAGCTCCGACCGCAGATGGGTGCCGATGATATTCAAAGCGACCTGCCTGCCTGCCTGCCTGCCTGCCTTGCTAGGTGATTGGCTCGTGACTGGGGAGATTGACGAACGACGATCACTCCGATGCAAGGCGATGATTTGTCTCGAGTGACGTTCTGCAAGGGAGGTGGTGGCGCCGACGCGCAGATCAATGATCAATAGCAGCTGCTGGATGAATGCTTGATGAGGAGCCGTGCGCGTGCGCGTCCGCGTCCGCGTCCGCGCGTGCGTGTGTGTGCTGCGTGCGTCCGCGCGCGCGCGAACGGATGTATTCAGGATAGAAAGTCGCTAAACTTTTCGCGGAGAAAATGGTGTGCAGATGGTGATCTCAGAGGCACGATGCTGCGGATTTAGGATGTCAGAGATCGATGCCGAGGGGGAAAGCTTACGAAGTCAAGGTTCAAAACGGAACGCCGCGGTGAAGAGAAACGTGTGGTATGGGATGATGGTGGTGAAAGAGGTGAAACGCAGCTTTCCTATCGTACGAAGGGGGGAGAGGAAGGAGGAGCGCGAGAAAACGCGGCGCGCGATGCGCGTGGCGCGTTTTTGGGGCAAATTGGCTGCTCGCTCTCGACAAGTGCATCCGCAAGGCGCCGTCGGGCTCCCGACCGGTAAAGTTGCGGCGTGGGCGGAGAGGAGCCGGTTTCAAAGTCTGGCACGCGCGTTAAATTGAAGAGCGGTGCTGGCATCACGCGGCAGCGCCCGCCCTTGCAAACCACATACGCTGCTGCTGCTGCTGCTGCTGCGCTGCTTGGGTTGATGTAGGCACGCGCGCGCGGCTGGGCGGCGGGCAAGACGGCAGCCCTGTGCAAGTTCTCCCACACGCGCACGTACAGTACGCGGCAAACAGCAACATGCAGGCGCCGCGTGCGTCTCACCGCGAACGCGCCTTCACCAGCAAAGGCGAGCTAGCGAAAGCAGGTGCGTTCACTTGTCCACTCCGCGTGCAGAATATCGCCGCTGTGCGTGAACAGAGTCTGCATGGGCACTCGCGACGGTATAATAGGCATGGCGCTCGAACGTTCGGTGGTACAAACGCCCACGGCGCACCATCGGCATCCGCTTGCGCGCGTGCATATGCAGCATGAAAGGCGACCACGCTAAGACGCGACGCGTTTGACGCGTGCCAGCATGGGCTCCAGAGCACTGTCGAGCTGGATCAATTTGCGCGTCGTGCCATTACAAGAATGCACATAAGCACGCGCATTTGACTTCGAAGACACCATTACAACCTCGACCCGCAGTCGCCTTTGTTCGAGGTCGTTCTGCGCGAACTTCGGCTGCATGAGAGGTCTGCAGCGGCGAGGGGCGGGCGCGGGAGAGTCGACCTGTTTCCCTCTGCGCGCGTGCAAGGCACGATGATGATGCATGGCCGAGGGTTTGCCAGCAACGCGGGCTGGGGCCAGGCAGCAGGCGGCAGGCAGACGGCAGACAGCCTGCCGTCGCGAATCACACACAGCACACGATGTCGTCCAGAGCTGCCCGGCAATCGCCATGCAGTCGTGGGAATTGTTTGACCGACATATGTGCCAGCGACCTGACCTGATGAGCCTCGACTGCTCGCTGTGCCGACGTGTTGAGCTCGCGAACCTCGAGCTGGAACTCAGGGGGGGCCAGCTAGAGTCTGTAGCGTATTGTGTCGATTTGGACCTAGATGGGCCTGAGCCACTTGAGAGAGGTGTCGCGTGATTCAGTGATTGGCCTTCGAGGTCGTCAAGATGCGAACAGATGCATCGGACGTGTAGTCACAATCATGACAGCTCTTTGACGAGTGAATGACGGGTCGACGATGGACATCAAAGGGGTTGTAAAGGCAGGTCAAGGCAGTGTGGTCGTCGTCGTGGAGCTAGCTTCCCCGCGTACTTTGCCCGTGCTGACGGCCTGCACTTGAGCCACCCCGAGTCACGAGTGCTGGGACTGATCGAGTAGGTAAGTGCGAGTTGGTGTGTGCGACCCAGAGGTATAGCGTAATGATCATTATTGTTGTTGTTCTAGCGGATGCAGATCGTTCCTGCCCATGGATCAGAATCTTGTTTGGCTAGTGACGTCTTCTCGTACGAAGCTCAACTCCGCTCGTGTCAAATCGTGAATTCACATCTCTCTTCTTGCTCGCAGGACTCCAAGTGCCGCACGAGCCTCGTGGCTCGGCACGTTCATTGGCTCACCGTCTGCAATTCGGTCTCGGTCATGCCAGCATCATCGCCTTGCTTCGTGCTCAGATCGCTATTTCCCCCCCGCTCCTCTCATCCACACGTCCACACATATACAAATCGAGGCTCGCTGACCTTCAAGCTCTGGTGCAAACGACAGACTCGTGCGATTGATCTGCGGGTCCCACAGCGAACGAGATCAATCAGAATAGAAGCATCGTCGCATGTATTCACATTCTCAACAGCAATGAGTGTTGCCTTATGCCAAGTTCTTCTTCTGCTGCTCTTCGTAGGCCTCTCTCAGCTTTGAATTCCACTGCGGTGTGTGACAGCAGAAGTGCCGATGGCGCTCAGCTTCTGTCTTTGGGCAGGCGATGGCCATAGAGATATGGAGTGAGGCACATTGCAATACTCACGAGCATCGAAGGTACCCATTTGGCTGGGACGTGGTGGTAAGACTGCGATGACGGAGCACGGGAAAGCGTTGATGAGTGCTGAATTGAAGGGCGTCGGGTGACCCGACTCTTCCTTTGATCCCAAAGAAAAAAGGTCGAGTGGATTCTAGGCGATCGCAACCGCTCTGGCAAGTGAGCATCTGCTCTGCCCCAGCTGCTTTCGCACAGAGCACAGGTCATTTTGTCGTGCCATGCCACAAACGGGCACCTTTCCAATCAGACATGCTTTCCATTCTCTTCATCTCAAATGCTAGTGCCAATAGCGCATGCGTGTCCCACTCCGCCCTGTGCTGTAGTGGCCCTACTCACTTCGTTCTCCACGCTATAGTTCCACAAGAAGTAAGAGAAGATTCCGATACCTGCAGCGCAGACCGCAGTGTTCGACCTCCAGTTTCGTGGCCTGTGCAGCAGCAGGGCAAATCAGTACCAACTGGCAGTGTAGGCTGGTCCAAGGAAGCAGGTCGCCCGGCATGCCCTTCGCAATGTGACTACTCACTGGCTCCACCAACCACCTGCGCTCAGAGATGAGAGATATGAGTGCATAGTCAGCCTCACCATGCTAAAGCGCGCGAATCTTTGCTCAGCATCCAAAGCTCACCGGACGGACTCCACACTTCTTTCGGGTAAGGGTAGCGCGCTCCACCTCCCTGCGAATGAGAACGTCAGATCAGTCATCGTGGGGAGCGTGGATCAGAAGGCAATGGGGCGGATGCAAGTCGACGTAGTACACCATGAGTATTGGCTTCATTCCACTGCATGCCATCCACGAGCTCGATGCTGTGCCGTCAAGCTCAGTCTGACCGCTGCCTCGCTTGGTGACCCAGCCCTGTTCTTTCGAGCTTCACGTGCCGCGCTACGCACCATCTTGCAAGCTGTTGTATGTATGCAGATTAGATCGAGTGAAGCTGATGAAACGAGAGGAGCTACTGCACTGACAACGTGTGCAGTCTGACTGTATAAGGCGTTGCTGGATGATGGAGGGTGCTTGGAAAGGTATCGACCGCTGACGTAGTCTGAGTCGTGAGCCCAAGTTGCTTGGTGGACGGGAGCGTTGGATTCAACGAGGGGGAGGACGATGAATCAGGAATCGCGCGCGGGTCTGATCGCCAGACACGTGACCTTTTCTTGCACGAGCACGTGAGGCAATTTCAAGACTACTCTTGACTCGTGACTCTACAGATACCGCCGCTCTACATCGCTGCAACGCGTCACGCCTGCTGCTCACGAGCACGCGCTGCGAAATTGACGCGTGAAGCCCTATGCAGGCTGCCGAGAGGATCAAGACCGCACGGATGGTTCGTTTGCTGCAAACCACACAGACAGAAGAGCATTCACATTCTAATCAGGTCCAGCTTTACTCACTCTTGTCTCTCTTCTGACTCCCAACTGGTGACTGATGCTCAGCTAGCGGTTCGTCATCACCACCATCACAAGTGAACGTTCGCGCACGATCGAGGAACTCACAAGCACATCGAGCAAGGCCACACACAGCCCAACCGAAGTACAAAGGGCATCGGACGCAGAGAGAGAGACCCTCGATTCCGGAACACGAGTCGCACGCATAGCGCATGGCGTCGGTCTGCCTCGTTTGGCCTCCAAACTTGACACCTACTCGATCACAGCGCCCGAGCCAAGATGTCGGTGCACGCGCAGTTCGAAAACATCTTCTACGGTCTGGACTCTACTGCTGGTAGGATGCGGATATCGGCTGGTGGCTTAGGCTGGAAAGGCACGCCTGCTGATGGGCAGCCTGCAAAGACGATTACCATAGAAGCCGACTTGATGAAGAGCTTCAACTGGACAAAGTGAGTGGCGGCAGTGCGTGGACGTGTAGAGCAATCAGCTCCTTTCGGTGATGTCAGCTCAAGCGCGATGAACTCTTCGCCTTCGCACGCCGGCAGAGTTGCACGAGGGTACCAGTTCAGAATCAACCTCAAACAGCCGCGCGCACCCAACACACCGCCCCGCGAGACGTTTGATGGATTCCAACGAGAAGACTACGATCACTTGGCAGAGAAAGTGACCGAATACTTTTCCAAGTCTTTGGATCAAGTAGAGATCTCTGCTCGAGGATGGAACTGGGGCAAAACAGAGGTGCAGGATACGGATGTGAGGTTCTTGGTCAGGGACAAGTTGGCTTTTGAAGTTCCCATCAATCACATCGCCAACAGCAACATTGCGGGAAAGACCGAAGTCAGCATGGAGTTCTTGAATCCGGATGAGCAGCAACCGGAAGCGAACACCGGTTCTTCGGCCAGCAATGGTCTCAAGAAACCCAAAAAGAGGGTGGGAGATCAGCTGGTAGAGATGAGACTGCACATTCCTGGCTTGGTGGAAAAGGATGAGGATGAGGAAGAGCTGAGCGAGGCGGAGGGCGAGGGTGACGGCGAGAAGAAAGGGGACGGTAAGAAGGATGACGAGGAGGAGGAAGAACACACCAAGGCGGCGGCTTTCCACGATGCCATCAAGGAGAAGGCGGATATCGGACAAGTGGCGGGAGATAGCATCATCATATTCAAGGATGTGCTCCTCCTCACCCCTCGTGGCCGCTTCGATATCGATATGTACCCGACATTCCTGCGCCTGAGGGGCAAGACGTACGACTACAAGGTCCTCTACTCCAGCGTCACGAGGCTATTCCTGCTGCCCAGGCCCGACGATGTGCATCTGCAATTTGTCGTGGGCTTGGATCCTGGTATCAGGCAAGGTCAAACACGCTACCCCTACCTCGTTTTGCAATTCATTCGCGATGAGGAAATGGACGCGGAGCTGAACCTGGAGGAGGAAGAGATAGAGAGCAAGTACGAAGGCAAGTTGAAGAAGCGCTACGAGGATCCTACTTTCAAGGTCGTCACGACCCTGTTCCGCGTCTTGACTGGACAGAAATTGATCGCGCCGGGTAACGACTCTTTCCAGAGCGCGCTAGCCAGCAGCGCCGCACCTTGCGTCAAGTGCAACGTGAAGGCTACAGATGGTCTGCTGTACCCGCTAGACAAGCAGCTGATTTGGGTTTCCAAGCAGCCCATCCAAATCAACTATTCCGACATTCATCAAGTCGTCTTTGCTCGGATTGGCGGTGCCGTAGCTAGCGCAAAGACTTTCGATCTCAAGGTGGTGCAGAGATCCGGTCCTGAACACACTTTTCAATCAATCACTAGGGAAGAACACGATGCTCTGAATGCACACTTTACGGCCAGGAAGATCAGGGTAAAGAGCGAGATGAACGATGCGGATGCTGCTGCGGCTGCGGCTGATGCGCTTTTGGACGACGATGATGATGATGATGACCTCGCAGATATCATCACGGACGATGAAGATGAGGAGGAAGGAGGCAGGAAAAAGAGCAGCGGTAGCGGCGGCAAGAAGAGCAAAAAGTCAAAAGGCGCAGACGCCATGGATGTGGATGAGGATGAAGAGGGTAAGTCCCGTGCTGGAGCACCTGGACAGTACGGCCTACGCGTCGACTTGGCACGTTGTCGCTCATCTTCTTTTGCTTTTGTTGCGCAGACGACGAAGACTTTGCAGCATCCAGCAGCGATGGCGGTAGTCCCTCGGAAGCATCCTCCGACGATGAAGGTGCAGAGTCGGGCAGCGACGACATGGCGGATTCGAGACCCAAGAAGAAGAAGAAGTCAAAGTGATGTACCCCAAGAGTAAAGTCACCTGTGTGCGATGATGCCGCATGCGAGAGATGCTCAGTGATACTGTCGGTAGTATGCCAAACGAGGCGATCGGCGTATGGCAGGCACACTGTGAGCCTTGTCGGCTCGCATGCAAATTCATGCATTTCATCGAGGATCTTTGGCGTCGTGCTATGCTTTGTTATTGCTGCGATGAAACGCAATTGTTGGTGAGCGCACGCGCTTGACCTTCGATTTCACCTTGAAGCATATTGATCGAAGATGGCCGAGAGTCATTCGAGATACGCAAAGGCTGCGTTGCGCCGGAAAGGTGATCTGGTGCAATCACACCTTGAGGTACGGCTCGCTAGCTGATTTAAGGGATGCCAGCTCATCTTTGCAGCCACAGCGATGATGAGTTGTACGGCTATATATCGTCTCTACTCATTGAGTCGCATGCAACCTATCGCCCGTGTCGCCCAGACCAGGTATGATGAGCCCCTTGTCGTTCAGCGTCTGGTCAATGGCTCCCACCCTACAGCGAGGCAGGAGAAAATTGGCCCGGATCAGAAGCGTCGCTCGGCGAAATACGGCCGGCACCCTGATCGAAGTGGCCACTCACCAAATGTTCAGGCCAGGACAAGCGGAGGCGAGGCTGTTCAGACCTTGTTCGGACCCAAGCACGCAGAGGAACCTGATTTTTGAAATGGGAATGCCCCAATCCGTGATCATTTTGACGCAGACCTGGGGGTCGGGTGTGGGACATGGGCCAGACATTAGCATGAGAAGCAATGCTCAAGGGGAACGACCCAGCCGAGCCGCGGGCAGTCTTGACACTCGCTATCGCTGTCCCACCCGTCGCTACAAGCGGATCCAAGATGAGCACTTCGTCCACATTTGGCGTTTCGGGAAGCTACAGAGGAGAGGCCAAATGAGAATGATCAGCGTTATTGCGTAGATGGCAGGAGCGCCAATTAGAAACAAAATGAATCACCTTGGAGTAATACTCGACTGGCTGCAAGCTAAGTTTCTCCCTGAAAAGACCAATGTGCTGGACTGATGTGTTTTCGGGCAACAGAGCCAGCGCAGCTGTCGCAAGGAGGAAGCGGATCCCGTGATTCAGCCACCGACGAAAATTTGATCGCTTTGCTTTACCTTTGCTCACCATCAACCATGCCCAGGCCGGCTCTTAGGATCGGAACCAAGCCGATGCGCCCCTGCCCATCGCAGCGTAGGTTAAGGAACGCAGACCGTCTGGTGAGCAATGCGCATACATGCACCTAGCTGAGCGATTTGGGGACTTTTGCGCAGCTGAGGTCCTATCTGATTTCTTGCAGCATCACGCAAGGTGCCGCAGACGAAGCCCTGCACCGGACACGATATGCCAAGGTGCATCGTTCCCCACGTCTCACTACATCTTGCGCCCCAACTCTCCCCTTATGCCCCGCACACACCTGTCCTCTCCCGCTTCGCTGCTTTGCGCAACTCACAGAAATCTCTTCCCCTTCGAACTTGGCCAAAGGTCCTTCGCCCTGAACTTGATGAACGCCCAAATCCTTCGTAGCTTCTACAACAAGCACCGTAGTGATGTTCCTGACCAACTCCCTAAACTGTTTGGGCGAAGTGGTGGCCAGTCTTAGATTGGCTAGATGGGTGGATAAGAGCGGATGCGCGACTTTGTGAATCTGCGAGTTGGACTTGGAACTGGACATGATGCCGGTCTTGCGGGGCTGTGGAGGTGAGATTGGACGTGATGTGCAAGCGGATGCTGTGGATGAAGGCCGGAGTAAAGCAGCTGGATGCTAGGTACCGGTATGCCGTTCAGCACACGCTACTCTCGTGCAAGAGTCGAGCGACAAGATGAGACGTGTTGCCTGCGTACTCCAGCCAAGGATTGCATCCAAATAAAGTCACAGCGGCAAGGCGAGCGAGCTTTGGAGTGCCTAGAGGCAGGGCGTAGCGACGAACAGCTTCGTCCAAACGTATGGTCGTGGGTCGGATAGATTGGCTTATCTTGATCTGTGAGAATGAAGCAGAACGGGTGTCTGGCTGCATGCACGGCTGCGCGCACGGGTGCTGCATCTGCTTGATGATCTGCAGGGGGGCCCGACGCGCGCGAAGTGCAGCACCGCCTCCATGATGCATCACCAGCAGCGAAAGCGCGTACAGTAGTCAACTTCCGCGGTGATACCGCGCCGCGCACAGCACACACGTGATCCTGCATGCGAAGCTCAATTCGTGATTGCGCACCGCACCCTTGATTCGTGATTGATGAAAATGCAAACATCTGAACTCTGGGTGACACTTGACTTGAGCTTCATCGAAGAAAAGCTACGTCATTCAGCACCAAAGCACCAACATCTCCCGACTCATACAGGCTCAGCGAGCTGCAAACATGTCTAGTAGCGCTTTGAGCGTCAATTAGATTACAAAAAGCGAGGAGACTTCTCACGCGCCGATTGTCCTCCTTACCCAAGCCTCCAATCCTCCCGCCGTCCATATATCCTGCACAGCCGTTCCCACACCCGCAGGCGTGGTGGTGTACCTCTTCTCGCTGCCATCCGGTAGCCTGAGCGTCAATCGTCCATTGCTGCTATCCACGCCGACCTGCGCTCCCTTCAAAAGCACGCTGATCTCCCCCTCTTCCTTGCCTCCATTTCCCCTCGCTCCATCCTTTGCATGCTCCCTCGTCAAATCCTCTACCAGCTCCGGACATTCCAAACACACCAATCCATTGTTGATCGCGTTCCTCTTGAAAATGTCGCCAAAAGAACCAGCAAGGACCAAGGGCACCCCGGCGTGCTTCAACGCAGTAGCCGCTTGTTCCCGCGAAGATCCCGTACCGAAATTGTACCCCGACACCAAAATCGTTCCCACTTTGCCCTGTCCTTCTTGCGCCTCTGAAGCGCCAGAGAGTCGCAGCTCGGCCACTCTGGCAGCGAATTTGGGGTCGTAGTTCTCCATCACCACCTCGGCCTGTCTTTCTGCAGTGATGTCATCTTGATAAGTATACTTGCCTGGGTAAATCCCATCCGTGTTCAAATTGTCTTGAGGTGCAAAGATGAGCGAGCCGGAAAAGGTGGGTGGGAAGCCGGGCAGCAGGTCCTGGGCGTCGGCCGGCGCGGCTTCGTCAGCATTGACGGAGGACGAAGCGTTCTGGGTGGACGCGGCGGTGCGTTGGCCCAACTCGATGGAATACTTGAGAGCGTCGGCGCTGGGCAAAAGCGCCGGGTCCAAATCCTCTGGCCCGCAAATGCGACCCTGGACAGCGCTGGCGGCCACGACAGCAGGGCTGGCCAGGTAAGCCTTTGCATTCGGACTTCCCATTCTGCCCTTGTAATTTCTATTGGTAGCAGAGATGCCCGTCTCTCCATCTTCGAGCAATCCTACACCCAAGCCGATGCAGGGACCGCAGCCCGCTGGCAGAGGCTTGGCCCCTGCTGCCAACAGATCTCCCCAATCGCCCGCTTCTTCTGCAGAGCGCTGGACTAGAGAAGAAGCTGCTGCAACGTAGAACTCTACTCCTGGAGCGACGCTTTTGCCGCGCAGAACCGAAGCTGCGGCCGCAATGTCCGAAGCACGAGAGTTGACGCAGCTAACGAGGTAGGCCTTTTGAATGGCAATGTCCTGCTTGGAGAGGGTACTCAGCGGCGTAGAGATTTTGACGCTGTTGGGGCCAGACACGTGGGGCGAGAGCGTGCTGAGATCCAGATGCAGCGTCTTTGCGTAGAAGGCGCCTTCGTCAGGTCTGAGCAGGTTCCTTGACAGCTCTTCCAGCCTCGCCTTGTTGAGGCGTGGATGATGGTGAGACTTCTTGGGTGATGATCCCACCTGAAAATCCATCTTGTCCAACGAAGCGATGTGCTTTTCGTACCAGTCCAGCGTGACCTGATCCACCGGAAAGACACCAGCTAGCGCGCCCCACTCTGTGGTCATGTTGCTGATGGCCAGACGCTCGTCGATGGACAGACCAGCCACACCATCGCCGACGAACTCTATGGCCGCATTGAGCACCTGATCCTGATTGAACACGCCGCACAAGGCGACGATCACATCCTTGCCAGTGACGCCAACAGGCAAGCTGCCCGTCAGGTGCACCTTGACCACCGAAGGGATCTGCCACCACGTCTGACCAGTCGCCCAAATGGCGGCGGCGTCGGTCCTGACCACCGGCGTGCCTACGCATCCCACACCTCCATACATGTTGGAATGACTATCGCTCGCCACTGCCAACGTTTGAGGAAAGGCGTAGCCTTCCTCCACCATAAATTGATGTCCGATGCCTCGGCCTGCTGGGTAAAAGTCGACGCCTTGTTCTCGCGCAAAAGATTCGATCTTGCTGTACTTTTGCAGATTGGCCGCCGATTTGTTCTGCACATCGTGATCCAGCGCAAAGACGACTTGGCCCACATCCTTGATCTTCGTCGCACCGATGGATCTGAATCTGTTGTGGAGCGCAAGGAGGAGGGGGGGGGGGAGGTTTGGATCTGTTAGCTCACACTTCGAGCAGCGAACGCAGCACGTCAGCCGATCTTGCGCTCACTTGTTGATGCAAGGGCCGGTATTGTCGTGCGTCATGACGTGCCTAGGTCTGATGGCGAGATAATCGCCCGCCACGACCTTTTGGCCATTCTTGAGCCCTACGGCATGAGTTTGAATGACCTTTTCGATGTACGTCTGCGGCTTGGACGTGGGATTTGAGAGCGAAGATGGGATGGACGTGGGCACTGCCAGGCTCCTGGAGGTGCTCGACGTGAAGCTCCTCTTTGCAGTTGCCGATCGCGCATCCAGACCAGGTGATGCTGAGGATCTGGCTGAGGATGACGCACTCTCTGTGGGTGCCGCACAACACCTCGGAGATCTTGCCGGCCTCGCGCCAATGGCACCTCGTCGCAACAGCGCGGCTGAGCGAGCGAGCGATGTCATCTTCGCAGACGCACTAGTTGCAATGTCGAAGCTATACTTGGCGCGTGAGGAGTCGGGGAATGATTTCAGGTTCGTAGTAGAGGGGGGGGGTGGGGGGCAACTAACTACCTGGATTTCCCCGATGGTGCGGATATATACGCTGCGATGGACCACTTGGTTGTTGCTGTTTGAACAACTGGCATGGGAGAGGGGAAGGCGATGTGAACAGAGTAGAAGCATGCATTTCACGTGAATCGCTGAACAAGGCTGTGACTCTCTTGTGACTCTTCTGCTGACCTGTAGCGTGACTGCCTGCCTTCCCAAGTGCTGCAGCTCGATCTTCTTTCTCTTTAATTGCAGCTCGAGCGAAGTGGCCAAACCCCGCCCATCTCCGCGGGCTTCGTAAAGCTGCGGCAGCCAATCCCGTGAGGGCACGCTGCTGCATGCTGCATGCTGCATGCTGCTCACGCGATTTCAAACCCTCAAAGCAATTTGAATGTGCATCGCCCGAGTAATGCCGGTCGACTGATTCGCGCAAGCATCACCGTGTCCATCCATCATGACAGTCAAGTGTGAGTCGTGACAGGTCTGACTATCGAACAGGATCATCACGGAACCGTAAGCTCTCATCGGACTTCGTTATGCTCCCATCCAATGGCGAGGGTCAAGGGCGCGAAAGCACAGACGACACAAGCTTGTTATATGAGTATAGAAGCGCTCAACGATTGCCTAGCTCCTGTGCGGATCAAGGTACTTTTCCAAACCCGAAAAGAAGCTCGGGCTTGGTGGTGCGTACTCCGGAGACTCGATACTCGAATGGGGATTTGAAAAGTCGTGCGAGCGTCGTGGTTGTTCAAATCCAGGAGGAACGTCGTGATTTCGCGCTCCTCTCGAGTCGTGCAGCGACGGGTGCAAATGCACGCCACCATGGTCCACGTCGTGTGAAAGTGGGGCCGCATTCGACGCTGGATGAAAACCAGGAGGAAAAGCGACACTCTCCTGTGGATGCCTTGAGGAAGAGGCAACGTGTTGGTCGATCGAGCCAATGCTGTGCTGAGGCGATGCGGAAGTGGCAGGTGTGCGATGCATCCAGAGGCCCGCTGGGAGGTGTTGCAAACGTGTCGGCCAAGCTTGGGCATTCGCAGAGTGCGATGGTTTGGCAGCGAGGATGTCAGGAGGCGTGACTTCTTTCGTGGGCCTGACACTAGCCTTCGGGCGAGGTGACGGCGTCTTTTTCCTCTTCAACTCGCGGATGAATGGGTCGTCGTCTACGGCATCCACGTGCTCCGGCACCTGATGCAGTGCGTGCTGAGGCTGGTCCTCAAAGTGCTGCACCGTCGCGGCACTGCCGGTTGGAGAGTGTTGCCCTGTGAACCTGTAAACTCTGTTTAGAGTGTCAGGCTCACGCTTGGTGCCCCTCCTCTTTTTTTGTCGCTCTGGCTTCACGATGCCTTCGCTAGCTTTCTTTTCCCAAAAAGCCCTCTCCACCTCTTCTATTGGTCGTGGATGCACCAATTGGCGGATTTCTGTCTGCTGATCCTGTAGGGCCTCAGTCTTGTCTCTACATCTACCCAGTGCATGCACATAGCTCCCACACAATGGCACAGCCTTGACTTTTCTTTGACGGCCGCCCGGAAGTCTGGGATTCGGCGCCTTGTGCCATCCGCCTTGCCCGTCCGGCCGATCAAGGTTCAGCCAGGCAGCAAGGGCGAGCTGCTTTTTTTGAGGTTCGGCCACCCTCAACTTCCTAATGGCCGCTTCCTGCTCATCGAAATACAGGCCAGTCCTATGTGTGAAAGCATGGTTTAGCTTGACGGTATGCGTCGCACTGCCATTCTCATCAAGAAAAGGCACGTAGTGAAAGCCCCTGGTGCCCGGGATGGGCTTGTCGAATGGAACTCGTTTCCAAGCCTCGCCCTGCAAGTGAGTCTCCGGTGTCTCCTCTGTGTTCCGGAAGCGGCGCGTGACCTATGCCGATGGACCAGCCATGTTACAAGGTGAGTCAGCGTGTCTCCCGGTTCAAAAGGCAGAATCGCCTCAACTTACGCGAAAATAATCAGGCTTCTCTTTGCCTGCGAAATGCTCAAGCACGCTCCTGATCGCAGCGTGTTGACTGTTGGGCGACTCCAAGCCATTGAGACTTATATTGATGCGCTTCTGCAACACATGCATCTCTCCGAAAAGCGACGCTCTTCGCCCGTTCACGGATGGCAGACTATTTTGTCCAGGGGACCTAGCGTATCTCGTACTACTCTGTCCGCCTCGGGTCATGAACAGCTGCACTGATGCCGAGGCAGACGGTAGCGCACCAAATGCTACGCCAAGAAGTATGGCTGCCATTTGACAATGTCGCATCTTGAAACTTCGCTGGCGTTTGTAGTCCACTCGTTAAGAAATCTGTAGTGAAGGTGGTCGTGTGCGAAGCACACCAATAAGCAAAGGGCCACGCTTTGGTACCTGTTCTTTGCTCCGTCTCCTCAACAAACGCTGCCGGCAACAGAAAACGTGTGGCGGATGCAGGAAGTTGCGAGACTGATTGGCGAGCGAAGAAGAATGCTTCAGTGTCGATTCATCAGTGCAATCGCCACCCCACAAGCATTTCTCTCCTATCGTACCGATATACTTGCGAATGAGTGTGGCCAATCGTGAAATGTGAATCAGACCTCGATCATCTCCGTGGAAGTGTTGACGTTTTACGGAATTTAAGTTCAACCAACACTTGAACCGTCGATTGCTCCTCACGGCGTCTCACCTTACCTCACCTCCCCTTGTTTGGGGCGGTCGCCAAGCAACGCCAACACCAAGGCGCGACCTTCGCTTCGAAATTTGGGCGTTCAGACCCGTTGTGTTTCCTACTGTGCCACCAGCGCACGCGCTCGCATCGATGAGCCCCCTTTCCTCGAACGCAGGGAGCTCCACCACTGCGTACTGAAAGGCGTTGACCTGCGTATTGACAGTCCGTCTGACCAGTAACATTGACTGAAGGTACATATAATATTTTGGTTGTGTCTGGACTGAAAGTCTCAAGAGGCAGGCGGTCTGACCTTGCGCATTCTTCGCAAACGACCGAACGTGAAACGCGCAGAAAGATTGGGTGGCGTCCATTAGGTTTGGCGATGACGATTTAGTCGGTAGCTGCGCCCTGATCGCAGGAAAATAGGCGCGCCAGATGTGAGAGGTGTGCTTCACGAGTTCCTTTCGCCACATGTGTGCTGCTACTCACATTCAGTATCGCTCCACCATCTACTCTGAGGCGTGCCCCATTTGCAAAGAGCGAGTTGCGGCTGCTTAGATACAGGACGCTCGCAGCGTGTCTGGAGATCAGTGGCAAAGGAAGCTGTGTGAGCTCGATTCAACCGTCGGAGATAAGTCGATGACTTCGAATCGTCTTGACACTGACTCGTGCGGGAAACCAGCTCGGCCAGCTGGAATATCTGCCCCATTCGTGCCTTTAAGCACGCCATGTCCAGTGCCTGGATCTGTCAATGACGCCCCGGTCATATCTGTGGGATAAAGGCCAGGCTCCAACGTGTTGACGCGAATGGATGAGTCGGTTAGGATACATGAGAGCATGGTGCTCCAGTGCGAAGCGGCAGCTTTGGACACGTTGCTTGAGAAGCGGGAGCGCAACCGGTCAGCTCGTGTTCGTGATCGCGAAAAGCACGCGAAATTTGTACGAAGCTCACTAGAGTGCGTTGACGATACTGCAAGGATGTCGGACAGATCAGCAGGCAAGTATGAAACGTAAGTGAGGCTTTTATGTACTCACGGTAGCCTTGCCAAAAGAGCCGTTCCAAAAGGGGGGGAAGGAGCAGAAATGAGCTTCGGCAGCAGTCTAGACGCACGAACACGGTCGAGGAGAAACGGACATCACTCACTTGATTGAGGCGGCATTGGAGCTGACAACGATGACCTGACTTGTGTAAGCTGGCCATTCCGAACCCTCCTTCTTTGCTTGAGCTTTGTGCCACTCGCTGCCTTTCCTCAGGGTTTGGAGGAAGGCTATGGAGCTGAGGTAGGGACCCATGACGTTGACGTGGAAGATGTGGTCGAAGTCATCCTGCGAGAAAGAGTCTAACTCCGATACGATTGCTTCAAAGTTCGTCGTGTCGTATCCACCTTTGCCATAGTTCTTCTGCGTCAGTGCAAAAACAGCAAGCGCGTATAAGCTGCAGAGACAACAGAGGATGGCATCAAGTCTGATCACCGCACCATCATCTTCCCGGAAACACCTGCGAGTGAGCGCATAGAACGTTGACAGCAGCTCATCAGCAGCTGTTCCTGCTCTCGAAACCCCTTGCAAACGAGGCGCACCTGCGTTGCAAAGCAAGACATCGATGCCTCGCTCTCCCTGATGGCTCTCTATGACATCGACTGCGTTCTTCAGTGACTCCTTCGAAGTGACGTCCGCTAGATCAAAAGAAGGCATAGAAAGGTGTCAACATCTCTGCACTGCAAAGAACGCTTCTGACACGCCGCCAAGGTTCAGCTCACCTTGTACGGGTATCAGGGTGCCCTTTATCGATGCGCAGAGGGCAGATGGGGTGATCAGCGCATACACAGAGCAGTGCGTCCGTAAGTTGGCGACCGGGCTCACCTGGACCGAATTCACGCCATCCAGAGAACTGGCCGCATGTTTCAAAACGTCGTCTCTGCGACCCAGGATGTAAACCTTTGCGCCGCTGTTAAAAGGCGCGCCGTGCGGACCCTCAGTAGGAGGACGAGGGCTGAACTTTGGGACTGTTCGGATCGAGCGACTCACTTCAAGGCAAGAGCTTGCGCCGCATACAGTCCGAGACCAGCGCTGAGCGAAGGATTGTATGGAGCAGCGGATGTCAGCTTGGTGTCTTGCCAGATCATTCTGGAAATTCGCAGCATTGCTGAGAGCATGTCTTCCTAAAGCGCTCACTGACTTTCCGCCTGTCACTACAGCCACGAGTCCTTCAACGTCGGATCTTCCCGTGAGTCCGCGGAAGTGATCCAAAGAAGTGACGGGCAGACTTGAAGTCATGATGTACCTGAAAGGGTGCCGTACCGTGTGCGCGGGGTGGGGGATGGTACGGAGTAGCGCGCTTTTGGACTGTGCTTGCGAATGTTTCTTGCTGATCAGTAGCTAAGGGAATGGAAGTAGAAAGTCGTCATTGGCTCGACGGAGGCCTCGATTTAAGCTGCGAGCGTGAGTTCTCGACCGAGGAATATGTGCTGGTGGATGAATGGATGCAACCATGCACGCATGCGTGGATGGATGTGGAGGTGGATGTGAACGCGCTCTCCTCACCAGCAGACTAGACCCACTTCATGTTGCAGAGCACCCACGTGCTGCCCGCCCGCCGTTCACGTCACAAACATCGAGGGTGTTCGTCGTGCGCTCGTGCCGCCGCTTCTCGAACCGTCACCGTTACAGCAACGGTTGATGCTTGCTTGCAGACACATTCACACCAGGTTTGCGTGAGCACTTATCTCTTGAAGAGTCACAACGCCTTGCTGTGCGTCCAGTCTGGGTCACGAAGGGCCGCGAGCAGCCTGGCGCAAGGATATGACGAGCGCGATGCGGCATCGACACTCTCGACTCTCCGACAAAGAATTGTGAAACGAAATGCAAATGGTCGACATCGCTTGCCTGTTTTGCGTCAACATTAACCGTGACATCAGGAAGCCTGCCGCAAGGAGGAGCTGATTTCGATAGTCTGCGTGATGCATTGCGCATCACCGAGTGCGAGCATACACACCGCTACGATAGGATCTCGGCGGCGCGGAGCGCGACTACGCCACTCACTAGAGGCCACACACAGGCACTTTGATGACGCTTTCCATCATATGAATGGAGTCACGCTCAGCACGCCTTTTCCCCAGTCACCGCCACCTCGTTCGGCGTCTTATGATGGCTACCGTCAAGGACTCAGTCCACAGCCACGAGGCCACTCGTCAGCCGACAAGAAGCCTTCTCCCTTCTTTTTCGGTACTCGAAGAAGACACGCCTCTCATCTTTCGGCAGCGTCGCACTTGTTCCGTAACCCCAAGCCGGTCAGTCACGGTCTTGTGGGGCTCGCGTCTTTGCAAGACCTGCTGGGATCGCATTCGGTGTGGGCTTCAACGGTGGCGACGATGTGCGTTGGCGCCGCATTCATCCGAGGACATGAGAGGCGGCAGGCTGTCGATATCAAGCGCTGTGGTTCGCATCGAGCGGGTGGCGTGTCAACGCCTCTTGAGAGCGCCCAGCACGGGTCTTTCAATCTTGGGCAGCATCAACATTACTAAGCAGGCTTCCTCGAGCACCACCACCCCACTCGCGTCTGCTGGCAGTTCTTGCCTTCTTCAGTTCGCATTGCTTCGTGTATTTCTCTTCGATCCCCGCAGTAACAGCGTCATGCCCTGTTCAAGCACCTTCTTCCTGGTCACAGCAGCAGCTTTCGCTCTGCTGATTGTCGGGAGCTGTCATACAGCGAGAGCTCGCCGTCTGATGACGGGGCTGTCAAGTCGCCAGCAAGCTGCCACACCATTACAGGTCAAGAATCAGCCTCCTACCTTTGCACCCCTTATCAGACTTCGGCGTAGGTCGCCGCCGCTTCCAGGAGGAATTGGTGGTGTAGCTGATGCTGTGCAAGGCATCGATCATGCGATCTCCACTCATCGCGTCGAGCTACAACCACCCGAGCAACGAGCATTGGGATCAGGGAGCTCCTCAAAGACGGTCTCCCATACTGCCGAATTGAGCGCACCCGAAAAGACGAAAGCCAAGCGAGGAAGAAAGTCTCTTGACACGCCAGCACCTGCTACCGTTGCGAAGAAGGCCAAATCCGTGCTAACAGAGGACTTCGGAAAGCACACGAAGCAGGTGGAAGCCATGTTGGCTTTAGCAATCCCTCCGTTACGCCGACCGAGTGCAGAGGTGGTAGCTGAAGGCGCCAAGCAACCTCATCCATCTGTGCTCTCTACAATCCCGGGCAGGAAGAACATGTTTGGCAACTACATGGAGGGCATGTGGCGCAAAGAGGCGCGGGAAGGTCCACCAATACCCGAACACAAACTACTGCCGGCGTCTGACCTTCTAACATCGCCCCCGCGTCCGATACACAGCATAGAGCTCAAATTGCCTATGGAGAGAACCAAGGACAAGCCTCCTGTACACATACCACCCCAGGAAAGTGTCCAGGCGGCGGTCGATCATTATGCCGCTCGCTTTCATCCTACTATGAAGAGGTTTTCTGTACGTTGCGTCTCGGACACCTAAGCGCTCAGGATCTCAATGTGCCCTCCTGACTGTTCAACATTTCCTGTCCCAACTCAGGTTTTGCGCGCCTTTGGCCGTAGTGACCATGAACCGATCTTGCACATGACTGGGACTGCTCAAGACGATGCGGGTCGAAAGATCCCCGGTGGCGGATTGACTAGCCTCGGCAAATGGTATGCGCATCACAAAATCTATATGATGCCAGGCACGACGCACTCTAGGGGTCACTTCGGCCTGCTGAATGCCGAAACGCCACCGCCGGGTACGAAGATCATGACTTCGATCGGCGATGATAACAGTTTCTGGAGGTCCTCGCGCAAAATCAACGGTATGCCTTGGAAACACAATACGTTGTTCGGTTTGAAAAGAGCGGACATCATCGATCCGCAGAAGGTGGCCGAACGCAGGCAAGCCTATGCGGCTATTAGACGGACGGAGCAGCATAAGAAGGAGAGAAATGCTAAGCGTAGAGCGCGTGTTGCGGAACGGAATGGCATGTACGGGGAACAAGGCGGGAGGACAAGTTCGTATGGTTCCGCAAGCCACTCCAAGTCCTCTCTCTCCAGCTCAAATCCGCTTCAGTCGGCAGACAAGGAGAAAAAAGGCGTCAGCCACTCGGCGATCTCAAATCCGACGTCTGTCGAGGATGGAACAGCAGCAGAGGTAGAACACGGCAGCCACTCAAGCACCCAAGCAGCTCGGACCAGCGCGCGAGGAGTGGGTCATGCTTGGTCAGCTTTGGCACCGGATTCACCATCCGTCTCTAACAAATCAACCGCAGAGGCAAGTCATGGTCAGCTGTCGACTCCTGAAGAGCCTCGGACCAGTCAAGGCAAATCATCAAGTCACGACTCCTCCAGGACAACACAGGCGCTCGCGGGCAGTGCCGGTGACGCCGCAACATCATCGCAGCACAGGCGACCATTCAGCCCTGCAAATTCGCAAGCCAATCAGAGGCACATCTCAATACCACCTTCGCCGTCAAATGCAGACGATGATGTATTTGCTTCGCTAAGTCCCATCGAGCACCTCGATCATTCCTAAGCAGAGCGTTCGTTCGGCTGCTTTACAGACCGACGCTGCGCCTTGCGACTACAGCTGAGGCAACGAGGTGCTTTTGGATCTACTTATCTGCTGAGAAGATACGTCGCGGACCAGAAACAGCTCTACAATCGTTGTTCTGGCCGTCGCTCTTGCCGTGCGTGCCGCGCAAAGAGGCCAGGCCTGCACATCTCCGAAACGCGCAGTCGCAAATTTGTGAGCTATGGTGGCGTCATGACATAAATGATGGCATTGAGGCCAAGACGAGCGCCCTTCGCGAGCGGAGCGGAGCGGGGCTTGGTTTGGGCGAGCCAGTGTGCTGTTGTGCCATTGTGCTGTTTGATTATCGGGTGTTCAAAAGCGCCTTCCCCCTCGAGGACGACCTCCTCCAGTCCTGTTGGCACGGTTTGCCCAGCCTGGTTGACCAGCGGGAGCTCGTCCATACGCGTCGCCGCCACCATTGCCGGGTGGCGGCAGGGCGACGCTGGCTTCTCGCAGACAATTGATCACTTCATCGACGGGGAGCAGAGGTGGCCCGAAGAATCGTGCTCCGGGTAATATACTGCCGGGTATAAACGACGTGAAGATTGTGAGATCAAAACAGTTCATTGAGTGATCAGGGCTGGATGCCAGCCTTGCACTTACTCCATGAAGAAAAGAATGGGCTCCGAAAAGGGCGGAGCTTGTGGTGCTGGTACAGCGGCTGCAGGCGGTGGTCCGCGGCCACCCAGATGGCCTTGGGGCCCTCCTTGAGGGGGTAATGGCGCGCCTCGGTTGCCATACGCCATGGGCTGCTGCTGCTGCACAGGAACCAAGTCTCCAGACCGCGTGGGAATGGGCGCTCTCGGCGTCGGGCTTACGCTTCTCCTTCGTCCACCAGGGGCATCATCCTCGAAGCGTGCGCGCTTCTGGCCTGCGGCCCTCTCAACTTGACCGTTGCTAGCGATCGCACCAGGCGCGTCTTCGTTGAACTCTCGCTTCGCCCCCGTAACGGCGCGGGCAGATTCTGCAGCGGCATTGGCTGCTGCCATACCCGCACCCACGCTAGAGCCATCATCAAACGCCATTCGCGATGCAGCTACTGCTCGATCCGCTGCATTTGCACCGTCCAAGCTCGCCTCAAAGCCCAGATCTTTCGAACTGATCACGTCCAAGTCCATGTACGTGTTGCGATCGACGAAACGCTTGATAGCGGGCTCTGCGAGGGACTCAAGGTCAGGCGTAGTCCCACAGAAGCACGAGAATAATGGGCTGACTTACCGTCTGGGTAGACTTCTCGAAGACGTTGCTCTAGTCTTTGAATAGCCGCACGGTCGCCAAAGCTGTATTCGTAGTCGCACCAGCGATCCCACAGAGGTCTAGCGCGATTCGGCTCGAAAGAATTGACAGTCCTCTCGAACAGAGCGCGAGCGTCTGTTGAAGTACATAAAGAAATTCTGAGCACGGTCTCCGTCTTTTGCGTGTCTCGGCCTGTTTTCAGCCAATGACTTACTATTGTCATCGTTGATGCTGATAAGGAAGTCGAGGTATCGGACGACGAAAGCTTCATCACTTCCAAACGTTTTGAGTGCAACTTCAAAGACTCGCGTCGCTACCCCCACGTCCTTTGAGCAGTGATACTCCATCAACGCATTCGCCTCGTAGACCTGCCACGTGCAGTGCGGGCTCTTGCGTGCCTTGCCAAAGATAGCTCTGCAGGGACGCACTCCCTGATTGAGATAGGAAAGCAGAGTCAAACTGTGCGCGAAGATTGACGGGCAGTGATTGCTGGCAGGACTACGGGGCAGTGATTGCTGGCAGGACTCACCCCATTCCGACGGACAAGGTGCATCTGCTTGATCCAAACCAGAGCTGCCGACTCTTTAAGTTCTTCAAGCACAGGCTTGGCATTCTCATCCTCAACCTTCTTCCTCTGTGTCCGAACCTCCTCGGCTTTTCTGATTCCTTCACGTTCGTCGCCGCCGACGTTCTCATCAGCTTCACCAGAATCTTTGCGCTTTGCTGCAGCTTCCGCAGCTGCGGCAACGCCTTCTTCGTCAATCTTCTCGTGCTTTGACTTTACAAACTCCTGCACAGCTTCGATCTGGCCATGCACGTGCTCCAAAAGCTCAGCAAAGACCGATGCACAGGCCGACGTCTCGTTTGTCGCCTCGCAGAGCTCGATGTAGGCAAAGCGCAGCAAGAAGCTGCAGAGCAGTGCAGAGTGAGCCAGCTGGGGAGCAATGCAAAGCCCCTATAAGCAGCTTACCTTCCGGGACACGCGCCCATCCCAATTCTTAACCAAGACTTGGCGTCATCCTGACGCTCAGCACCTTCCAGGTACTGCGCGGCCATGTACCTGCAATCGGCGGGTTGCAGCCAAGAGAGGTCAACTTGCTTGCTTGCAAGGGTGGCAGGAACCAAAGACTCTCACCAAATTTCAGCAAAGAACCGCATGTGCATAGTCGCTTTCCTGTACGCCATGATTATCCGCGTGTGGAGCGTAGTCAAATCCTCGAGCTCTAGAGGGTTGCTCTCTTCCCACTTGAGATACCTCTTCCAGCTCTCTGCTTGTCCCCTCTCGCGCTGAGCAGCTCGCGAACGAATCGCAATAGCACCGGCATCGCTGCCTTGTTGAAGTCGTTGCAGAGCGGATTGAGCCCACGTTGGAACGCGGGGCAAGATTGGGCGATGCAGAATTTCTGTCAAAGATCGCATCTCCTTTAATGCGCTTCGAGCAGTCATGTAAGCAGGCGAGCGTTCCGCAAGAAATTTCTTGGCCTGCGTAGATGCAGAGCAGTGGGCGCCAAACGGAAGGGACATACCGCCAAGACGTTGCGTACGTCAATACGCGCCAGACAATTGCACGAGATGAGCAGCGCCAGCCCAGTCCATCAACGAACGCCACAGCAAGCAGCACGTCAAATTGGCAGAAAATGTCCATTGACAGATCGGGGCAAGCAGCAGCGTGCCGCGCCAAGACCAAGAGCACAAGATGCGTGGCAGCCGTTGAGAATAGCAACGACGGTCAAGGCAGATAGCCATTGCAAGTCGCCGAGAAAGAAGGATCGTATGCGTACGCTGGTAAGCTCGTGGCGCCCGCAAGAGGCTCAGACGCCGCAACAATGGAGTTTACGCACCGTTATCCTGTTCAAACCCGTCTCATATTGATCATACTCCCTCCAAACAGCCTCGACATTCGACAAGGGAATGGCTACGGCTTGCTGGTACGCGCGGCGAATGTCGTCCATCTTTTGACCAGCCTGCCACTGGTTGTTTGGCGCCACCTCTCGGTCTTTCAACAGCTGAATGTACTCGCGCCAAACTTCTCCGGCGTCTCGAGAATGGCCGATGAATTTAAGCGCAAATTCGTATGCGCCTTCGATCGTCCTTCGTGCTTTCTCGCGCTCCTCGGTAGGAACTGAAGATGGTGGCAAAGGATTTACACGCCGCGTGTATGAGAGGTAGGAGGACCACAAGTCCACGGAAGGCGTAGTCCGCAAGCATCTCGTGAAGATTGACTCCACCAAGGGAAAAGTGGTGTGAGATAGCGAGAGCTCGAGCTGCGCGTAGTTCTGCCATTGACGAGACTGCCAAGGTTGTGCCGGGGATAACGAAGCCATAAGTCGACCGCAACGTGAACCACCAGGAAGCATGCACCAACAATGGCGATCAAGCACACTCACTGCGTTGGGAAATACCTTGAAGAAATCCTCGTATCGGGCTCTTGCAGCATCAATGTCCCCAGCCTCAATCGCATTCTCGATGAGCAGCAGCCAAGCATCACCATCACGGGGCTCTCGAGTCACTCGCAGAGTCAATTCATTTCGCCGTTCTTCTGGACCTTTTGCAGCGGCAGGAGCTGCAGGCGCAGAAGCGGGAGCCGAAGCGGGAGCTGGAGCGGGGGCTGCTTTAGCTGTATCTGGCGTTGGCGCAAATGTGCTCTCTGCTGGAGCTGCCGTCGCCTCTTGCTTGACTGCAGCCGATTGCCCGTCGTCTCGGGTCACGGGGCTGACTCCGCTCAGTGCGGCCATGGCAGCACGCATCGCATCTGACATTGCTGTGGAGCCCTCAGAGGTGCCGTTGCTGAGCATCTCTATCGCTTGTTGGCTCGAAAGACCGTCGGGCTGGCCAGACTGACTGGAGCTAGCATCATCAGCTTTCGGCTGAGTGTTGCCGGTCGAGGTCTGTGGGCCTTCAGGTGGGACGTCATCGCTATCGTCATCTTCCATTCCAACGTCGCTATCGTCGTCTGCAGAAGTCTCTTCAGTCTTTGTGGCTGGCGTAGAGCTGGGCTGAGCAGGCGCTGTTTGCGACGAGCCCTCATCCTTCAATCCAGGCGCAGACTCTGCCCCATTTGCGGTGATTCCATCGTCTAATTCCCCTTCAGCGTCCTCATCCGCCTCGCCATCCGCATCCGCATCTTCGATTTTTGTCGGATGTGCTTCAGCCGTTATCAAACGCTCTTTGGTTTCGCCCAGAGCGATGGCATCCACACCGGCATCTGTTGGAAGCTCAGCCTGCACACCATCTGTGTTCTCTGCTGCACCACTCATGGTGCCGGTTGAGGCTGCCTTACCTGCAGTGGGCGTCCAAATTTGCGAAAGTAGCCCGCCCACTACAATGATGACTAAACTTGATGTTGACTCTCAAGCCTGAAGGAGAATGCGAAGGCAATCACAGGAACTTGGGCGGCGGCTAGTTAGGCTAATTCGCCTGCTAGTGTACAGGCACACAAAGAGCTTGCAGGACGATCGCTGATTATTTCGAGATGTCAAAACGAGTGCTGAGCGAAGTGACTAATGGAGGAATGATTGCGCGCAGGCAGAGAGCACAGCGCATTAGGGTGTTCTTGACGACAGAGGTGATGGAGTCAAGATGGTCGGTCTGCCTTGCTCTGCGCGAAAGAGCTACGCGCCCGCGCCCACATCGTCCTGATCGCGCCCTTGCCCGAATCCAGAGGAAACAACCACGTGGCAGGTAGCAATTGCAGCCGCGCGAGGACGAGTGCTGTTGACGCGCTTCGAGCCAGACGCGTAGATTGATGCAGCAGCTTGATGTTGCGCGGCGGTGGTTGTGATTAGTGTTGGATGCTCATCTTTCGCGTCACTACCGCGCTTGTATGCAAAGGCCTCCTCTCGTTAGCCTAAGGCTTTTCTCTCCCACCCCTCATTTCGAGACCGCCCAAGCCTGCAGCATCCATAACTGAAATTCGATAGCTCCAGGCCGCTATTAGCGCCCCTAACAGCTGCTCGAACAGCTTGTGAGCGGCACAATCGATCCCATTTCCGCTCGAAGACGGAGGACTTGTGGTGCTAAGCATCTCATTCAAGTGATCACGCTGAGGACTAGGATAATGTCGCGAACGCGCAAGCGGATCGAGGATGATGAGGAGGAGGCTATCGACGACTCAGGCGATACTTCGAGCTCAAAGGTGCGTGCTGCACCATCTCCGGGCGTATTCACGGCAGCTTCCTCTGACTCGTCACAACAGAACAAGAGGAAGCGCCGAGAACCGCTGTCCTCCATAGGAAATGGACACTTGGAATCTGCTTCACCTGATGAGGCCGCTATCAAGTCTGATGAAGACGATGAAGAGCATGATCAGTTGGAGCCCGCTGCGCCAGCACCATCTTCCGGCAAGCCCAAAGCCAAAGGCCGAGAGCAGACGGAGGAAGCGTCACATAGCGATGTAGCATCAAATGCCAACCGCAGCGCATCTTTCGACGAGGAAGAGGAGGAAGGATTTGAGGAAGGGGGCGACGATGATGAAGAAGACGATGACGAGGGCAGCGAGGATGATGTGCACCTTCGTTCAGCTCAAAACCAGCAGGCATCTCATGGCAAGGTGCGTGTATGCTCTGCACACTTAGCCGAATTCAGCTCGCAGTGCTAAATAGCTCCTCTCAAACCCATCGGTGGAACCTGCGAAGAATGTGGCTGAGATGGGCGTCATCGAGAAGGTAGAGCTCACAAATTTCATGTGCCACAATCGCCTCACTGTGTCGCTGGGCCCACAGACCAACTTCATCATTGGTCATAACGGAAGTGAGTGGAAGATGCTCACGCGGCACACGTCCACAGCCCTTACCAACCAAGCAAAATTCCTGTCGCTCATAGGCGGCAAGAGCGCCATCTTGACGGGCATCACCATCGCGCTTGGAGGCAACGCATCCTCGACTGATAGGGGCAAGAGCCTCAAGAGCTTCGTCAAGGAGGGCAAGACTGGCGCCATCGTGGAGTTGACGCTGAAAAACACAGGGAGCGAAGCCTTCAAGCCGGAGGAGTACGGCAGATCAATCATCATTGAGCGTCGCATCAACGCTGATGGAGGTGGCGGCTGGAAGATCAAAAGCGCAAAAGGTCGTGTCGTCAGCACCAAGCGCGACGAGCTCAATGCCCTATGCGACCACGCCAATATTCAAGTGGACAATCCTCTCAATGTGCTCAGTCAGGACCAGGCTAGACAGTTCCTCTCAGACTCCCGCACCTCGGAAAAATACCACGTGAGTTGATGACCAAGTGAGGTGGAGGAGCGTCTCGCATGTCCAACTGACCTGCTTTCATTCAACGAGCTGCCCAGTTCTTTCTTCGAGGAACCCAGCTCACGCAGCTAGCTCACGAGTACTCTGTCATTCAGTCTAATATCGAGAAGATCGCTGTCGTGGTCAAGCAGAAAGAGGAAGTAGTACCCGACCTTGAGAATGCCGCTGCTGAAGCGATCGCCCGCTATGAGGCTGTGAAGAAGCAGCGCGAGCAGCACGCACGTTTATCAGAGATCAAAGACTTGATTGTCTGGGCGAAAGTGGCGGAGAAGGAGAGGGTGAGCGAGATTCGGTCCCAACCTACGCAGCGCGCCATGTTGTGATCGCTAATGGCGTCGCGACATGTAAACGCACAGCGCCTCGAGCAAGCTGTGCATGCTTTGATAGACGGCGAGAAGAGGCTGGGCAAGCAAGAAGCTAAGTTGCAAGAGGCACAGGTGAGTGGTCAAGCAGCAGATGGTCCTGCCCCTAAGGCGCGATGCTAAGACCGCTTCCATCTTCAGAATGCCCTCGAGCAAGCGAACAATGAGATCAATGAGTTGGAGGCCCTTTTGAACGAGGACAAGGACCGGGAAGCTCCTCTCGTTGAGCAAGTGAAGCGGTTGCGCGAGCAAATGAAATCACATAGGGCGGATATGAAGGGCGTTAAAGTGAGCCTCTTGGACGCTGCAGATTGCCTGGCGGTCGCTCAGACGAACACTCTCCACCTTCAAACAGGCTCTAGAGCAGCAGCTGAATGACCAATTCAGCAGGCAGACGGCTGTGATTGAAGATCTGCAGGTTCGCATTGAGCGCGAGGCTCAACGCATGTCTGATGGCAATCGTGCTAAGCGAAAAGAGCTCGCACACACCTTGCAAGAAGCCGAGGATGGTCGAAAGGAAACGGAAAGGCGACAGGTCGAGCTGAACGACGAGCTGCGCCAATTGCAACAGACTATTGGAGCTGCAGCGCAGCGGGAAACAGAGGCGAAGGGCCGCCAGGACACCCTGCGACGGCAAGTAGATGAGGCTGCCTATTTGTGCCAAAGGCTTGGACAGGCCCGTGGCAACCGCATGGTAGCATACGGCGCCAATGTCCCGGCATTGGTACGCGCCATTGAGGCCGAGAAAAGATGGCGTGTCAGACCCGTCGGTCCAATCGGACTGCACCTCAAGCTCAAAGACATGTCCTGGGCTCCCGTACTTGAAAGCGTCATCGGCAATACACTGAATGCCTTCTGTGTCACCAACCACGCCGATCGTCAACTCTTGGAGCAAATCAAGCAGCGAACAGGCAAGTGAGTCAAGTAGCGCGTGTGACCTCCCGCTTACGAATTGCTGACATCATTCAAATACAGCGCAACCATTCCGACCCTGACCATGAGGGACACTGCGATTGACTTCTCGTCGGGAGAGTCAGACCCAGACGTCCGCACAATTCTGCGCGTGCTCGATGTGAGTATTGATCACGTCCGCTGACAGCAGGCACGCTCAACGTAGCTCCTTTTTTGACCCACAGATCGACAATGACTTTGTCTTGCATCAGCTTGTAAACGCTGTCCACATCGAGAGGAGCGCTCTGGTAGAGCGCCGTGTTGATGGTGATGCTTTGATGCGAAGCGGCAAACGAAACGTGCACGTGTGCTTCTCGAAAGACATGTTCCGAATTTCAGGCGGTCAGAAAGGGTCGTCCACACAGACACTTAATGCTCACACTGGTCCAATGCGCCTTTCGGCCAATGTTGAAGCCCAGCTCAGCATCGCCAAGAAGAAGCAAGATGAAGTTGATCAGCAGCTGCAACAAGCAAATGCAGAGTTGCGCACCGCTGTCGACGAATCGAAGAAGTTGGAAGCTAGACGAGTCGCTATTAAGCGCGAAATACCAACACTGGCCAAACAGGCGCGAAAGCACGCAGAAGACGAGCAGCGCATCAGTGATCAGATGCGAGAAGATCAACCCAGCAGCGTTGCTGCGCTCGAGCAAGCAAAAGAGGTAAGTCTTGAATAAAAAGCTCTTCGAACTCGGGGCAAGTCCTTCTGACGAGGTTCCACGATTTCTGAATGCTCAAACAGGAAGCCAAAGAACAGCTGGAAAACATTAAGCAGGAATTCTCTTCGGTACAGGTCCGCAAAGAGGCGATCGAAGGACAATTGCAACCTCTTGAAGAAGAAATGGACGCTGCAAAGAGCAAGCTCGAAGAGTTCGAGGAGGAGCGCCGCTCAACCATGCCACGCATGACTGCAACTGTGCAGGGCCGCGTGGCGGCTCAGAAGAACATGCATCACTGGGAGAAGGAGATCCGCGCCCAGAAAGGAAACAATGAGCGATTGAGCGAAGCTAGCTTGCAGGTCCAAGAGCAAGTCGACGTGTTGACCGCACAGGCTTCTGAAGTCGCCCCAGACCGTCCTGAAATAGAGCTAACGGCGGATGAGTACATACGTCAAGCGGATGCGTTGGAGAAGAACCTGGAGCGGGCTCGAAGAGAGACCGGTCACAGCGTCGAGTCAGTCATTGCGGATGTGAATGCTGCGAAGCGCGCGCTCGAGAGCGCGCAAAGTGAGCTGGCCGACTTCAAGCTTGCCGTCAAGGTGAGGATCCAAGTTCCGTGAAAGGTGGGCTCGATTGTCTCTGATCCCCTCCATGTATACGAGCAGAATTTGAGTGCCGCGATCACGTTGCGCCAAGAGACGTGGACGTCGTTTCGGAGAAGCATCGCATCGAGAGCCAGAGGTCTCTTCACCCACCATCTGGCCATGCGGGGCTACACTGGCTCTCTCGACTTCGACCATAAGGGCGAGAAACTTCATCTCTTGGTTAGTGCTGCTACCTGACAGTCAGCGGCGGGCCGTACTGATCCACTTCCGTCCTGTGCCTTCAGGTACAAACTGAGGACTCGACGCAGAAGCGAGATAAGGACCCGAAGTCCCTTTCTGGAGGCGAGAAGTCCTTCTCCACGATTTGCCTCCTGCTCTCGCTTTGGGAAGCGATTGGCTGCCCTATCCGATGCCTGGACGAGTTTGATGTGTTCATGGATGCCGTCAACAGAAAAATTTCGATGAAGATGCTGGTCAGTGATCTGGTGTGCACGACTTTTGAAGTTCACACGCCTGAACTCGTCATGTCTTCTCTTCCATCTCATAGATCGATGCCGCAAAATCCACTCAGGGCGTTCAGTATATCCTCATTTCGCCACAAAGCATGGCGAGCGTCACCCTCGGAGAATCGACTCGAGTCATCAAGGTGTGTTATTGCAGCTCAGTCAAACCGCATCCGTACGTCAAAGCGCTTACTGGTCTCTTTATGGCCCTCGAATACAGCTGCAAGACCCAGAGCGTAACCAGACGACTCTCACATAGATGTTGGCTTCGATTCGGCTTCCAAAGAGGTTCTCTTGTCACCCACGCTTTCCATTGATTCTATCATCCGTTGTACATCGCATTGACACACAAGACCCCGAATACGATCGTGGTATATGACACCAAGATGGAAGCAAGACAAAGCCGCAACTTTGCGCGGCATTGTGGAACAGAAAATGGCTACTTACGATTAGCCAATCGCAGAGGCACGATGTTGCAGGCTCAAACATGAGTCACGAGCTTTCAACCAAAGCTGCGAAGTGCGATCTTCGCCTCTGTTCGTTGAGGTGCTGCCGGATGCGAACTCTTTGCGCCGGCTGTCGCAGATGCCGCAAGAGCGTTTCTAATGCTCGTCTCGAGCACGGTGCGATGGTCTGCGGCCAATGTGGCAGTGACTTCCTTGAAGGCCGGGCCAGCTTGCGTTGCGAAAGCCAGCAGCTGCGCGACAGCTACATCGTGCAATGCTTTGGGCTCATCCGGCGACAAAAGGAGAATAAATGTAGGCATGACAATGGAAAAGACACGTGCTCCTGCCATGCAAAAGCGCAACATTAGTTGTCGCGTGTGTGGAAGGGGCGGGTGAGCGTATCGAGTGCTTACTCACTGTAAGAGTGCGGTGTCGATAGCCCAAAGGCTGCCAACGCTTTGACGGCTTCGCCCATCAGGCGGACGGGCAAGTCTGCGGCTTTGACGTCGTCCAACTGCTTCAATTTGGCTCCCTCGCCTGCAACAAATTCGACGAGCTTTGGTAGCAGTAAACCGACCGCATATTGAAAAGAGGCACCTCCCTTGCTAGACGCAAGCATAATCGATCGAGCGCAGTTCAATGCCGTGAGACCAATGTTGGAGTCGGCTCCAGCATGAAGCTTCTGCGCAATCAGGAAGCAGAAATGGTCGATGACACTTGTGCTTGCCTTGACGCCGTTCGGTAACGACGTCAAGACCACTGTCAGTGCGAGCAAGCTGTTCCGGGTCTTGATGTCAATGATGACGCCTGCACGGGCCCTGGTGACGCAGAAAATGGAACGCGAAATTGTCAGCAATATCCTTCCAGAAGCATAAGTGGCGATCACATGCTCACCTGAGCTCGTCGATGTTGTTGAGGGCTGCGCACATGAAGCCGTGCACGCCTTTCTCAAGGACATCGCTTGCCGGCTGAGCGACCGATGCCCCCCTTTCGCAGATGGCTTTCAGGCAAGGCAAAGTAGGACCAATCAGATCCAGTTCTTGTCGCTCGTCGTGCAATAATTCTGGTCATGCGTCGCGAAGTGCAGTGTAAGCAGCGTGGTCGCGTCGCGGCGCCCAAACATCCCGACGCACCACTGTAGGCTGACAGCGCAAGTACGAGCAAGGACTCTTGCTGACCTTGCAAGAAATGGGTGGACGTAGCCAAAAAGGCCGTGTATGCGGTCCTGAGCAGAGCGATTTTATCCTCTGCGGCACCTGGCAATAGATACGAATGTGTCATCACACGGATGATGATCTGCAAGCACTGAGTCAACTTTGCCTCGCTTGGCAATGCTTCGCCTGCGACGCTGAGGAAAGTATGGGACCAAGTCAGCTGGGTCTCGCTGCCTGCATTGCGATCTTCCTGTAATTCGTTGCACGACTTACGGTTCGACATCGAGCAAGCGACCTTGGTAGCTGTCTATCATGCTGAGCAGCACTTCAATGACATTCAGCTGAATGGGCAAAGGCTCAGTCATGACAAGACGCATATATAGAGTGCGGAGTTCTTCAAAGACTGAGGCATCCAAGAGCGCCGGCCCTGCGAAGTGCGCTTTGCTGAGGGTGCGTATCGCGTAGAGTGCTACACGGCTCCGCTGTGCTTCTGCAGACACCTCCATGAAAGGCGCAGCGGCCGAAGAAGACGGCGCATTCGCGCTTGATGCAAGCGCTTCCACTGCCAAGCCAAACAAGGGATGAAAGTTCGTCGCTGGAGCATCTCGGTACGGCGACAGCTCTGGCTTAACGTCAGCGCTGGCGTCCAGGTCGATCTCGCCGTTGAGAGCCAGCAGCATTGGAATGTTGGCTTGGTCTGCAAGCACTGTCACAGCGTGCAGAATCTTGTGCCATGATTGATTGTAGTGTGGCAAGATCACTTCCTGCGTCAAGCCGGCATACTGCTGATCCAACCTCGCATTCAGTGGAGGGCCTGGCTGCGGCATGGCCAGTACCGCTGCTTCAGGGTCCGTGCGCATTTGCGCATAGTCGCGTAAGCTGGCGATCCAGTACGGTGCCAGGGTTGGTATGTGAGGCTGTATCACCTCGCGCAAGTAGGGTTGCTGAAGCGTGGATATCTGAAGCTCACTCCAAGCGGTCAATGTGGCGATCTTCAAGGTGGAGGCAGCGTTTGGTGAGAGGTGTGAGACCTCTCCCAGGCTCTCCATTTCAGGATCTGTGCATCTTTCGAGCGCTGTAGCCAACAACCTCAGAATGCGACCCATTCTCTCCACTTCTCTCACCACACCCGACCCTACGAAAGTTGCGCAGACCTGCACGGCAGCAGCCAAGACTTCGGGAGTGCTGTCCGAGCTGAATGCGGGCGTCAGAGCTGCTGCAATTGGTGCTTGGTGCTGTTCTAACAACAAGGACTCTTCGAAGTCGGGATCCCGCGCAGCTTTAAAGTACTGGATGACGTCGCTGAGGACTGTCAGCCCCTCAAGCCGAATAGCTGATGTCGCCGACGTGCTTGCGATGAAGGCCATCTTGATCAAATCTGCTACACGGCTACTCATGAGCACGCGCGGGGCAGGATGCGTGGCAGTGCTTTGCACTGCCCCTGTGGCAGGGGCTGCAAGCGGTGTACCGAAATGCTCCAAGCGCCCAGCACGACCCACCGCCAAGAACACCTCGTGCAAGCACTGCAGAGCGAAGAGCTGCGTTCTCCAGCGCGAGTGCGACAAAGCTGCACTGTTGGCCGATACCTCCTCTCCAAGATTAATACCGGCCGCTTCCTCGTC
The DNA here is from genome assembly GCA_900000165.1 of Ceraceosorus bombacis. NCBI lineage: Eukaryota > Fungi > Basidiomycota > Exobasidiomycetes > Ceraceosorales > Ceraceosoraceae > Ceraceosorus > Ceraceosorus bombacis. The sequence continues at coordinate 741,504 of CCYA01000276.1, forward strand.
CTGCAGCATGCCTGGTTGCTGCTGTGTCTTCTTGGCAGGCGCTTGAACATCACCTGCGACTGCACGGCTCATGATTCTCTGGCACAGATTGATCCAAGAATTGGGGCTGAGCTCGGCGGTCTGACGCAGCCACCCAAGCAAAACTTGTCGGACACCATCGATCGTAGGGTCGTCATCAAGTTGTGCGAAGAGATCCTCCACTAGTGCATCTCCGCCAACGCGGCTGACCACGAGAGCTTGACGTTGAATGAGCTGATAAAAGCTGTTGATCGCCGCAAGCTTGCGGGGTCGCTGAGTGCTCTGTAGATGACCTTTGAGCTCTAGAATCCAGACCGACAAGTCCATGTGTTCCGACGCAAAGAGAGCAAAGTGCTGCATCGCTTTGGAAGCCTCAACCACGACTCCAGGGTTCGATTGCTCTAGCCCGAATTCATGCAGCAGCGTCAGGATCAGATCCCGCACCTTCTGCGAGTCGAGCAAGTCTGGACCCAGAACTCCTATGAGAGCCGAGATGATGCGACACGCAGCCTGATGAGCCGGCAGATCAGCGCGCAGGTTACTAGAGCCGGCACTACCTCCTTCGGGTTCGTGCGTGTCGAGCATGTACAATTTGACCAGCATTCCAAGTGTGCTAGAGACGTAGGAAGAGTAGCTCAAGCTTGCTGCCTCGACCACCATACGGAGCGCTTCCATGGCAGAGTAATGCACGGTCGGGTGCGGATCGGACGAGAGCGACATGAGAATATTCACGATCGTCTTGGTGAGTGGTCCCGCAGAGAGTCCCCCTACCTCGCTGTAGACACATCCAAAAGCTCGTGCGCAACCCGCGCGTGCGCCTGGATCCCGATTGTTGACCACCTGATCTACGAGAAATTGGACCTGCGCAGACATAGCGTGGGAGCCTGCTACTGCAGCGAGGCGGCCGTAAGCCTCAGCAGCTGAGGCGCGCAGCGACGCATCGCCAGAAAGTAAGGCGTCCTTTAGGATTTCTCGAAGAGCTTGCGTGAGACGATCATTGTTGAAGCCAGCAGCGCGTCTGCTTCCCCTTGAGCCTGAATTTGTCGCTACCCTCAAGGCTCCCAGTAGACAAGCAGAGGCATTGAGCTGGACTGCTTGCTTTCTTCCTGGGTTCTTTTCAAGTCGTGAGCTGCGACAGTAACCCAGCAAAGTCTCGATAGAGCTGATTTGGATTTCGCGAGGTTGGAATGGGTAGACTGCAGCGAACAAATCTATCGCTGCATCGATCATGGCGGTGACTGGCGGCGGAGGTTGCGGCGCCAATTTCGCCGTGTCTAATGCCGCGGATGGCGCACCTGGTCGAGCGTATAGGATCAGAGGATCGTGCTCCGGTGCTCCAAGGATTGGTCTACGTTGCAAGGCGTCCAATTGCACCTCGACGGCATCTCTGTTCAACAAATCCGTGCGTGCAGGGTGCTCCATGGCGGGATAGGACACCGATCCGGGCTCGGTGCCAACGAAGCATTCGTCATCGCGCTGCAGGCTGTTCAAGCCGAAAGCATACCCGTCGGCCAAGCACCAAACGTTGGTGAAATTGCCAGCGCTGGCGGCAATGACGGCCTG
>CCYA01000276.1:849835-872268 GCA_900000165.1 Ceraceosorus bombacis
CCAAGAGGACTCACGTGATTACATCTCATCCACTCATGCTCCATCGCGCGACTATGCCGACTCTCCCTACTCATCTATGCATGCGTCAGGGGGTGTGCCAGCGCTAGACACGCCGGAAGCCGACACTACCGCACGAGCTGAGGAAGAGCCTGTCCAAGAAGAAGAGGAGGAGGACGCGGATATCGCCGGTCTTGGATTTTCCAAGAAGCGCAGACCTCGTGGGGCGAGTACGAGAAGCGGTTCAGGGCATGGTTCGGGCTCCAGAGACGGCGGAAGTATTGGTAGCGAATCAAGAGGGTCTCAAAGTCTAAGTCGGACAAGCGGCTCAGCGCGGGGCGGTGTTGGTGTGGCAAGTCGAGGTGCTGGCAAGTACCTTGCAAGTCCTTCTTTCTCTTTCGGAACTGCGACGCATGGACAGCCTGATCGACTGGAGCCACAGAGAAGAGGTTCTGAAGCTGGATCGGCAGAGGGCAATAGTGCCGCGAGCTCTGGAGCCAACAGAGCGACTTACAGGGACAGACCCAGACGGCACGAGAGGCAAAATAGTCGAAGCACTGCATCGAGCGGTGGAAGAGTTCGGGAAGGTCCCTTGAAATCGGCAGGACTCTCACCTACGCCAGGCACAATCATTAGTCCAACTTTGGGAGGGGTGCAAGAGCACGAACAGGACTCGACAGTGCATGGAGAAGACGCGGCCGATGCCGCTGCAGGAGGCTTTGACGATTTCTTCCCTTCCCCCAGCGCGGCGTCTTTCGCCCCCCGTACCCCGGCCGATCCCTCAGCAGGAAATGGCTTTTCCCCAAAGCTCGAAGCTCCTTCTTACAAAGACAGACGAGGCAAGGGTCGAACAGCAACCGGAGAGAGCGCTTCGTCATCTGGTGGATCGGCTCGTCGCGAGCGACCCGGCCGTGCGCCTACAGCTTCCGAGTCGGCCCAGGAAGACGTGCCAGACGAATTTTGAGACGCTGCCAACTCCTTTCCTCTCGACGGCAAATCCTACGCATCTTTCACGAATAGTATCACGGCTTCAAAGCAAAAAGGCATTGCAACATATTGACATTTACGAGCGAGCAACGCGAACGGATGACGTGATGTAAAGCACATGAAATGGACACGCAGAGGGCAAGCAGCCAAGAAGAGATGAGAAAAGGGCGTCTCGGCCGCCGGCGGCCGAGACGCTGCAAGTGCGAGACTACGACAGATTTTCGAGATGGCGAGCGGTAGGCAAAAAGGAGGGGGGGTAACGAAGCAGCGCACATGGCAACATCTCACGCGAAGCCTCTGAAGGAGCTAGGTGGGGCTTTGGCGCGCAACACCGAGGTCTGAGTGTCATTAGAGACAGTGCCACTTACAGAAGATGCTCGACCGGCGGGTCGACTCGCTGCGCTCTGACTTCTCCCCATAACTATGCCCGTGTTGGAGCTTCGCCCAGCCGCGCTTCTAGGCCTGGCCGAGCCCATAGAGCTAGCAGGCCGGCTCGAGAGAGCGCCATCTGTGCTGGGGGCATCTCCCGCGCTGGGAAAGGCGTGCACGCTCAATCTCCGAGTTGCTGCGTTGTTGCTCCGCGGTGCAATGCTGGGCGTGCCGAGCGCTTTGATGCTGGATACGCTCTGCGAGCCTCGTCTGTGACCCGATGCGGTATAATCTGCTTGAGGCGTGGGCTGCGCACCATTGACGGCTTGCTTCATGCTTCGAGTGGGACTGCCCGTAGGGTCGTTGACGCCCCGAGCCACGCTCGCGCGATTTCCTCTAGGCACTACGCTTGGCGCTTGAAGGCTCTTTGGCTTCGCGGCTTCTGCTCGCGGGAGACCACTGATACCTACATTGCCCACAGACGACGACTTGGACACATCTGTGCCATTCGTTGCGGAGGAAATGGCCCTTGTCCGTGGCGCAGTGGGTGGAAGCTCCAGACCAGCGCGGATGGCAGCGGCCCTATTCATGCGAGGAGCCTGTGTTGGCCCAGCGATGGAAGCAGGCCGGGCCGCCTTTGTCTTGGGCACTCCGCTAATGCCAAGCTCCACACCGGTATCGACCACTTTCTTGTGCTCCGTGGAGGGCTTCCTGACAGGTGCGGGGGGAAGCTCTATTCCGGCGCGAATAGCTGCCGCCCGGTTCATCCTCGGAGCAGTGGTGGGCTGTGCTATAGAGGTGGGACGCTGTGCTTTTGCTTTGCGCAGGCCGCTGATACCCAGCTCAATTGAGTCATTTGACGCGGCGTTCTTTTCGGCTTCAGTCGCTTTGCGAACAGGCGGAGCAGGCAGGTCCACACCCATTCTTAACGCAGCAGCGCGCGAGAGACGGGGTTGGCGTGTAGCAGAATGGGTAGAGGCAGGTAGCGGTCGTGCTCGAAACGCGGATCCACTTGGTGAGCCCTTCGCAACGAGACGCGCTGCGGGATCATGCGTGCTAGTGTGACTCGAAGATGGTCTGGAAAGCTCGTCATCGACGACCGGTGCATGGCCGCCCCGCTCGTATGTGGAGTGTAGCTCTTCTTCCAATGCCAGCTCTGTTCCATCCGGAGCAAATGCTCTGCCACCTTCATCGTACTGAACATCGTCGGCGCTGAGGATAAGCGTGCTGTTCTCACGCGACATGTGGTGTACATGAGCCTGCTCGTCTGCCTCGTCTACGTCGGGTACGTCGATTGGCTCTACCGCATCCGCAGAATCCACTCTGCTGTGGGCCGAGCTGTGATGCATGCTGTCCTCGAGCGGAAGCGCGCTCGTGCCTTCCTGTTCATCAACGTCAGCTTGGTCTCGCGGTGCGGAGGATTGAACATCCGAGTCGATGGTGGCTTCCGCTGCAAATGCATCAAGCACACCTGCCTTTGCGAATTCGGGAAAGCAAATCGCAATCTGTCGCTCTGTGGCGTGCTCTTTGGACGAGCCGTACACAGCAGCATCGCCAAATGTTCTCCTGAGACCTTCATCTGGCCCCTCCTCGTCGTCGAGCTCGATCGCAGGACCTTCGACTTCGTGGTCGCGACCCATCAGCTTCGTCCAAGTGTCCGTACCGCCAGGACCTTCCAGCACAAGCACGCGAATGTCACCTCGTGTCAGTCTATGCGCCCATGTTGATCTGGCAAAGTCTGAAGACTCGTGTAGCAAGAAGGCATCCAAGAAGTCGCCATCCGTGTCCGCTAGCCAGCGCTCTGTTCGCTCTGCGATACAGCGCAGACCAGCTGAAGCAGCTCTGTTGAGGATCGCAGAGCGGTGGACTTTTGCCGCGCTTTTGAGCAGAATGGCCAGCACACGCCCTTCCAGCGGAGGTGCGACCGAAGGAGCGGGTGAGACTCTACTGCGCAAAGAGTGACGAGGTGAGGGAGTCAAGGCTGACTGCGACGCGCTGGGTGCTAGTCGAAATGGGCTGCTGGGAACGCTGTTGTTCGGCGATGAGCGATGATGTGGTAGCCCGATCTGGGGAGAAGGGAAGGGCACATTGGGTGTCGCTTTGCTTGGAGTCAGCATGGCGCGCATACACTCGCTTGTGATTATTGTCTGGCTCAGCCACTTGTCGAGTCGTAAGTGCTTGTGGGTGTGACTTGGATCTTCGTGTTGGTTGAAGGGAGAGATGGGGGCGCTTCGCAGATGATGAGCTAGAGGTGAGGTGAGAGCTGTGACAAACGCATCGATGAGCGCTATTCGAGACCTGGATGGCACCCACGCCGTGCCGAGTCCGCACTGACGACTTGTGGTCTGCGGATGGCGGGTGAGCCAAGGGTCGTGCGCCTCCAAACCGCGGTTGAAGCTTGATGAATCACGAATGTGAGTCGTGAGTGCCATCCGCAAATGATGCTGCGCGCGAGACGACAAAGGTACGCGCTGTCATGCTGCTTGCTGCCCGCTCGCTGCTAGCTTGCATGCTGCTGCACGCGCTGCCCCGCAATCAGCCAGCTGTAATTTCACGGCGGCGTCGCGGCGGCGGCGGTGGGCACGGAGGCTTGAGCGCGATATTCGATTCAATTGCAATCACGCGCTCCAGGAATAATCTCGATGGCGTTGCTTGGCCCATCTCTGACTTGCTCCGATCCCCCTGCGAGCTAAGTGGTTGCACGCTTCCTCGTCAGCTACAATGTGAATCTTGAATCGTGGATCTCGTCCATCCACGCGGAAAGCTGGCTTTTGACTCTATGGCTCTTCATAAGCTTCACCTAGCATCGATGGCTGTCCGCGACGGTTGCAGTCACGAGTGGGACAGCTCGAGCCTTGCTACATCCTCAGCCTCGCTATCCCAGCACGAACGCAATCGTGAACGTCCTGCTCTCAAGTCTTGCTCCGCTGTGCAGCCAGAGGCGACTACGTACCTCTGTCCTCGCGTGATACCAACCGACGAGTCTGGATAGCAAGCTCGATCTCGCAGACAAATTTGTTTCGCAGGAAGAGGATGGACGAGATCGCGGTGGATGCTTCGCGCACTCCGCGCGGCATACAGCCGACCTTTCCTACCTGGACGCCAGCTCAAAGTGGATCAAAAGTCGCGCGACAGAGATGAGTCAACTAAACTTGTTGGCGCCAGTCGTGTCGCGCCGACCTCCTACTTCTCCCCATCTGGCTCTGGCTGGCGTGATCTATGGGCAGAACACGTGCAGGTTGAAGACATCATGAACTATGCTCGCACGGCCAACGAAGGCGAAGCCGCTCAGAACGAAGTTTGGGTAATCGTGCATCCATCTGTCGAGCCAACATCGCTGGGCCTCTTTTCACAACACCGAGACCTGGGCTTCTGTTCACAAAACTGAGAGCACCTTGGGCTATGAGAGCTCCGCGCAGGCGCGGCTTGTGGAGGTCATCGATCGCCACGCTCCTCCGCAAAGCCTGTCAGCGACTTTTGGAGCGATGTTGACAGCAGGGCAACTTGGTGTTCTTCCACGGTGCCGGGGTTACTAAAGCTCAGCTAGGCAAATTTGCGCGCCACGAACGAGAGCGAGGGCTGGCAAGCGAGCCAATTTGCATCTTCGGTTCAAGTTTGGGGCTGCAGGGTCGGACCTGAGAACGTCGCAGCTCTCACGAAGCGCGCTAGTCGAGGTCTGCCATCCCTCGCCCCCGCAAAAGGCACTCTAGCTCGTTTCTGTGTTCCAAAGGCCGATGTGAAAGCCGGCCTTGCCGCGGGTAATCCATCTATTGCTCGAGCATACAGTGGTAGTGGCTCGAGCTGTGAGAGACCGCTGGCCCACGTCGCAACAGACTGACACCCAGTCTTCTCTTGAATCAGGTGATCGCGGCGCAAGACTCTCGTGCCGAATCGACCCACCGCCAAGCCAGCTGCGGACGTGAACGAGAGAAGGCCAATCAATTGTGGGCTCGGCGGGGCTTGGCGGGAGACCAGCGCTCATGTAATCGTACCCAAAAAGGGGGCAACGATACCTTGTTACTGACGTGTCCCTGCTTGCGTCTCAGTCGTCACCAGGTCGCGAGAGCACACCACCTCGTCACGGCGGACTCTTCGTACTTCGCGGCTCCGAATGAATCTGGCAGCAGTGGCTTAGGGGTCTTGCACGAGTATATTAGTCCCTCCGGGCTACTCACTGGCGACCTGCTCGGAAAAACACGCGCAGTGTGAGCAGGAAAAACGGTCTCGAAGCGGTTGGGCCGCAGACGGGCTCACTGCATGCATCCGGACGCTTGACACTCACGCTTACGCAGAGTCTCTACTAGCCAGTACCGGTCCATGGTATTTGAGGTTTACCGGTAGATCCGACTCCTGACCTCGAGAATCGCAGCAGGAGTGGTTCAGCGAGGAACCCGCAACCTATCCAGCGTAATAAACAAGAGAGGCATTAGCTTGTAGAAGATGAGTCTGTGGTACGAGTTCTCAGGAGTGAAAACACATGCGGCATGAGGTCTCGAGCTGCGCTGTCAGCCAGCATCAACTCATGCGCCGTCCGCCACCATGGGGAGATTAGATTTGCCCATGTCCGCGGAGGATGCTCAAATTGAAGCAAGACATGGGCCGGAAATCCGCGGACTGAGCGAGGCCGAGCCTCGGGCTAATGCTCTTACCGCGGCGCTTCAGATACTTCGCTTCAGGCGGGTCCGCCAGCATAAGCTAGTGCCTCTTCAGGCATAATAAGGTATACAGGTCTATCGAGGCGGCATTAGTGCGCATGAAATAAGGTGAGCCAGCGACTTCGCCTGTGGAAGAGCAAGCAAAGGGCACATCGGAGGCTCGGCGGCATTAAGGAGCTGAGACATTGATTGATCGAAGTTCAGCAGGTGCACTCTTGGCAACATTTTCAGATTCGATTCCTCAGCTGGCTAAAGCTCTGTGGCGTTAAGAGCTTCGCGATACTTTGGAGAGAGCCCAAGCCGACTTGGAGAGCTACATGCTGCGGACCGGCCCCACGTCGAGGCATCGATTGGAACAGGAAGACTGGGACTGCCCTTCAGGGGACGCTGTGCAGACACTCCCAGTTCGTCTTCTTGAGCTCGAGCGGAAAGCTCCGCTCATTCGGGGACGCAACCTGATGGGCTATTCGAGCGTTTCCAGCTGCGTCGTTTTGGCAGCTGTGTGCACAGGACACCTGCAGGTAGCTGACTGTAAGATGATGGTCGGTTTCCAGAACACTTTCATCCTGAAGCGCAGACTACATGACGCTAGTTGCTGCAGGCGCACGCCACTCCATGCACGGTGTTTCATGATTCAGGATGGCGTAGAACAGCTTGGCTCACAATCACGCGGCACTGCGCAGCTTTGCCGTGATGCAGTAGCACGCTGCGTGCATGAGAACTTCAGCTCTCAGCTCTGCGCGCGTTCAGACACTCCGAGCTGCACGGTGACCTCCCTCGAACGGCCTGTGCCCAGCGCTCTCGACCTGTAAAGGCTGCGTCACCAGCAGTCGCGGTCGCACGCAACTGATTGCCCCTCAATGTGTTGGATATCCAAGCTCTACAACGTCGGCTAGGCCATCACTTTGGAAGTGTGTCCCACATCCACCGCCATGGTGCGGACTAATACTTTAGCGAGATGCGAATAGCATCTGCAATTGGCTTAGCGCTGGCAGGAGAATTCAACCAAGAGAGCTGATCTTGGCTACAAATTTCTGCGTCACTTCTGAGCCTGGTACATGAGGCTGGCAGCGGCTTTGGCGAGGACTGCCTCGTCCTCACTTTTTGATTTCGCAATGACGATAAAGAAGTCTGATTCTGACACTCATACGTCTGTTCGAATTGAGCTCCAGCGAGTACGCTTCGACGGCAGCAAATTCTCAAAAACTTACCTGCGATTCGCGTTTATCACCGTAAGCAAGGCGTCGCCGGAAATAGGGAGGACTGCTTGTTCATCCCAAACGCCGTTCCCACCGCAACCCGTTCTCCGTGTACATCCCGTTCACGGGCCCCCCTTCACTGTAACAACTCCTCGGGTCGCGCCGTAAGCGGGCTGAGCGACGCTGATCATCTTGTCAGGAGCATGCCACGCAAAAAGTCGATCGAGCCTACGGTGAACAGATCGTGTTTACGCTGTAGGCAGAAAAAGCTGCGATGCGATGGTTCCTTTCCTTGCGAGGCTTGCATCCGCAAAGGCGCCGCAGAACACTGCGCTGCACCGCTCAGAAAGGTCAGGGCCAAGAAAGTCGACCAAGCGATGGCCTATGCTAGACTCAATAACCTTCAGAGCTACCAGCATCACTACTTCTCAACCCCCGCTCTGGACAACCGTGGCTCGTCGAATGCCATCAACGACTTCGGTCCACCTGCGTCTTCGACCATTCAGCGGAAGCCCATTCATTACTCTTTCCCTCGTGCGCACGATGCCGCCGGCAGATGGCCTTCGCATCTGGATGCGCAGGCAAGAGTCTATCGACTGGCAGCCTACCGTAGACTCTTGCGATCGAGAGCTCATTGCGAGACCGTCTTTGTCGAATTCGTGAGTGCTTGTCCCTAGCACCTCCTGATCTTGACCAGAGCTGATAATGCGTCGTCCCTCTCTAGGAGAGGACTCTGCTGTCAGTCATGCACGATGCGATAGACATGAATCTGCTCCGAAATACAGCGGATCTTCTCTACAAGTTTCCCGCCGAGACTGCACAGGCTTCTGATGCCATCGAAGGGAAGATGGAGCACATCGCGCTGATCCTTGCTTGTGTCCGCCTATGCTCCGCGTCCCATCCGTCCAATGATCGCATCGATCCTCGCCAAGCTCAAGATCTCCTCTTCTTGGCAGAAGAAGCCGTCGAGGTGCACAATGCTAGTCAAATCAAAAGCTTGGCAGGTCTGCAAGCAGGTATGCTTCTTCTGATTATTTACGAGAGCGAAAAACGCTGTCGTGACGGACAATGGGACAGGCTTTGGGAAGGCTTAATCGGCGCGTGTGTCGAGATGCGTCTTCACGACCTTGCCGGTCATACAATGTCTCGCGATGATCCTCAATTCACACACTTCACATCGCGGCAAGAGGAGTTTGCGGTCAGAATATGGTGAGTGTGCCCATTCTGTGCAACCGCAGATTTGACTGTAGTCGAGACTGATAGGCGATGATGGTGCTGTGATCACAGGTGGTGGTTTGTCTGTCGCGACTGGTTAACGACGTGCTCACTGAACAAAGCTGGATTCAAGACTCGTCTTCCCAGCGACCTCGATCAGGACGCGCTCGACCATGCAAGGGTGCTCCAGCTGCCGGCATCTTTACACTACACCCGGGCCACGTACTCCCTCCGACTCATCGACCTTGCCTTTCTCAACTACGAGTGGGTCAGGGCACTCAAAGACACGTCAACGCCCTCTTCCTCCGATCTGCAGCCGGCGGCTAGACAACAATTGCTCCACCGAATCCCTCCCATGCTTCAGCAACTTCACCAGCTGTACTTTCGCCCCGATCTCTCGATGCGATTGAAGCAGGAGAACAGTCAGGACAACAAGGCAGCTCTCAACGCCGCAGTGATACTACGCGACCGCTGGTTGCTCTGCCACCAGGCTATGAGTACTCTTGGCAGCATCTACTTGTCCGAACGAGCATCTTGGGATGCTCAGGGAGATTTGACAAGCGTTGCTGCCAGCCTCGTGTCCACGGCCCTCAACTTAGTGGAGCATAATGAGCCAGAGATGGTCCGACACCTGCAAGGTGCGCCTATCAAGTGAGTGAAACGCATGAGGGCTTCCAAGCCTGGGCAGCAACGAGGAATCGTCAGGAAGAAAGTCATCAGCTCACCTGAGCGTCCGCGTCCTCATCCCTTACAGCATTGGACGCTGGCACCGAGTGCTCGAGGCGTGCTACGTCATCTTGCAAGCTGTGCGCTTAGAGGGCAAGCTTTCGCGGAGCAGTGCGACAGCTCCGCTGCACCGGGTATGGTGCGAGAAGGTGTCGCGCGCTTTGAAGCCTCTCCAAGCCTCTCATCAGGGAGCCTGGGCTGCCGCTGCGATCACCACTCGCATTCTCAGTGGGGAGAGCTGGGATGCGGCACTACAATCCGCCAGTCGACAAATTGGCTATGGAAGTCAGACCTCGCTGCGCTCGTTGCTTCAGCTTGGCGGCAGAGCTGGGTGTATGGACACGCGTAAGCTTCTGGAGCAGCAGTGTGATGTGACTGCTGGCTACATCGCTGCAGCACCTCGCTTGGACACCGATTCTGATGCGCACTCGCAGTCCACGACTCCTCTTCCAAGCTCTGTAGGCGGCTCAATTAGTGTGTCGTCTACTCATGAGCTCGGAAGCCTTCAACACCAGCCTTTCTCACTCGCTGTAGGATCTTCCACGAGACCAGCGCCAGCGACGATGGCCCTCAATACCACTTCCTTGGCACCCTCGTCGAATCATGCTAATCAGGCACCTTCTCTGTTTCTCGAACCATTGGAGTGGTGGGGCTCCACCGACCCGAGCAGTAGCAGCGGCGGGTCATGCTCGAGCGACTATCAGGCGTATGGAAATCATGCAACCGAAAATTGGGCGACGGTGCCGGTCGCTGGGTCAGCGGTTCCATTTAACGAGCTGCAGAGGCGTAATGCCTCTTTCATACCCCACGTCAGCACGCTGGAGCTGGAGAACGATTTCATGCCTTTTCGAAGTTCTTAAGGTCACCGTCATTCCTCTCGATCATCTCAAGATCTGGCACCACCAGGAAAGGCGCTGCTAATAAGCGTCCACTTTCGTCGTGTTCCCTCGCCAATTTGGCTGGCCACTGCCCTTTGCATCGCATTCCTTCAATCCCTCACCTCTTGCTGCCTGATTCAAGGTCTTCCTTCTTGCTCTGTCATCGTCTGCCCCCTTCTGCCTCTTTGATCGCTGATACTCGTCGTCGCAAAATCGCTACTTGTTCTTTCTTGTCAGGACCCCCCCGTCGCTTCCTTGCATGTCGTCTTCTTCCTACCTCGCGAGACCACAGTCACGAGCCTTCTCTTTGCACCTCGTACGCAGTCTTTCCTCCTCTTCTTCCTACTTGCACGCCTCACGCACAGCAAAGCAATACCAATTTGTTCCTTTGATGCAGAATCGTCACCATTTCTGACCCTAGAAACCATTTTCATCAAAGATCACGAAGATAAGCTTAACAGTCTTGAGTGCGAGGAAATGGAGCTAGCCGGCCCTGCCAAATTGTGATAACAAGGACAAAGCTCGATCATTGTCCGTGCAGGCGTGTAAGCTCGAGCACTTCTTTTGGCTGTCAGCATGCGGAAGTCTAAAGTCAAAGATGAAAGTAACAGAAGTAAGAAGGTCGCAGCTGAGGAAACAGAGAAAAAGGAGGCAAAAAAGTGCATCTGTGCTGTCGTACATTGCGTGGGCTTGCTTCAATTGGCACGGGGCGTGAGAGTATCAACTGACCTAGGGAGCCGCTTGTGCTTCGTGACGCGCATCGCGGCGCAACCTGTTATCTGCGCAGAGGGATGAAAGAGGAAGATGGCATCGTTACCAACATGACTGCAATTCTGGGACCCTGCGGAATCGAACCCATACCGCGCTGTCCAGCAAGTCGACAGTATCTGCGCATGTGCGCCGATTCCACGCAAATGTACGCGACAGCGCCTCACCACTGAGGCAGGAAGCACGTTCATAACTCAAGTTGCGGCTCATTGCGCAATATGAACGCATGCAGTCAACAGCCGTTGCATTAGCGCTCGTGCGGTCAGAGTCCACCATGCAATCGGAAACAGTCGAGCTCGAATCACCATAAGCTCTTGCTTTTTCATCAGCACCTCCACACATCCAAAATGTCGAGCGAGTCGATCAACTCGGACTACAATCACCACCATCTGAGCGTGTGCTCGGCCATCTAGCAACTCCACAGCACATGCACATTGCCGGGCCTGTCGATCCACCTACCTCATGGCTCCCGTGCCAGTGACCCCTCCACACGCACTGAAGCGATGGATGGACGAGCCAGACAATGGCACGGAAGTGGTCGCATCTGCTGATCGATCAAATGAACATCCCAGCGCACTATCGCAGTGGCAGAGGGAGCGAGACAAGCCGCGTCATGAGTATTCACAGGCACTAGCGCACGACGCTCATAGCGGACAAGTTCTGGCCACGGATGCAGAGCCAAGCCACGCATCCACCTCGAGTCAGGGGTTCATGGATCCAGACGATTTTCAACCTGAGGAGTACCTATCAGATGGAGACCGAGACGCAGGCGAGCAAGATGGGGACGAGCTGTGGGAAGACGAGGTTAGCTCTTCATCTGGCTCGGAGTTTGAAGAGGATGAAAGCGTCACTACCAGAGGTGCTACACCAGCAGGGGACGGCACGCTTGAGGAAGGCACATCTCCAAGGGGGCAGACTGCACAGACGAGCAAAGCGCAAAGCTACAGGAATGCTCTGCAGCAATACAAGCAGAGTCGGAGAGCTCTCATGCTGAGCAACACAGAGCCTACCAGCTCTGCGCACAGCAGTGAGCCCTTCTTGCCTTTGCAGCATCTCGGCGATGCTGATGAGCGTGCCGCTGGGCGCCAGTATGAGCCTACGCAAGAGGCCGGGAGGCGCACTGCACATCATGATGCACAAGCTCGCTCAATCACGCCCCTGAGCACCAAGGCGTCCTTCAAGAAGGATTTGCAGTTGCCCACCGACCCCTTCTCAAGACTGTCTGAGGCTGTGGACGATGCGACTCCAGTCCAGCGGGCACACGACATCCGCTTCGACAAGCTGCACCTTCCTCGCACTGCAAAAGCCGCCTTACCCTCGGGTCTGGCCGACTCTCATCGCGAGTCAAATATCGAGAGTGGGTCGAATCGAGCTGACGCTGTTCTGGAAGCAGATGTACTCAGTGCGCCCAGAGGAGGAGGTGGCGATGTACGCGAGGCTACACTTCGTGAGAGCTCCAACGATACGCTCGATCAAAGCCAGGCCCAAGATCCTCGCGGAGCGGGAGGCACAAGCAAAGCACATGTCCACTCGCGCGCTCACAGCAGGGAAGACCCTGTATCTGCAGCAGACCACTTGCCAGGCTCACCACCAGCAGCGCATGCCAGTGCGGCATCTGAGCATTTCCAAGAGAGGAATCAGCCTCGAGCCGGATCGTTCGCCCAGCAGGAAGGCGCAATCACGCCCCGCACGCACTCGCCCCCCTCCGCGTATCACTCAGATGAGTCGATTGTGTCGGATACCTCACGCCCCGATGCTGAAGCTGTTCACTGGGAGGCACCACGCCGCGCTGACGACAAGCATCTGATCGTGGAGCCGAACACTCCTCTCGCAGCCAGGCGCGCTTCTCCCGTCGAGGTCTCGACTCCTCGCCCATCATCGCACTCGCAGTCAGCGGCTGCTCTGAATACACTGCCACTTGTGGGCTCTCAGTCTTCCCTGAGTTTGTGGGATTACCTTCGAGAAGAGATCGTTGCGACGGACTTCGACTCCACACAGGAAATGAAGTGGGAGCGCGTAACGAATTTCATTGCGATCCCCTTCTGGATGGAAAGGGTGAGTGATGTTTGGTAGATGCCCGCCGCGATCTCACGACTCACTCTGGAGGACTCCATCACCACTACAAGATCATGGTCTTTGGCATCGCTGTCTGCCTCGACTCTTTCCTCTACACCTTCACGATCCTACCTCTCAGATTCGGTGTGGCACTGTACGTCTGGACTGCGAACCTGATGAGGTGGTGCTTGGGCGGCGAGCGCCGATACCTCCACTCGTCGCACAAGTGCGACCTTCTCAAGGCGGCTCTGATCGTGCTCTCTTGCTACATCCTCTCGCGAGTGACAGACGCAAGCAAGATGTACCACAGTGTCCGAGGGCAAGATTTTGTCAAGCTCAGCGTCATTTTCAATGTGCTGGAAATTGCGGATCGCCTCTGCTGCTCATTCGGGCAAGATTTGCTTGACAGTCTATTTTCGCGAGCCACGCTGGCGCGACGAAAGGACGGCAGGCAACCTTATCTTCGACCGACTGGCTTCTTTCTGCTATCTCTGGCGTACATCCTGGCGCACACTTTCGTGCTATTCTATCAGCTCGTCACTCTCAACGTTGCAATCATGAGCTACGACAATGCTCTGCTCACTCTGTTGATTTCCAACCAGTTCGTCGAAATCAAGGGAAGCGTCTTCAAGAAGTTCGAAAAGGAGAATTTGTTTCAGCTCACTTGCGCTGACATTGTTGAGCGCTTCCAGCTTGGGTTAATGCTGTCCGCCATTGCACTGCGCAACTTGATAGAGATGTCAGGCATCAGCGCTAGCATTGAGGGAGGAACAGGGCCACTGCCGACGAGTTTCACGGTGTTCCCAAGCCTGAACATGCTGGAAACCATCATCGTGCCGGTCGCCATCGTGCTCGCATCGGAGTGCATAGTTGACTGGCTCAAGCACGCTTTTATCACCAAATTCAACCACATCAGACCAGCAGTCTACGGACGCTTCGTGGACGTCCTTTGTAGAGATCTCGTCGCTGGACCTGGCTCAGGCCAAGGATCGCGCAAGCACAACTTTGTCGATCAAAGTCCCATCGTATCCCGTCGACTAGGATTCGCAGCGCTGCCCTTGGCCTGTCTTTTGATTCGGATCACCAGCCAGATCCTCGGCATGTTGCGGGACACGAGTCATTTCGACGAGTGCGCCGCTCCGCATGCATCTCAGAGCAGTTTCAAGCTCGTCTACGGAATTGGCTTGGCGAGAGGCGCTGCGAGGATGCTGGGTGCGCACGATCCTGAAGGCGCTGCCAACGAGATCGCGGCGACCATCGCAAGGAGCGCAGCTTGGGCTCTAACGGTCGTCATCGGTTGGGTTTTGTGAGTGTGAAGCGCCGCAGTTTTGCGCGCAGCATGACGAGCACGCTGATGTTTGATCGTCGTGTTCGCTCCCACATCAGTTTGGTGGGACTGAAGCTTCTGCTCGGGCTCAATCTTGTCAGCTACGCGTCTCATCGCTACGCTACCATGCAGCAGCGAGAGCAAGAGGAAGAGTTGAATGCCAGGGATAGAGCACCGATCGGCGTTGATCGTGAAGAGAGGGTAAGTGCCCAGAGCGGTCTTCTTGAGCGATCAGCAAGAATTGTGAGCAGCTGTGCACTGACACTGGAATGCCGTGATTTCAGCTGCACGACGCAAAGATTGCACAGCTTTTAGATCGAGCGGAAGATGATGCGGGGAGCGTTGGAATGCGAGGTCAAGTAGCGCCTGCAAGAGGAAAAGTGGAGAGCGGCGGCGGCGGCGGTGGCGGTAGCAGCAAATCTAGCAAGGGTCCTTCTCTAATGGACGTCTCGCGCTATTCGATGATCAAAAGCAGGATCTGGTAGATGTCGCCGTACGACGCATATGCAAACGTGAATCATGAGTGACGCTCTGCTTGCATTGTAATATTATCCGATTTGGACAGTCCATACGGCATAGCAGCACGATGCAATGGATCGTACTGACGTGTGTTTCTGTGCCGCTCTACCTGCCTTTCCTATGCGTGGCGTTCCCCCCTTGGCGCTAATTCGATTGTGGGTACTAAGTAGCAAGCGAATAGACTACTCTGACCGCGGCTTGGCTGTGGCGATTATCGTGCCGATTTGACCACTTTGACTCTTCGGTCCGTGAGTCAAGAGTTCGTTGGCTATACCTACGTGCTGCTTCCTGGCGCGTGGATGTGCTTGACGCTCTTCGTGTCGGAGCACGTGACCCGCCACCTTGAAGCCGTGAAGGAGCGCGATGCCTGGGATGCATGTGCCTTAATATTCATTCAAATTATTGAGATAATTCCTTGATTAACGATTCGTGGTTTGGGCGCGCGGTTGTAGGCACCCTCGACACTCGTTGACTCTCCACTCAGCGATCTTGTGCTCCTCTCACAACATTCATCCGTTTTGTTTTGACTCTTGACCGTTGAGCGTTCAGTCTTCTTCGTCGATGCGGTGATAGCATCCCAACTACTAGAGCTAGTCGCGCGTGCTGAAAGCCGTTCCGTCTCGGGGCATTCAAGATCGATTGGCATGCAGTAAATTTCGAACATACGCATGTATCAGCAGATACAGCAGTCAGTCGTGAGAGAGTAGATCTGGTAACATGCAGCGCTACTGGGATCGCCTCCTTGCTTGGCTCGCGCGGCGGCCCCGACACGGCTCCGAGCAGCAGCACGAAGCCAGCAATCGATTCGACTGCAGACACGAGAGCTCGACGTCAGCATTCGCAGCAGCTCGACGCTCATCCACCTCTCGTGGCTCGGAGCAAGATATAATCCATCTTGCCATCGCGAGTGCCGTCGCTTGGCACGTACTTGATGCTGGGATGGCCAAGCAAGCACTCTGGCTCGTGACTCGCAGCCAGTCCCGCGTCTGCGTGTAGGCGAGGAGCGAGCAGTCGAAGAGTTGCCACGATCTCGGAGTCACGAGTGTATCGCCAGCGTCCGCAGATCAAAGGCACGAGTTCAGCATCGTCTATTGTCTGCCGGGAGAACAGAAGGGAGGGGCATGGCACTCGCATAGCCAGCGGGGGTCGATACCCCAGCGGATGCGAATGGACAGCCAGCCAGCCAGACAGACAGGAACCCCCTGTCAGTCAAGAGTCAAGGAAGGAGCGAGCAAACGCACGCGCATGCGCCTCCCCGATGCATATATGCGCTAGAACGTGTATGGGGATTTCTGCCTCGGAGCCCACTCACGCCTCACGCCTCGAGCCGCTGAGCGTGCCTGATGGGTGCTTTGACCCCTGCAGCAGCAGCAGCATATTCGCGATTGGTGCATGTGCAGCTGCTCTGGAGCGGGGGGGGTGTGTGCTCCACGTTCGCCGGTACTCACGACTCGCGCACATTACTCGTGCGCGCTACACTGCGACTCACTCTCGGAGATCGTGCACGAACATGCTCGCGCTTGCCACCTCCTGTCTGGAACGTCAGCCCAAAAGTCATGCGCTCGCTGATCCCGCGCAACGCTCCTCGACGGTCAGGAGGGTATTGGAAGTGTGGATGGGTGCTGCAATGCTCGACGGCACTTTGCCGCTCGCTGCCCGTGTTTTGATGCACCGCACCGGCACGCGGGTCAGGCAGCCAGCCACTCGCTTGGAAGCGCTTCAAAGCGGACCCGCTCTAACGGCGTTCGATCTCCGACAATCTGTTGTGTACTGTACAACCTTCTTTTTTGCTGCTTCCGTCTTGGCCCGCGTGCAGATTGGATCGTCGGTCAATGCAGCGGTGCGAGCAGCAGACGACGATGATGGACATCGAGCAGCGAATCCTTGGCTGGCTTGACAGTCACGATGCTCAACCGAGCTAGCTGCGTGCTCATCAGCCTCCTGGTGGAGTGGCTGCCGTGCCTAACAAACACCCAACAGCAGTGCTTGCTCCAGAGGCGCTCAGTCCTGCATCGGGCGGCTCCCCATGCCCGCTTTCGGCTCCTGCTCAAAGGCTGACTCGAGAGCGAAAGCGCATTTGCACAAAGACTACATATACAAGCAGGTTCCTGCATTTTTCCGCCCTTTTCCCCGCAGTTCCCCTTCAGCCTTGTGGCTTCTTACTCCCTCCTCCTCTTGCTTCTCCTGATCTTCTCTCCCAGTCAAGCTGTACGGCAAGCTTTGCCTGGACTCGTCTCTCCTGCTCACAGTCGCGGACGCTTAACGCACACGCTCCTTAATCTTCTCACATTCCTTTGGCTTTGACCTCGACCTCGTCGACGATTCTGCTCCTCGAGACGATTTGACAATTCTTACCGCGCACGCCATTGCGATCTTGCAGCACCACCCCTTCTTACCATTACCATGCGCCTCTCGTCGGCGTTTGCCGGCCTCGCTGCAGCAATTCTGGCCAGCACCAGCATCGCAAGCGAGGTATCCCACGACCAGCTCGTCTCGCACGCTCTTCGAGCCAGGAGACATCACGATGCTCGCTTGACCGAAGCCGATGTGGTCGAGCGAGCGGATGCGGATGAGATCGCCATCATGCCCATTGCTCGCGAGGTGGACAACACGGCGCTTAGCCAGAACCTTACCTCTCGCGCTCCTGCTTTCCGTTTCAACTACGGCGGACCAAGTCAAGGAGCAGATCTGATTCGAGGTGTATCCTTGGGCGGTTGGCTCGTCTTGGAACCTTTCATCACCCCTTCTCTATTCGACAGCACCGGCCCTTCCAACAACGGTATCATCGACGAATGGACACTGTGGTCGCGTCTAGGCAAGTCGGCCGGCGCCAGATTACTCCAACCTCATCTCAACTCTTTCTACACTCGACAAGACTTGGTGGACATCAAGAATGCGGGATTCAATTGGATCAGAATTCCAATTGGGTTCTGGGCTTTTGATGTGCAGGGTGCAGAGCCTTACCTCCAGCTGAACCAGTACGACTTGCTGAAGCAAGCGGCGGGCTGGGCAGCCGACATTGGCCTCAAGGTGATGGTCGACGTTCACGGTTTGCCCGGAAGCCAGAATGGTAAGTTTAGGAGGTCGTGCGGTGAAGAGTGCTCCATCTGACTCCTTTGACGCTGCACCTGATCAGGCTTCAACCACAGTGGCCGCCAAGGCAAAGCGCGCTGGTCCAACGGCACCAAGAATGTGGAGCGCTCCCTGGCCATCATCTCGACTTTGTCGAACGAGTTCAGCAAGGAGCGGTACGCATCCAGCGTCGTTTCCATCGAGCTCGTCAATGAGCCAGTCAATGTGGATGATGGTGTTCTCAAGAAGTACTACCGGGATGGATACAAGAGCGTTCGGGACAAGGGCAACCTCGTCGTCACGCTCGGTGATGGTTTCAAAGGGGGAGACTACTGGAACGGTTTCCTCTCTGCATCCGACAATGGGGCGTCGGGAGTCTCGCTGGATCTTCACATTTACACCGTCTTCGACAATACTTCCATCAGGCGAAAAGCGCAAGCTAGGCAAGACTACTACTGCTCCCTCGGATCCAAGTATGAGCAGCTGAACAAGGACAAGTGGCTAGTCGTCGGAGAGTTTTCGCCCGCTTTCACAGATTGCGCAAAGTACCTCAACGGAAGAGGTGTGGGGTCGAGGTACGATGGCAGCTATCCCAATTCTTCCAAGTATGGCGATTGCGGACCCAAGCGAGGTCCCGCTTCCGGCTTCTCGGCGGGCTACAAGGCTCTGCTGGCTCGCTTTTGGCAAACGCAGGTGGATGCGTACAGCAGAGGTTCGGGATACATGGCTTGGACTTGGAAAACTGAGGACGGTACGGCCGAGGAGTGGAGCGTCAAAAAGGGCATTCAGTACGGCTGGGTGAGTTTTGAGCGTATGCTTATGGGCCGAGGGCCCCTGGTCCTTGTGCCCTGGGACGAGGACATGAAAAGAGATGCAAGAGTTGACAGCCCCCAACAACTTGTTCCTGCCGCACCTCAGATTCCCCGCAACGTCGCCACTGGCCGCGTCACCGATTTCAGGTGCTGAGCCGATGAGACATCCATCAGTCACCCTCTTGATCCTTGGATTTTATCCCGCTCTTTGCAATCTTGAATGTACCTGCCTTGGCCCCCCGCTTTGCACCTTCACCGAACAATACCCCGAGCGCATTGCCTTTTCGTTGCTTGCCCGCCCCCTCCCTTTTTGCGTTTGTTTTTGCCTGTGCTGCTGCTGCTTCATTCTTCGCGCAAGGCATCCCGTCACACACTTCCGCCAACGCTTCTCATCCCTCGCGATCCCTCGCCTGTACCTAGCCGACTCATCAATCGCACCCACATCAGCAATTGTGAACAGCATGCTCCCGCATGCCTCAGACGACGTGAGACGGAAGCACATTGGATTGAGAAGCAGCGCATGAGATTTACGAGGGGCAGTGGGTTTTCATACGAGCACACGCGTCGAGGGTGAATGAGATGGGGGGGGAAGCGTCTTGTAATGTGGCAAGCTGTTGTTGTTGGTGCATCGCAGGCCGGCAGCAGCTGCAATCCGAGCGATTGCAAGAGAGGTCGAGGCCGGAGAAAAGGGGTGCGAGGGGGTAGGGGGCGAGGGGCAGGGAGGAAAGGGGAAAGGATAGCGCACTAGCGAGCGCTTCGGCTTCAATTCTTCAGAAAGCGATACCTGACTCGATCTGCCGCGATGAGAAAGATGGGCGGTTCGGCAGGTTGAGCGCTAGGTTGCGCATCAGGCTTGATCTGTTCGCCTACAGACTTCGCAAATCCTCCATCCTGCATGCCGACAGGCAAGACGGTATATCCGAGCGGGCCGCAATCGCACTCGGCGCAAAGCAGGTATTTCACCTTGACCGTCAGATCCGAAGACCCTCCTCTACCCGGCGCTCCATCTCCATCTGCTCGATTCCTCCCCTCGGCCGCCGCCGCTGCTGCAGCAGCAGCAGCCTCCGACTTTTCCTTTTCCTCCTGAGCAAGCCTTTTCTTCTCCGTCGTGTTCCAGAACAGAGAATTCTTTCGCTTTGCCAGAGGCTTGCGGGCAGACTTGCCGCTTCCCTCTTCGTCGATGGGAGACATGCCTCCGGATGAAGGATTGGGCGAAGTGGGCAGGTCGGGAACGACCCACGCCGCGTCTTTTGAGAAGCCGATATTCTCGAAAGAGAGGGGAGACACGAGGGTCCAGAAGCCCCGCACAGGGGTGCGCGTCACGCCCAAGCCGCTCTGCTCGCCGAAGGATGGAACTGCAGAACGAATTCTGGAAAGGGCGGATTGGGGAGGCGGAGGCGGTTGAGGCGCTGAAGGTGGCGCTGGCGAATTGGGAAGCGAGAGGTTCGCCGACGACAACTGTGATAAAGAGGCGCAACATGGTGAGCAAGCATGCATCAACGAGCTTCCGCCTCGCAAAGCGGACTCACCGGACCCATTTCGGCGATTTCCCACTCCGCGACATTCTTTTTGATGAGTTTGCATCCGCATTCCTCTCTGGGACAGTAGAGCTCCGCTATGTTCGTATTCCTTTCCCGATTGACCAATCTGGCTTCCAGAGCGTGGAAGGCATCTTCGACCGCAGTCTTGGCCGCCAGCGCCTGGCCAAGCACGGACGAGTAGGCCATTCCAGGGTTGCGCGGACCTGATGTGGACGGACTCAGGGTCTGAGAGCGCAGCGCAGCGACGAGCTGCTCCTGGGTCATGCCCTGGGGCAGACCAGTCTTGCCGCCTTGCGAGCTCGGCGGCGACTGCGCACTCGACGGGGTCGTCGCAGAAGCATCGGCAGCATTTGGCGAAGCAGCTTGCGCCGCAGAGAAGGTCGTCTCGCCGAGTACCGACGCGGCACCTGGACTATCGACAATGCCTTTGACGTCCGTCACGATGCTTGTTCCTTTGTTGGCCGGTGGCGTTCGCGGGGGAGACTTGCGAGCGTTGGATTCAGAAGAGGACCCCGACGTCGAGGTGGCAAGACTTGTCGACGCTGCTTGCTTCTTGTCGCCCTCAGCGGTGGCAGCTGCTGCAGCTACACTCCCGTCGCCTGCAGAGGCCGTCTCCTCCGCCTCTTCTGCAATCGCCTTTGGCTTGCTTCCATCTTTCGGGAAGAGGTATCTCCGCATCTCGAACCAGCTCCCGCTGCCCCACTGTACGTGACTCACTCCCAGGAGTTTGAAGGCGCACTTTTCGTAGAAAGGGATAAGCTCCTCGTGAGCTAGCAAAGCTACGCATTCGTAGCCTCGTTGAGGTCCTCTGGACTTTGCGTCCCCAATCTGCAGCTCAGCCCTCTGCAATCGCTTGACCAGCTCTTCGATTATCAGCTTGGCCAGACCCCGGCCTCTGAATGAAGGCAAGACGCATACAGAATGAAGGCAGACCAACCATGCATCCTCATCCGTGCTGTGCACCGACATGCTGCGAAGGGTGAGAGCGGCGGCTGCTGTGCCGCAAGTATAGGCAACGAGTTGTCTAGGCGGTGTCGCGGAGATGCTTAGAGGGCCAGCAATCTTGGGCGGCGGCGTGGGCAAAAAGGCTCCGAGGAACAAGTGACTGGCATTTTTTTGCCTGTACTTGAGTTTGTCCAAGCTCGCAGCATCTTCTCCAAATCCTTCCTTTTCCATGCGATAAGCTTGAGCGATCTCAGTCGGTCTCACCCAATCAAAGAACATGCCCGGCGGTCTGCCTTTGGCCGCGGCTGCGTCTTTCGTCCTGGGACTGCCTTGCTCTGGGTTCGCGCTCTTGCCATTGCGACTGGCGTCGCTACCAGCGGAAGTGCTTCCAGCACCGCCCGCATCCGAGAGGGCTCCAGCGCTGAGACTGCCACCTTCTGTGCTGCTGGTCGACATGGTGCGCGACAGACCGCCGCGGGGCGAAGGGACCTTGGCTCGAGCGGACATGTTTCGTGAAGCTCCCTTTGTATCGAAGCTGCTTGTTGCGCTGGCCCCTGCTGCAGAAGTGGATGGCCGCCTGCTTTGAGATCTGCTACCCGAAGCTTGAGAAGCTGTAGCCTCCGAGTCGGATGGACCGGATGGAGGAGTCGTAGAGTTCGATTGGCTGCCGCTGCTGTCGATGGCGGAGTGCGGACGTTGCCTGCGCGCGCTGCTCGATGAAGCGGGTCTGGATCTCGAGCTGGGCGTTCGGGAATGGCGGCTATGATGACCACTGCTGCTGCTCCCGCCTGCAGTGGTGAATGATGAGCCGATGCCGTTGCTAGCTGATCCACCCAGAGCGCTGGTAGAGTTGGAGAGCGATGAAGAGCCGGTGGCGGTGCTGTTGCGGAGAGGTGGCGCGCCTTGTCGAGATAGGGAGCGCGATGGTGGAGGAAAGAAGGTGAGGGGATTCATGACTGAGGCAACGAACAGTGTGGGAATCCTGTAAGCCTAGCAGAGGCGCTTTATGGTACAGCTGCCATCAACCCGCGACTTTTGCCCCCCTTTGCCGCGCAAGTGGGTGAGTGTGAATGTGTGTCTGTTCCCGGTCTCACACTATCGGGAGCTGCTGTATGGCGTGTAGGTCACAAAGTGGGTAGCACTCCGACCTGGATATGCTGCTGCTGTTGCTGTATAGCGCGACGATGGTCCCGCCGCAGAGATTGCTGCCGCGTTCTACGCGCGATGATGGCGAGCCACGGCGCGCGTCGGCTGCTGCTGCCGCGACGAACGATATGTGTTCAAGCAGCAGCTATAGGCAAGCGGCATATGCAGCCAGCAGCGGGCAGAGAGCATGCAGCAGCCAAGCAAGCAAGCAAGCAAGCAAGC
>CCYA01000276.1:896356-906378 GCA_900000165.1 Ceraceosorus bombacis
TTGATGCTGCTTGCTGCATTGCGATGTGCGCATACAGCAAGTAGTACACGACCGCGCGCGAAAGATTCGTGATTCCAAATTTTTTGGTGTCTTGGTTGCGCACCGGCCACCCTGCGATCATGGCTACAGCTCCATCATCATCCACCGCGCTGCACCTCGCTCGATCATTCTCGATCGACTCAGCAATGGTCACGTGACTTGATTTCGCAGACGCGCGCGCGCGAGCACCAGTCGCGTCTAGCGGGCTTGCAGTGATCATCAGCGCTTATACACGCGCACGCGCGCATCCCAACACCTCTCAACCCACGAATTTGAACAACACAACGCGCGCGACTGGCTATCGCTTCGTCCTCATATGCGTTCCTTCATTCACAGTCTTGAGTCGTGAATCATCACATGCGATTGTGCGTGGCACTTGGTGTGTCTGAGTCAGTCAAGCGAGGTCACGTTTCTCCCCATCCTTGCATCCATCACACTCACTCCTCATCGTCAAAGCGTACAACTGCAGCATGGTCAAGGATAGCACCCGAAGCTCGCCGAGGAGCGCTCGTCGATCCCTTGCGGGAACGAGCAGCAGCAATGGCACGAGCTTTGTAACTTCACAGCAGAGCAAGCCCAAGCTGGCTCGACGGCCTCACAGCGTGGGTGGCAACCAGCTCGCGTCGATGATCGAGGATGCTCAGAGAGAGGAGAGGGAAGAGGCCGCTCCTCCAAGTCGTCGCAATGTGGTGAGTGTCGCTCGGCTCGACTCGGCTCGGCTGGACTCGACTTGACAGCTACAGTGAGCTGATGCACCGATGCGAACATGCATCCATGATGCGCTTCAGCCTGCTCCTCGCAAGTCGGCCATCCGGAGCCGTGCACCCCAAGTCTTTGCCAGTCCCACTGGAGTCGTTCCCTCACCTGCCGTTCAGCGCTTGCGGGGCAACATCACCATGCCGCTCCAAGCGACGGGCATGATGAACTCCATCAGCAACGTCATTTCCGCCTTCACCGGACGAAATGATGACGGCGAGAAGCAGCCCTTCGAGCGATCGAGCTCGGTGCCGAACATTGCGCAGGCAAAGGACTCTGCTGGTTTGGCGGACAATCGCGAGAACAACAGACCCATCGATTCATCCCATCCCACCGCTACGCAAGTCCGTCAACGCAGAGTCACGTTCAGCAAGACGAGGTCGAGGACGTGAGTGCTGGCCGTTGATGATTTCCTCCCGTGTGACTCGGCAGAGCTCAGGCTTACCCCTGGATCGCGTCGGACCCCCGTAGAGATTACGAGCGTGACGAGCCTACGATGCGCATTCAACCCGCTGGCATGGACGCCGCAGAGCTTCACGACGTGACAGCGTCCAGCCTATCTCGCGGAGGATCGAGCTTGGACATGTCCAGCTCCATGGACGATTCCGCCGATGCCACAGAGTTCCTGAATCGCAGCAGCAGTGCGCGCAGTAGGGCAGATGATAGCAACATGGACATTTCTCACAGCACCGCTTCAGCTTCTGGTCGAACACCCCAAGCTGAACAAGGCCAGGTCAGCTCGTTCAATAGGAGGAGGAGAGACTCTGGTATACCACAAGTCATGCCAATCGACGAGGACGACGAAGACGAGTCTATGGACGAATCGATGGATGATTCGATGGACTTGACTCAAGCTACCAAGAACGTCCAACCCGACGACCGCACTCAGACCATGGAGATCACGCAAGCGTTTGGTTTGATCAAGGGCGCTCAGAGCGAAGACGATGTCAGTGACGAGATGGCGCAAGAGGCTGCCTCTAGCGTCGACGACAGCATGGACGTCAGCCAAGAAGCGGCCCTTGCAGATGCTGACGGGAGCGACATGCAGATCACGCAAGCTATCGATCAGCAGCGCGTGCCGCGGACGAGCGTTTCTAGACGTAAAAGCTCGCGACCTAGCGCATCCTCGCGCTCTTCTTCCGCAGCTACCAATCAAGGCAGAAAGAGCTCGCGCAAAAGCACTGCCTCCGGACATGCGGACGGATCCATGACCATGGAGATGTCGCGTGGAGAAGATGGCACGATGGCAGATGACAGCATCGATGATAGCATGGATGAGGATCCCTTGGGGATGGCTGGCGCTCAGCGCGACTTGCCCGGCGAAGAGCTTGCCGCGGCGCAGGAGAATGTCGCGATTAGCAACAACAAGCGCAGAATCTCTACAATCCAGGAGGAAGACGAGTCGACCAAGAGGCAAGCGAGTCGGCTTGACTCCCCTGCCAAACGCACTGAGCCACATGCCGCGCCGTCCACTCCGTCCAAGGCTCATCAACCCTCTTTTGGTACACCCTCACGGCTGCGAGCGACGCTGCAAGGCCAGCAGGACGGTGCATCAGTGGCTAGATCACCTGCTAGAAGGGTCGTCGTATCTGGACCTGCGAGCAAAGGGCAGACTTCCTCCGAAGCGAAAGCACCAGCGCACCAAGATGTCGCGGGGGCTGCTCGGGAGCCGCGCGCCCTGGGCGCTCCGGTTCGTAAAGGAATCGCAAATGCTCGACCGTCCGTCGGTCTCCGTCCTCGACACAGCTTCGCCATTGCTCAGATCCACGACAAGGCAGACACCTCTGCATCCTCGTCCGTCTCTTTCCAGAGTGGGCCTTCCGACATGGATGAGCCGCATCGCAAGGTTTCCATGTCAGAATTCTTTGCTCAGCTTGGCATCACGTTCCATGATAGCGTACCTTCGGCAAGTAGACGCCAGGTCGAGCCGGAAGAACAGAAGTCGGAGAGCGATGCGCAGCCAGAAATAATGCGCTATGCTAGCGTAGCTGCAGGCGCCGTTCCGATGCTCGAGAGTCTCGTATCGGTGAGTGTTTGCCTCATTTCTGGGCTCAATAGAGAAGCGCCATGCTAATCGGCTTGAAACTCCGTCTGCGATGCTCTTTCAGGCTTGCAATGACCTCGAGGCACACGTTGCGAAAGGTCGTGCCGAGCTTGAGCGCAAGGAGAGCGCCTTCACGCGCAATCCTCCGCCATTTGTGGCGGAGATGTTGAGCGAGAATAACTCTGAGCGCAAGGACGCTGAAGTGAGTGGTTCGATGTTGATGTTGCACGAATGCGCCCCACTTACTCTAGATGGTCGCCCTGTCACAGGCTCAGTGTCGCTTGCAAAAGGCAGCTGCTCGGGCATTGACACTGGAAAAGTACTACGGCTGGCGTCTGGACAATCAATTTGGAGCTGAGAACGTCCAGCATTTGCAGTCAATCTATGCCCGCCTCGCAGTGGACTCTGAGGTTGTGCACCGTGAAAACACGCAAATGGCCAGCCACACGTTGCCCACGCTTCGAGAGCGTCGAGCAGCCCTGCAAGAAGAGTTGGATCGCGAGGAGCAGCGCAGAGAGCTCATCGCCCAAGCTGATCCGACTGAGCTGCGCGGCTACCATGACAGCATCACGGAGCAAGGGTGAGTTTCGACCGGCTTCCCTCAGCGTCTCGATGAGCCGGCGCGCTGACTCGCCGGTCTTGCCCGCTTGTGCAGTGTACAACTGGAGAGCATGCGAGCACGCAATGCAGAGCTTGAAGGCGAGCTATCGCGCTTAGAGTCGCGTCTCCAGGAGTTTGCGACCAAGCGGGAAGCTACCGAGGAAGCGATTAGCGCGGCCAAAGCCAAGTACGAGCAGATCAAGGGTTTCACCACGTCCGAAGCGGCTCGTCTGCTTCGAGAGGTGAAAAATTTGGAAGCACTTCATTTGTGGAGCTTCAAAGGACAAGAAGAGGATGGAAGAGTGTACATGTGCCACGATGATGCGGTCGACGTCACGCTGCTGCTCAATGCGGTCGGCGAGGTTGAAGAAGTAGACGTTGCTCCTGTGCTTGGGCTGGACGCTGCATCTATTCCTGCTTGGGCAATCTCGGCCATGGCATCGGAAGCAAAGGCGAGCCCGTCGAAAGATGTGACCATGGTACGTGCAATGTTGCCTCTTGCCGATCTCCTTTGAGCTTGAGCTTATAGGCTGCCTTTCGCAGGTGCTTCGCCGCATCGCGAGGCTCTGGGCCAGATCTCGCACGGTACGAACTGCATACGAGCATCTTCGTGCACGCTTCCCTGCTAGCATGGCCACCACGGAAGCATCGGACAAGATCATCCTGGGTGCGCAGGTGCTTCTTACAAGGCAGCGCACGAAGCTCAACATCGAAGCTGAATACTCCACCAAAGATCTGCTGGCTTCTGAGCACGCTTTGAACACGACTTGCAAGATCAATGTCGAGTGTGTCTATGGAAATGCAGAGTGAGTCTTACTTTTGAGTTGCTGGCGTTGACGCATCGCTCACAGACTCTTTCGGCTTGCCTCCCGCTTCCTTTGCTCTGCGCAGTCTGGCGGCCATCTGCGACTCGCTCTCCAGTCATCTGCGCAAAGCACCTGGAGCAGAGGGCCTCGCCTCATCTTGCTCGGAAACCATCGCAGCTTTCTCGTGAGCGAGCGAGGGCCTAAGTTGCGCGCCCTACCGTACCTACCACTCTTATGTTGTACACAAGACCCTCTATGACGCCATGCATTTTATCAGCGGACGAGCTTGAGCTGCATTGCCCACTAATGTCGTCTTTGCACTGCTTCTTGATTTCGCCTACGACGCCTAGCGCGGTCGTGTTGTGTTCCTCGACGGCAAAGTGAGTCGAGACGGAGTCGGCCGTCAACGCCTTTCGTCTATTACGACTGCGCAGACTTCCGAGCAAATCCTGCACGTCGATCTCGAATATATGAATCAGATTCACGCTTGCCTGTCGTTGGGACTACGCCTTGGGAGGCGTAGTGTTACGCCAGAGGGTGTTCCGGTGCAGCCTCGCCCTCGATTCCGCCAGAGTTGAAGAAGACCTTTGTGATCACCTAAACACTTGATTGACATGGCCCGGCGTGTATATTGCAGAGCCGTGTATGACGATGTGTCGAGCCGAGACAGGCGCGTTGCGGTCGATGTGTGTCGAGCTGCGAAGGGCGCGCAGGCGTTGCGAGAAGGACGAGCACAAATCTGCGCAGCCCAACAGAGCCATCCTTCGATCCGTTTTTGCCACTCGCGACTGTTGTGAGAGGCGAAATTGTGCGGTGCTGTGAGCTCGTTGCAAAAGTACAAAGGTACTCGCTTTGGATGGCGCCCCCTCCCCTCCCCCCACCGATTCGACGAAATCTTTTCCCCGCCCGTCATTGTGATTTTTCAACGTCTTCAAGCTGGTCTTGAACAAACCATCCAAGCTGGGCTTCAACGATACGCATTTGCTATCATCTGCAACATACCGTCCGTCTATCACCTACAACTCGACTTGTTCGCATGATGCGCCTCTTCACACTTTCCACCGCTATCACTGCTGCTTCGTGAGTGTCCGCGTGTCTGACCCTCGCCATGCAGGCGACTTTGATTCTCGCTCGCTCGCTCGCTCACTCTCTCACTCTGCTTTGTCCATCCTGACAGATTGTATGCTGCCAGAGCTGCCCCGATACCGCAGCCTGAGAAGAGCATGGAGATGCAGCAGCGAAGTGTCATCCCATTCGAGGAGTCGTCAACTTTCGTTTCTTCCCTGCAAGGGAGAAGCCCCAGCTTCATCGGCGACATTGGCGATTCCTGGAAGGCCAAATTCGATCACTATGTGGATGTGGCGAAGCATCCCATCCGGTACATGAAGCAGCACTTTCACAACGAAAAGGAGCAATTGGAGCAAGCTGCTAAACAGAAGGAGCAAGAGGCAAAGGCCAAAGCCCACGCGATTGCCAATCCCAT
The DNA here is from genome assembly GCA_900000165.1 of Ceraceosorus bombacis. Lineage (NCBI taxonomy): Eukaryota > Fungi > Basidiomycota > Exobasidiomycetes > Ceraceosorales > Ceraceosoraceae > Ceraceosorus > Ceraceosorus bombacis. The sequence continues at coordinate 902,085 of CCYA01000276.1, forward strand.
CGAGACGACTCAAGCCAAGATCGACGCTAAAGAGAAGGAGCTGCAGAAACATTACGAAAAGACCGTCAATACCATCACCAATCCTGAACAGGCTGCTGAAGCTGCGCTGAAGAAGAAAGAGGCCGAAGTGAGCGGTCAATTTGACAAGTACAAGAACGCCGTCGAGAATCCTGGCAAGACGGCCGAAAATTGGCTCAAGCCTCAGCTCATGGCGCCCAATTGACGATGCGCGATTCGTTGAAGTCCCTTGTTGAAGCAGAACATCACCACCAACCTTTGGGAGCGAAGACGCTGCACCTTCAACGTCTCAGGCGGTCTTGTTCCGTGTATCTGCCCTGCGTCATCTCCAAAAGTTGCTGTCCCAATTCAATGTCAATACAAGAGTGGTTCTTTGTTGAGTCCAGCATTGCTAGCAGTGCCAGTCGCTCGCACGCTCGCCCCAGAAGACGTTTTCGCCCGGTTGAAGTGCATCGATTCAACGTTTTTTGCGCGTGCTAGGTGCCCGTTTCAGCCAGGTTAGCACGACTCGCCATTCCCGCCTAGTTCCTCGCCAAGTCCTGTTCCCTTGAAAAGGTTCACGGATCACGCTTTGAAGCTCTCCAGAGCTTGGCAGGTGCGTCTTAAAAGCCTCTACAAGTCCTTGCCTGCGCGATCAGGACGGAGGGCGCGGACCTTGTGTCCGACACGCCACCTGAAGATGACAAGACGCGTGCAGGTCAGTCAGTCTGACGATTGCTCGAAAGACTCTCGCAAGGTGTACAACTCACATCTCTTGAGCAGCAATGGCGTCAGTTTCCTTGTCGAAGAGCTCGCGGTAGTTCTTTTGGCTGGCAAAAGAAATGGTCCTTCTAGTCTCGCTTCCGTCCTTGACGCGAGCGTAGAGGTCCTCAAACACGGGCTTCAGGGCCTTCTCGAAGACGGGAGCCAGGTCGAGCGCACCACGACGGGCGGTGGTGGAGCAGGCCTTGTACATGTAGTCCATGCCGTGCTCACCGACGAGGGGGTAGAGACTCATGAGAGCCTCTTCGCAGGTCTCGTTGAAGGCCTCGCTTGGCGAGTGGCCGTTGGCGCGCAGCACATCGTACTGAGCCTTGAACATGCCCTGGATACCTCCCATCAGGCATCCACGCTCTCCGTACAGGTCAGAGTACACCTCCTTCTCGAACGTCGTCTCGTACGTGTAGCCAGAGCCAACAGCGACGGACATGGCGACTGCCTTTTCCAGAGCCTTGCCGGTAACGTCTTGGTAGACGGCGACGGAGGAGTTGATGCCGCGCCCCTCTTTGAAGAGGGTGCGGACCGTGCGACCGGATCCCTTGGGCGCGCAAAGGATGACATCGCACTCCTTGGGCGCCTCGATGCCGGTCTGGTCCTTGAAGACGGGAGAGAAGCCGTGAGACCAGTAGACGGTCTTGCCCTTGGTCATGTACTTGAGCAGCTTGGGGTAAGCGTCGGATGCACCAGCGTCAGACATGAGCATCATCAGGTACGTTCCCTTTTGCGCAGCTTCGTCAATGTCGAACAGGTTCTTGCCCTCGACCCAGCCATCCTCTTGAGCCTCCTTCCAAGATGCTCCGCCCTTTCGCACACCGACAATGACGTTTAAGCCTTGGTCGCGAAGGCTGCACAGAGAGAGTGTGAGAGAGAGAGCGTGAGCGCGGTAGTGCTTTCCCAGGGTCAGGGGAGCTGTTGGCTCATACTGAAGGCCTTTCGGCGCGCTCCAACTCACTTGAGGCCCTGACCGTGACCTTGAGAGCCGTAGCCAAGCTATTGCACGAAGTAGAAAGAGCATCATCAGTTTCCTTCCACCAGGCACAGGAAAGATTCACGGGCGCAGAGCATTTGAGGTGCGCTTCGTTGACTACAGCGATGTTCACACGATGCCAGCTCGAGAGCGCTTCGGTGTTTCGCAAGCAGCACCTTCTCAATCCCAACGCGCCATGTAACCGCAAACTCACCAGAGCGAGAGTGTCGTTTTTGAAGTAGTCGTGAAGCTTCTCGATGGGCCAGTCGGCGCGCTCGTAGACAGTCTCGACCTGACCATCACCGGCAAAGTCGATGTGCTTGATACCACGAGCTTGGGGAGCTGAGAAGGCTTGGGCTTGGGCGCTGATGCTGCCGGTGGAGGGACGAGCAGCGCCTGCAAAGATGGACAGCGATCGAGCTCCGGCAGCCGGGAGCTGTTGGGCAGAGGCTGTTGCGCCTGCTCGTCGAGCAGCAGCGCGAGCGAGGTTGCGAGCGGCTGGTGCGATCATTTTGTGTTGGACTCTTCTTCCGAGGGGATTGAGATGGATGTCGAAGGTGCTCGCTCCTGAGGACTATCAATCAGTATGATGGAGCGGTCTGATGAGGGTTGGGGAAGAGTTGATATGCTCGTCGCCTTCGCTTTGTGAAAGCTGCTGTCCTGCATCACCTTCTGGCTGTGCTCGTGACTTGACCGTAGCTTCAAGCCTTGATGCACCTGCAGCAGTCCTTCTGCGGGGAGCCAGCATAGGCAGCGGCGAGCGAGCGAGCGAGCGAGTCATGCGCCCTTCTCTGCCGTCTGCGGCCACAGCAGAAAGAGAAGAAAAAATTAGGCCGTTGGGGCCAGCATCACGTGAATCGCCAGTTCCGCGGACGGCCGGCGCTTCTTGTCACGTGGGGCTGTAGGCGCGTCTGCCCTTCTCGTACGGTAATCTTGAAGGTCGGTCGAGCGGCGCGGATCTGGTTCCGTTTGAAGCTCACGCACTGTGACTCGAATCCCACAAGCGTCCTCACCATTCCAGCCCAGCTTCAAGACCCGACAGCGCTGGACACACAGCGTGCAAACAGGTACTGCTACTTTGCGCGTACGCCTCTTTCCTCGTCATGCCAGGCCTGCTGTGACGCGGCGGCACTGATGCCAAGCAGAGGCAATAGCGGTCAGCGTGAGGGGATCTCTGGAACTGCCCATATTGACGCGGGCACACGCGCGGTCTAGCCAGCTGCTGACCGACATGATCCCTTGCACTGATGAGGGCTCACAGCACCAATGCAAAATCGATATCAACCTTCGCTTGAGGCTTGATGTCTTTCAAAGAGCGACGGGCCGTTGAAAGGGACTGAAGGCTAGACTTGGGCTCATCCATCTACGTCTCGCATGGCATCGCAGCGCGTCTGTGTGACGCCTTAGCCTGGCCTGTCTCGAACAACAAAGGCGCTGGTCGTGGGAGGGGACAAGACTAGTTGGAATAATGCTGTGACGCAAAGGTGTGGCGTCTCGATGCGCCCTCCCAGCTGTTCCCGAAAGCCCCTCGATTCCGTTCTCCGACTGTATGCGGTCCCGAGCAGAGTCTTATCATTCAACTCCGCCTAGGGGCGGTTTCTCGACCTTTGGTCCCTCAGCCGTGCTGCACAAGATTTTCCTGAAGCTGACCCTCCTTCGGAATTTCGAAGCGCTGGCTGCTGCACTCAAGTCAGAGTAGGTTTGGAAAGCTCGTTCGAACGACACACCCAGCGCTGGTACATTCTCAGCCGGGACTTTCGAGCCCATTCGCGACTGTGCTGATTCCGAGCCAAGTCACGAGTCGTGGCTTCGATTCCAGCCCTGTGAGCATGGCCCTGATCGCACAGCACAATCGACCTCGCTACTTCATTCAGGGTGGCGTCTCGCCTACTCTTCACGATACCCATCGTCTCCAAGCCAGACTGATGGGCCATCTTCGGATCGGGAAGGAAGCTATCCAAAAGGAAAAGGGGGTCCATCTTGCTTGCTTACTTGAACGTCGTTAGTTTTCATCGGCTCAACGTAGCACTCGATTAGTCTTTGACGACAGATTTGGCATTGCACACCAGTGCAACCCACAGGTCTACGCGTTTGCGTGTGGGGTTGCGCCTGGGATGGAAATCACGAACCCTTTGTTTCGGCTGCCGCGCTGTCCATCGTGCTTGGGTACGTGTGGAGCATCCTGAACACGAGCGTGCGTCGTGTGTGCCTATCGTATTTTGTCTGAGGTCACGAGAACATCCCCAGAAATGAAGCTCACTTGATTGGGCTGATGTAATGCTGAATGCTAAAATCTATTCGGACATGCCACAGCTGACCGCAAAGATCGTTCAATCACGAATCCTGAGATGTTCCGACGCTGCTGCAGCTGTTCGGCCTGTAGCTGCTTGTCGGGTGGACATGTTCACAATTCGCTTCGGACCTTTTCTCGCTCAATGCGGCCAAACGAATGGCCGCAGTCTATTCGATCATGACTGACATCAACTTACTCGCCGTCTGAGACTGCATGATTGCGCCATTCTCATCGTGCACGTCGCGTACGTGCGGATA
>CCYA01000276.1:1006661-1026294 GCA_900000165.1 Ceraceosorus bombacis
AAATCAGATCACCTAGACGATCGCAGCAAGGTGAAGATGTTCCAACTCCAGCGATCAATCTCGCCATCTCTTTCTGGAGGCAGCTCTCTCGACGCCACCGCTATGAGCGCTCTCAGCAATGCTCTGCCGTTTGTCTGCTGCACCAGCTGAGCAGAATTCCTAGACTCAGAGGGGCAAAGCTCCCCGCCCAGCCGTCGAAATGTTGTCGATTGCTAACACCTCGACGTGCTCGGCAGCGTTGATCTGATGTGTAGCGCAGCTAGGCACGACGATGTGGCCTAGCTCGATGAGGCGCTGTTCCTCCAGCTCATCTTCCACTGGATCGATGTCCATATCTGACTCCGAATCCGAGCCCAAATGACGCTGCCGATCCTGCTGGTCTGTGGCCGAAATACCTTTCGACTGCGATTTCTTGAGGTCTGAGAGAGCACCTTTGGAGGCTAAAGCCCAGACATTGACAGTCGGCAAAAGCAGAGAGCCGTGGCGGAGAGGAATCAGTGCTAGCTCGAACTCGTGTGCCGGGGCAGCTCCGGTGCCTTGCACGTCCGAGGTGCTAACTTCGAAAGCATGTCGTTTGGCGCCGCTAGCGAGCCAAGAGTCGAAGTCTGCAGCAACGTCGTACATGAGTCGCTGACTTTGACCTTTTCCAGCTAAAGCTGCTCGGCCGTGACTTGTAGGAGCAGGCGAAGGACTCCTAGAAGGCGCTTGAGTACCGCCGATCCCGACGGTGAGATCAGAGCCTGCCTCTGATCGAGCATCTTGAAATTCGTCGACTTGAAGCGTTTCAGCAGAAGCCTTGGCGTCCGCCGCGTCGACGCCCCAAGAGAAGGATGTGGAGATTGTTAATGTCGCCTTGATCGGCTGTCCGACGTAGTATGGTCCTTCATCCGTCACCTTTATGGAGACCGCGTTGACGATGTCCACCTGAGGCACATCTACGGGTATGGAAAGCAGCCTCCATGGCAAAGCTGCAGCGCTTTCTGAAGAAGCGTCGGTCGGTCCGCATTCCAGCGCCTTTTGCAAAGTACTCTCCACCACCTTCACGACAAAGTCCGCCTCCTTGCTCGAGCTATCGATGCCCCATCTTTCTGCGGCTTTGCGCCAAATGTCTGCGTCAAAAAGTCCCGCTCGTATTTGGCCAGTCAAGGAATACACGGCCACGTCAAGGCCCAAGTCCACCAATCGGCACATAGCGAGCTCCAGTGACCTCTTGTGGCCTTCGCTGAGTAATGAAGGCCCGTCGGCTGCCGTTCCAAGCACTTGTTCAAGGAGCCGAATCAAGAGACGCTGCGCTTCTTCTTGGATGCTGCGATATCGAAGCATCAAACGCAACTTCGTCGGGGCGCCTTTGTGGGCTGAGCCACCTTTTGTGGCAGTATTCTTCTTGATAGAGAAAACGTAGCTAGCAGGCTGACGGGAGTCAAGGAGAACTGGAGCAGACGAAGGAGGTCTCTCGATGACGTGCTTCTGTTCAGACCCCTTGCGTTCGCCAATCTGTCCCTTTTGCTTCCCATCGTCCTCATCTACCGCGTGGATGAGGTCCACCTTGCCCAGTCTCAAATTGGAGTTGGTGCCAGCAGTGATGGAGAATTTAGAGTACAGCCTATCTGATCGAAAGTAGTCTTGCACGTTGACACCGAGAGGCAAGGCCACACTGAGAGCGACTTCTTTTCGAAACTGGCGTCTAGACTGAGGCCGCTGACTTTTCGCAGACCAGTAGTCTATAGATAGGGCGACGTGCAGGGTGCCAGCGGTAGCGGCAGACGTCTCGTATAGCGGAAAGCGAAGTCGGTGCGTTGTTCTGGATGACAGGCTGCTGACGTGTACTGTGCCGTCCTCTGACGCTTCCAATTTAGGCGTCTCAGAGCGACTAATTGCACGAGCACTCTCATCGATAAAATGGCCCTCCGAGACACCAACCAGTACCCTCGCATTTGCGCTCATACCAGCAGCTCTGCCGACCGGGCTTAAAGCGAGTCGCAGCTCGGCTCTCGAGACTTGATTCCTGCCAGTGTTGATTTCCAGAATAGCATGCCTTTGCTCGTCTATGCGTATAGTGTCAGGCATGACCAGCTTCGCGTCCAGAGCTTCTCCGTCTTCAGGTACGCCGACGATCACCACGCCCGGCCACGTACGAGGGGCAGTGTACTGAAAGATGATCTTGGCAATCCTGACCTGGCAGACGTCAACAATATACTTCCCAGGGGCTGAAGAGGGACACGATAGCTTGACGTGGTTGTGACCTTTCTCCAACATTCTCGATCCGCTTGTAAACCACAGCATCTCCCTCTCGCCGCTGGTCAAGCATACTCGGATATCGTCGACTTCCACCTGAGTGCCTGTCGCAGAAGTGACTCGGACAGAAAGTTGCGATCCATCTTGGCCTGGAATATGAGAGGCCCAGGTGGCGTTGACCTTGACGACGAGCGGCGAGAAATGACTGACAGGGAGCTCTTGCTCAAAGGGCGTCGTGCGCAGCTCAGCAAAGAGCGCGCGTTCGTCGTCCCAGGCAATACCGCTCGCCACGTTGACCGCAGATCTGCTCGAGATGGGCAGAGAGGCGCCTTTCGCTCGCTCGTCCGCCAGCCTCTTGAGCAGTGCAACGACGACGTTGACCCAGGCTTTGTCTCGCGGCATTTCGAGGTGGGCATGGGCCGCGAGTTGCTTGGCTAGCATGTGCGCTTCGATAGGAGTCCTCTCGACTGCATGAGCATCTGCGAGTTTTCCGAATGCGACGTAGGCTTCGCTGTACTTTTCCCGATAGCTGCGTGAGACCGGCAAGGTCAGCGCTGTTCAATGATCACAATTTCCGCCTGATACAACGCTCACTATTGTAGACTTGCAAGACTTGCTTGCATCGAAAGCACCCTTTTGGGCATGCACGCGTTGCTCCAGCACGCTGCAGTCCTCTCCGTCAAGGAGATGAGGTGGTCGTCGAAGAGCTGACGGTCCTCGATAGCCTGGAGGAGCTCGTCTCTGGTTATTCGCTGATCTTTCGCATAGGCATCGTCTGGTAGCGCAGGCAAGTCTCTGTCCTTTGGCGCTGCAGTAGACGCATAGTCAGGCAGCGAGGCGAGGAATGGCAGAGCCCTAGGCAGGTGGCCCACGTGCATACCAATGATGTCCAACTGTCTTCTGGCCAGATCCAACAACTGCGCTTTTGCTGCATGGAACGCCGCAGAGAGCTGCGACTCGATGTGGCGCTGCCTTGCGAGCATTGCGCTCTTCCTAGCGTCCGAGTCCTCGTCCCCTAAGTACTTGAGATTGACCTCGTCAGACATGCCAGGTGCAGCAATATCTCCCCGCTCTACCAGCCATGCCTGACACTGCTCCACCACATCTATGGATGAGCTGAATGTCCACGACTCGACAAAGTGACGTGGAAGGAGCTGCATGGCGTGTGTGCTCCTGCATCAGCTGAAGGGCGAGGTCGGGCGGCGCAGACCATCTCAATGCGCATACATGCTACTCACTTCTCCAGCACTGAGCATCCTCCCAACATTCTCCACGAAGCCAGGCGTCTCGTGCATCACTTGCGCAACTCTGCCCAGCTTGCCTAACAGCGCGGCCCTTCGCGCGAAGATGTAGCATCGGAAATCAAACAAGCTGATCTCGCTCCTGCGAATCAAGTCGTAGTATGGCTTCTTCCTTGTGTCAAGCAGAGGTGCGCTATCGTCTCCGCTGGTGATAGCCCCCATGGATCTGAAGTGCTGCGTAGCGCCGGTCGCTAAGCACTGCTCGAATGCAGCATCTACTTCGTCGTACCGACTGAGTGCTTCTTTGTGAAGCCCAACAGCTTCAAAGGTGTTCGCCAAGCATCCCACGCTGCTTACCCATTTGCAGATGTTCCAACCAGGAAAGTCCCTGTGCCTCAACTCCCTCCTGCACTCTTCCTCTTGCAGCGACACTAGTCGGTCGAATGTCGCGCTAGCTGAATCTTTGAGTCGCATCAAAAGGTCTGCAAAGAGTGTAGGGTCGGCATGGTATCCGCCGCTGGGAGTATTTGCTGGCTGTTGCGGCGGCAGTCGCGTGAGCTGGACAACCCTAAATCGTATCAGAAGAGAATTCGGTGTCAGTCGGGCGTCGGACAGAGAGTGACGTTGGGCTCCACTGTGCTCCCTGCTGCTTCCGCGGCGTCTGGCAGCGGGATCTGCTGAACGGCATTCGCATGGGTCCGGACGAGGGCTCGCTCACCCAGCGCCTAGCCCGACCAATCCAGAAGCCACTCACCGCTCTCGCTTGCCAGAGTTGAAGTCCGCTCTGATCTTCTCGATCACGTTGCTTCTACTCGCAGCGCTGCTCCCACCAAACACTCTGCCGAGTCCCGTCTTCTTCTCGGGTTCGGAACCAGGTGCTGGGGACGCTCCTCTGCCCAACGACCCAGCAGCTGTTGCGAGTGCTGCCGCTTGTGCACTACCCAGATCTGGAGAGAGCAGAACGATGAGGTAATCTGGTCCAGCTGCACTGCTCGCATCATCTTCGAGGTTGGATGAACCCTTTGTGCTATCGTGTACTGAGGATCTGGGCGTGCCGGGCCTGGATGAAGGTGCGTTCGCACTTGGTGTAGCGTCTGCTGGGTGCACGGGAAGATGACCAAGGGAGCTGATCCAGCTTCTGATATCGTTGCGGATGCTGTTACGGTACGCCTCATTGTCGTCACATGCCACAAAGTAGAGGTGGCTGAAGGGCCGCTCGAGCAGACTTTGGCTCACAGCATATCGCAGCTCGGGATTGTTTCGCACACGTTGCAGCGCCGTTGAGAGGGGATCGAGGTCTACTGGCAGTGATTGAATGGTGCGGATGCCAGATGAGGAGGATTGGGGCAGACTGCTACTACTGCCGGTCAGCGGAGTGGTGCTGGTCACGGGCGTGGCATCTCCGGCACCAGGCACGCTCAGAGTAATGTTCGACCCGCTTTGCACCGGAATCGTAGGCTTCCAGTGCAAATTGCGAAGGGGCAGCTGTGAGCTGAGAACAGAGATGATGTTCTGCAGAAAGTCTGAGTTGACTAAAGGGTAAGAGGCAGAGTATGTCACCGTGACCCGTGGGGCAGCTCCCGAGGAAATATTCTCGGCTCGCGAGGTGGAAGCGGACATCGCGGCCTGGCGAACCGCACGATTGGCGATGAGTCGAGAGTATGCTGCGGTAAGGCAAGACCCAGCAAGGATCTGGTGATCGCAAGCTTGGGTGGATGATTTTCTCTCGATTGAAAGTTGCTGCAGTAGTCTAGGTGATGCAATGACCGGGGAGGTGAAGAGTGGTCATGCACCTCGTTGAGGCCTGCATCAGGAGGCCGGTCCATCGTGTGTGCGCCGATGGAGTTCCCCGCGCCGCTACGTGCAATCACGTGAAAGGCGCATCGGGCATTCTTCGTTTGCAGAGCGCGGAGAACACCGCTTTTGCCGAGCATCCTTGCCGCGCGAGGAAGCGAAGTCAAGAATTAACTCGTGCCGGGACACTTTGTCTTCTCGGTGCTTGCTCACTTCTGCGAGCTGGCAAGATCTATGCATTACTTTTCTGCTGGGCTTCCAGATGTGTAGGAGAGGTGCTTCAATACACTTTGAGAGACGAAGTCATCAGAGACCGACAGGCTAAGAAGAAGCGGCTGGACGGTCATAGCAGAGGACGCAGCAGGCAGAGTCCGCCAAGCGTGGAGCAGCAGGGAGAGAAACAGGCAATGTGGATACTTCGACGCAAAGGTCATTGGTGCCATAGACGAGAGTCGCCTGCGAGATCATTGTATCTAGGTAGGCTTCCATCCGACACTTCCTCTCCGTTATTACTGAGTTACTTGATCGGCCAGATCTCTGCAAAGCAGTCTCTGACATCCTCCACGAATACAGCAGGCCTCTCCATGGCTGCGAGAGAAGGGAGTATGGATGAGTGACTATGCTAGCTGAAGGCAGCCAGAGCAGACCCGGACACGTACCGAAGAAGTGTCCGCCCTGCTCGTGTTTCCTATACCAAGCAAAGTTGTGGACAGTCGAGCGAATCCACTCTTTGGGAGCCGGCATGATCTCGTATGGGTTGTCTGTGTATCCAAATGGACAAGGGATCCGATTCTCTGGCCTCGAAATGACGCCTGAGATGACCGGACGACACAGGGTCAAATCGTATTCAGAGTGTATCAGAAGATGGAAATCTTTGAGTTCGACTTACCTTGAAGGCCCGAGGCGGGTCGATTGCGATACGGGTACAGCGACCTCGCCATGGTATCTGTGCACCACCAAAGCGTCAGACTGGCCAAGATCTCCGAGTCCGGTGGGCTGTTGAACAGCCAAGCATTGCTCGCGTCAGCTTGAATGATCAAATACGCCGCTCCGCACCTCGCCGACCTACTCTTGATCGGTCCACTGCAGGAACTTTTCCCCGATCCACGCCAGCAAAGCAACGGGGCTGTGAGGCAGAATGGGCCCCCTAAGTCAGTCTCTCATAGTCATATACAGGTGCTAGTGTCCACCTTTCATCTTACCTGGACTCTGTTACGATAGCTAGCGTGCCCGGTCTTGTGCCGTGGAATGCTGCATACGCGCTTCCAGTCGTCTGGAATTCGATAGCTCTAGCAAGTCTGATGGATTCGTCCTTGTCGAGCATCGATGGGAATCCGAGCGCCATCTTGGCCAATCTGTGGGCGACGCCATGCACTGTGAAGAAGCCCGGTTGTTTCGCGTAGAAACTCCTCGGTAGGGTCCTCGGCATTTCCGCGACGCTTTCGACAAGAAATTTGACGCTGTTTGGAGTGAAGTAGCTGACTATGCCTCTGATCGAACGCGGGACTAAATGACACAGCGAAAACAACGGAGGCGCAAGTCGAGGTGGCGGAGCTGGACAGAAGTTGAGGTGGACCGCTTTGCATCTGTTGGGGAACTGAATAGCCATGAAGCGAGCGACTGCATTTGACCAGTCTCCAGCTTGCGCAGCGTAGTACGGAAACCCAAGAGTGCGCATGAGTGCATCCATCAAGGTCGCTTCGTCTAAACCATCACGAAAGGTTAGGAGAAACGTCAGGCAAGTTTTGCAGAAGTAGCTTCTAAATCTGTAGCCTCTTACCTCTGACCAACAGATCGCCCTGTGAGCCGCTCCACTCTCCTTGAACCGGTTCACTGCCACTCCGAGACTCGAGCGCAGCATTGGAGCTCCATGCGTAGCCGGTGTGCGAAGGGACAACCACGTCGAAGGCTGGTACGTCGTTCGGCGCGCTGGGACCAGGATGCTGGCGGGCCAAAACGCCAGATCAGCAAAGCGACGTGCGCATACAGCCACGATACTTGCTCTCGATCGACTCACAGCTAGAGGCTTGATGGTATCCAAGAACTCCAGAAAGCTTCCAGGCCACCCATGGAGAAGCAAAAGGGGAATGACACGCCTTCCAGACCTACGCGCCTCTTCGTAGTCTGGCTTCTCGCGTATAAAGTGCAAATGGACATTATTGACTGTGATCCGATGGCAAAGTACAGGGAAGGTGAGCGGCGGAGATTAGGACGCCAGAGAGGTGTCGTCGATTGCGCTGACTCCATCCAACAGAGTGTCTGCTTTGTGCACTCACCATGCACTTTGAAGTGCTCAAAGCTTCTCAATCTCGCCTCCTGAGCTGCCCAAGTATCATGATCTGCACCCAGTCTCTTCTTTGACTTTCCGTGAGCGCTTCCATTAAGACTCTGGACGCTGCGAGGCGCCAGATCAGAGGCGACTGGATTGTCAATGCTCCCTCCCTCTGCGCTCTTGAGGGAAGTTGATGCGGACGGGTGTGGTCCTGAGTCGGATGCGGCAGAGGTTGCTTGAGGCTCAAGATACGCCGACCAAGACTCGAGCAGGGACCGAAAGCGCTCGTACGTCAAACCTGCAGATACCGTCGCGCATCAGCATTGGCTTGCTGAGGACGCGGCCTGCTCCACCCTCCCAGACACTCACCAAATCTCTCTTTGTCCGCCTCAAAGGGACTACTGGGGCCTTCTCGCACTTGCTGCTCGTCCACCGCAGCATCCACTTTGGTGCGCAGGTCTTTCAGGCGCACCTCATCCAGGACAGGCTCGAAGGCGATCGCTTCGCCCCTTTGCACTAAATCGCACCTTGGAACTTCAGGCCTCTGGCCCATCTCATCCCAGAAATGAGTGCCGTCCAAGCTTCTTTCCAGGTACGCTGGGGCGGCCTGCGTTGGGTCGGATCCAAGTGAGAGTGCACGAGGAAGAGCAGAAATGCTGTGCGCTGCGCAGAGTTCAGACACCCATCTCGCAGCGTGCGGTATGCTCGGCGGGGAAAGTGTGAGTACGAGGAACCACCAGTCGTACACGTTCGTGTCGGTCACAATCCACCTTTTGCCGAGCAGATTGCTCCTTTGCGCTGTGGCAGAGGATTTCGGCGCATCGCTGGGTCTTGGGCTGCTGCTGCTGGAGGAGGCACGCGCTGGCAAAGCCTCAAAGACGCCCACGATCGCTCTGGCTACGTCCTTGCCGTGGATGAGGTGCAAGCTGCCCTTGTCTCTAAGCTTGTCTTGACTGGTGGCGACCTTCTTCGCAAAGTTGGCCGGCTGCCTGTCTGCACCATACAACCCAGCCAAGTTGAGCACAGTCATATTCCGTCCAATCTCTGGTCTGTGAAGCGCCAAGAAGCTCTCCTCGGCCGAAGCTCGAGCGTTTGACGTGTCGATGGGAGAAGTGGATGTGAAGTGGCCAACAGGTCCCCAGGCACCTGTGCTGCCCAGCAAGATCCAGTTTGCTGCTCCGTGCGAGAGCTCGTAGCCATCTATGAGATTGTGGACAGCTTCTCGAGATCGCAGTGGAAAGACGATGAGCACGACCTTGGCCTTGGGCAGAGAGTGCCAGAGCGATCTGGAAGCCTTCCCGTCAGAAGAGAGCTCGAAGTAAATGGAGCTGCCAGGAGGGGGAGGGGTGGCGCTAGTCGAAGTGGAGCGCTGACGCGAAGTGAAGGCGTACGTGATGCCTTCCAAGTTGAGAAGCGGCAGAAGGAACTGGCTGGTCCATCCTGAACCAAGCAGGAGAACATCGACAGGCTGCGAATGCCCAGCATGGGTTGGCGGTGAGGTGGTCATGATTTCGATCTCAACATGGGAGTCTTTTGCTGCACAACAGTTCCGGAGAGCGCTGCTTTTGGTGGGCATGAATGGCCGTGTAGTGCAGAAAGAGGTGAGAGTCCGAGGTGGGATTTCGGGCGAGAGTCACGAGTGCTGCTGGAAGGAGCGTGAAAGGGGATCACCGCATATATGCCCACGCAGCACTCAAAGTCATGCGCTGCTATGTGGGGCTTCGCAGCGCCCTGATACGGCCGCATCTCACGACTCCAGCTAGGTGGAGGCATGGCAACAGATCACGTGATTAGCTGATCCTTCCGAAGTTGGAAGCACCCACACACCAGCCATGTGAATCCCCCTTCGTCTGCCAAACCAACACTTCGAGGCCATGGGGATAGTACATCACTAACGGAATCATCATTCAGTACTGAGGGTGCTCCGGCGTACGATGAATCGGCGCACGAAAATCGCGCAATGAGCGGCCAGTCGACGCGTGTCAAGTGTATCTCGCTCTCAAAGCTCATGATGCGTCGGAGTTCGCCTCACCCAGACATCTCCTCAAGCCGCGAGCGACTGCCCATCCCTTACTGTCCAGACAAAGAGGAGACCTGTCCCTCAGCCAAAGAAGCCGTCGAAAAGTGTCTGCTTGGATCGCTCCAGTCATACATCCCAGAGAGCATTGTGCACGAAACTTGGCGCAAAGAGGCTCTCGCTCATCTTCTCGACGGCGATCGAGGTGCTGCCTTGGCTCGAACAGGGTCGTCACAGGCCAGCGAGATCGAAGAAAGGCTGCCAGAAGACGATGGGCACGTATCCGACCCATATGAAGGTTCTGGATGCTCCTGTATTGCTAAGCCTGGAGGCTCATGCTGCACCGCCGACACCGACTGCGAATGTGTCGAGTCCTTTGGTGAGTCGACGGACTTCGCAGCGCCGCTGCTCTCACTTGCTGATTGCACAACCAGCTCGACTACGATAGGAAACTTCTACAGTGCCGCTAATGACCAGCTCAATGGCCTGGCGAGGATTGTGCATCTCGACGCATTGCCTGCGCGACACGCCTTGAGAGAGTGCACACCTCTCTGTGCTTGCCAGCAGGCTTCGCCTTCCATCAGATCGAAATGCATCAGCACACAGGACGCAGCTAGTACGGAAGACGAAGCGATATCCTCCCGTCGGCCTGAGGCTGTAGACCGAGCCAAAAGGCGGAAGCTGAAGTCTTTAGAAGTGGGGAGAGAATCAAAAAGCTACGAAGATGCACGACAGAGTAAGCGAGCGAGCATGCAATGTGCAAATCGAGTGGTCGGCTTTGGTCTTGCGTAAGTCTTCGATTCGGGTGTGGTGTCAGGCCATTCGTGAGCTGCTGATGCACAAGTGGCCCCATTACCGGGCCTTTAGTCGCCGGCTCTACATCCGCAGCACTGCTCCGAGACTTGGAATATCGCCGCATCGGTGCTCCAAGTCGGAGGGAGATGCCGCCATTTCAGCTGATCTGAATTCGGCTTGTCGGGGCCTTGGTCTATTCACCCACGATTTTATCCCGCGTGGCGCATTTGTCATCGAGTATGCCGGCGAGGTGATCAGCACGCAGGAAGCTCGGAAAAGATGGGTCAAGTACCAAAAGCCTTCGATGTACTCTTCGGAAAAAGGGTCCGATCCTGCCAGCTCCATCGCCATCTCACAATCCGACACTGGACCTAGGCCCAGTGTGAGCAACGAGGGAAGCAACTACATCCTTGTTCTGCAAGAGTGGATGAATGCAGGCACGCATACAGGCCATACTGGCTTCCCATCAACACCGGATCCTCTAAGTGGAACGCAAGCGACCTCGGCTCTAGCACCGAAAGCATACCGCACGAACATCGACCCAACGATTTCGGGCAATGCAGGTCGATTTGCAAATCACTCATGCGAGCCGAATCTCATCATGATTCCGGTACGGTGTGATGAGCCCATCAAGCTTTACGATGACACATCTGCCTCGAGCACTTGCGAGACGTATGCTGCGGCGGCTGCGCCGAGAGCGGCCCTCTTCGCGGCTAGGGACATACAACCGGACGATGAACTGACATTTGATTACTCAGGTGGAGAGCTGGCCCGGCTTGATGGCTCGCAAAGGCACGGCGAGGGTTTAAAACGAAATGTAGGTAGGAGTGGTGCCACGCCATGTCTTTGCGGTGCTCCATCGTGTAGAGGCTGGATGTACTTTGACCCTGCGCTGTAGTACAATGTATGCGCCCTCGCCGATGCGGTTGAGGGTGTTGCTCGTGATACCAACTCCGAGACTGCATAAGTGTCCATTTGTGAATCGTTGGGCCTACGGAAGGCAAATGTAGGGCGCATGGTGGGTCCATGATGATGCGCCCTCCGAGGGTGCTTCCAAGCAACTGGTCCTTCCTACCACGAAGGCTGATCGCTAATCTACCTCATCTTGCACATGTTGACGCCTTGCGTCGTGTTTGGAGTCGGCAGTGTCCCTCTCGTCGCGTCTTGAGTCGGTAGTGTCCCAGGTCAACCCTCGCAGTCTGGTCATTGAGGGGCCGTCGCCCTGACTACTCCTGTCCATCAGAGATGTCCCACCCCACTTATCCCGCACAGCGCAGTCATTGCAGCGCCCTGGTTGGCCAGCCTCGGGAGTCCAGGCTTCAGCCCGGAAAAGAGCCCTCATTCATGCCTCGGCGTTCAGCTCAGGTGCGGCCGCATCCGGCACACCCCCAGGTAGCGGCGCAGCATTCTCTTTGATCCACTCCTGCGAGGTGAAGAGAAGGTTCGGTAAGTCAAATGCACCGGCACAGCCGGCACGCCTTCTGGCCAACGTTTTGGCGAAGCATCGCAGAGTACACCGCTCTCCCTCTCACTTTGCGAGGAGCAACTCACCTCATCTTCCCATATTGGCCTGTTCACACCGCCGGCTGCAGAAGCCTTTGGTGCGCGTGCGATGTTGACGTTGATGATGCGCTGCAAGGAGCCTCGTAAGCTTGCGAGTTCGGCTTCTAAGTGATAGCAGCAGATACGAGCACTTACACCTTCCACTTCATTGAGATGCATGTTGTCTATAGCGTCCATTGCCTCCTCTACAGTCGAGAATGTGATGAAGCCGAACCCCCGATTGGCTCCCTCTGCACGAGGATGCGGGGTGGAGCAGAGCAGCGTCAGCGTTTCCTGCTTGACAGTCTTTGCCACGACTGCACCCGAGAAGTGGACGGCAGCGGAAAAAGTTGAGCTCACCTTGCTTTGGCGTCACGACGTCCACAATCTCCCCAAAAGGTGCAAAGTGTCGCAACAACACGGCGGGATCGCAGACCCCGCCTTCACCCAACCCGCCCACATAAATGGTCCGCTTCCGTTCCTGCTGCGAGGACATAATGTGCTGCTTTGATGCGCTGCTCAGGAGATGTGGATATTGGGAACGGTCGTTCAGGTGTGAGGTGACAATCGACGAGTGTGGAAGGCGGCGTCCGTGTGCTGTGGAGCGCCATTGAGTTAGTTGCCTTGGGAAGCAGCCTGCTGCGTGGCCACTTTGACGACTCAGGAAGACGCAGGAGCTAGCTAAGCTGCCTTTGCTTCTGGCTGCCGCGCGAAAAGCTTGGTGGGACGCGTCGCCTTTACGCATTCACGTGATTTGGCGCCGCGACGGGGTCGAGTTAAGAAGAGAGTTTAATCTTGATTAGAAGAGTCTGTTCTGGGTCAAAAGGAATCAGTCAAGTGTAGTAGTAGTAGTAGTGAAATGACGAGTATTCATGATCTTGAAGACTTATCACACGCGCATGCAAACATTCGTCCCACCTGTGTCGCTCAGACCCATGCGTAACACTCTTGACTCACTCACGACGACTGATATGCGGACATTCGGCATGCTATGAGACAGCCTCGCAAAAAAAAGCTTGCATTCTGTAGACTCGTCATTGCAGAGCGTCACGCGGAAGAGCGAAGGTCGACGTGCGCTACCTGCTTGAGCAAGACATTTAGAGGTCGCAGGCTCGGCCTGTGCTCCAGCCGCGGACGGCAGGCTATGACCCAACTCTAAAAGCTCAGAACTCTCGCAAGATCGCAGCTCATCGCTGCGAAACAACGCTATCCATGAGCTCTAGTTACCTCAGCAGCTCGGATGGTAGCTGATCTGTCCTTCCGCACCCGAGACGTCCGTTCGTCAGCGCTCAGCAAACCGCATGAAGCCACGCCCTCCGCTCCCCTCTGCTGTCGACTCGAGCATTGATGGCGGCAAAGTGGCAAGAGAGCCTGGTAAGGCTATCTGCTGCCTCCGACATGAGCAGCAGTCATCGCCCCGCAGTGGCGATGCGGTACCTCGCTAGCTTATAAGATGGAAGTTTCTCGCCACACCTTTGAAGTTGCATCCAACGTGAATCAACCTCTAGCTCCTTGGCCTAACCACGCCCCGTATACAGCCGGCCATCGACCTACGAAGATGTGTACAATGCTGTCCTTGCTGCGAAGGCGCAGCGCGAGACAAATACGCCCTTCGACAACCATCTGGGCGCCCACGATATATCCTGTGCCGAGCTGTAGCACCCCTCGAGTCAGATTGAACTCACTGACTTTCTGTACAACCTTGTCACCAGAGGCGAGCTCCGCCGAAGCACTTCTCGGAGTCGGAAGACTCTGAAGCGCCATTACTGGTGTTTCGCGGGAAGTCGCGGCCAGATGCGCAAAGCTAGTGGCAAAGTAGTGAGCTTAGCAGTCGCTGGCTGAGACAACGGGGTTGCACAAAGGCAGCCACGGCGCCGCCACTGCCCAGTGGCAAACGGCTTCGGGGTCCCTGAGAGATGGGATGGTTGGACGGGCGCTTGAAGCGCCCTGCAAATTTAAAAACTTCCCCATCTCGACCATTCTGCCGCTGGTGTCAAGACCTTCGCTGCTTTCCTCACACAAGACTCTTTTCTGGCTTCAGTCTGCACTTCGGCATCGATACTGCTTTGCTCTACAGCTTGGATGGGCGCAAGTTTCATCTGGCCTGATGGTGCTGCTACGGGACTGGGCTATGCCTGCTCTAGCCGTGTGTATGCTTCTCATCGCAGTGAGCGGCACGGTCAAAGCATCCCCCCCAGCATTCCCTGCCAGCCAGCTGAACATCGAGCTCGCACACGACGCAACGCACGGAGAGCTCAGAAGGTGGGACATCGAGGACATCAGACATGCTGCTCATCACTACTACGTGGATACTCTTCAACCTTTTGGCGAGAGTCACCATTTCAGGGAAAATCCACACACGTTTGAGGTGCGCATTGACTCCCTGCTCGCTCGCCAAAAGTACGCTCTCACAGTAGCTTCTTCTTTACCAAAGGTCATCCACCCTTTCCAATTCGACCCTCCGAACCGCCAAGCTGTCGTGCGCGGATACTACAAGACTGCGTATGGAGTTCGCATTCCGAATCATCTCAAAAGTGGGCGAGTAAGGTTGAAGAGCCTGACGCATGATGCGCGTGCGCTCGTGCACGCTGTCCCTTTAGCCCCCAATCAGAAGATTGTTTCGCACGGCTTCAGGTTTCGTACAGGCGAACGGGAAGCAGAGCCCTACCACGCGAACTCGTATCGTCCTACAACTCCTGGCCATGTCCACGTCAAGCCTCCAGCCAGGTTCACGCAGGCGCAACAACGAGAAGAAGCTTATCTCAGATCTTTTGGAGCTATTCAGCGCTACCATACAAACAGAGTTGGAGTTGAGAGTCCGCTCAGGGTGCACCACTATGAAGTGAGTGCACGAAATCATTGAACGCTTGTGAACCCTCTATTGCACCGTGGTACTGAGGCGGCCCACAATTGTTCTGCTCTGCAAGATGTTGGAGTCAGCCAAACCAGGCCCGGATGGCTACGAGACGGTCAAAGCTCTAGCCATCGATCAGACCAATAGACCTATTCGACCGACGTACGACCCTGGCACGATCGAGCACGACATCCCCTTGTCGACTAGCCATGTTCCTCGATCCCACACAGCCTACAGGGAAGCTGGGAGGGACGCGCCGTCTCTTTCGGAAGCCACTTCGGATGGCAAGTCGACTGTATCAAGCTCAGGAGGCAAGCAAGCAGCTGCTCCAACGAACCATTCAACAGCAGGCACCTCGAGTCTCGACCCTGCAGCGCCACCGTTCGTGCCATCATTTGCAGCGCGTCCCCCTCCTTCAACTTTGGCTGGGTCGATTTGGACGAAGCAGGCAGAGCTGCGCAAGCGCACATTGGGCAGGATAGCGGAGGGTTTAAAGTCTGCAGAAGCGGTTTCAGCACTGGCTCAGACCTCGGAACAGGCCAGCTCTGATGCTGCCTCGCACGGCGTCGCGGACATCGGCCGAGCTGCGGCGACAAAATTCCCTACCAGTCGCACATTTCTCTCGGGCAAGTCGGTAGGAAGGCCTCGTCTGACCCCAGAAGGCGTTAAGATGACACAATGGCGGGATCTCAAAGCGCTGGAACAGGGTGGGACCCACCAGCCACCAATCGACGTCGCTGGAGACAGAAGGAGAGCTCGGCTTCTCGGCATTCCAATCAAGAAAATCAAGGGAAGGCCTCGAAAGTGTGCGGAAGGATGTGCCACGACACAGCGTACAGAGCGTAGATTGGCACGCCAAGCTGCTGGGTTACCACCAATTCAGAGGGGACGTCCACGCCTGCGCGAACTGCCTCAAGTCGAGGTAGCCCAGACATCTCGGGTCATCAGCAAGCCCTCTGGTGACGGTAAGCGTCGCGGCCGGCCAAAGCTTTTCTTCGGCGGTGGTCGTTCAACGCAGATGCAGCGGCAGAGGGAAAGGAGAGAGGCTGCTGGGCTCCCCAAGAGGCCTACTGGGCGTCCTCCGGGAGCTAAATTTGTCCAGGATCTCAACAAGCCACCTTCTCGACTAGGCCGGCCCAAACAGGCGCAGCAGCATAATCTTGCGGCGACCTCGGCCGATGAAGCAGTAGCGCATCCGTCCCTCGTCTTCAGTGATCCGATGCTCGTCCCCACAGACTCGCGCTGTGAGTAGACTGTTTTCGCTTTGAGATACGAGCTTCGCTCTCTGGTTTACTGACGGACACGGTCGCTCGCATCTGCACCTTTCGACTTGCAGTCACACAGTCGGCATCCTTTCACCGCATCGCTCCTGATACACCCGAGCAGGGCGGTCAGATCCCTCACCTGCACCGTCGTTCGCTCCAGCTTCCTTGTAGGAGTTGTAGCGAGCCAGCGGACCTCTCCATGACAGAACGAGGAGACATGGTCAAGAGTCCAGGAGCGCCGGAAGCAGTAGTGGTGCGTCACCCACCATGCTCCTCACGACGATGAGAAGATTCTGACGCTGCACGAAAGATTCGCGCAGCTTTTGGCCCGAGGCAAAGCGCCACTGAATCCAAAGCTTCCACTAGCTGCTGAAAAGCTCGCGTTGCTGCCCGAGAGTCTCCACGAGAAGGCTTCCAAGCGCAGTTGGGGCGGCCTCTCGCTCTCGAGGCTCAACGAACATAGGAAATGGCTTCGAGACCACGGCCAGGCTCATCTGTTGAATGTCATCATGCCTCTTCCCAAACCTGGTCCACCCAAACCAAGGTCAAAACTGCTGCTGGGCGAAGGAACGCCACAAACGAAATCGAAGCACCGTCGGATCCTGAGGTCTCTTGGCGTGGACAAAGATCTGATTTGGGAGGCTGTGCCGGGGAACAAGAGCAAAGCGAAGTCACTCGGCTGCCGCCGTGGAGAACCTTGCACTCTTGCGAAGACAACACTGATCTTTGAGAAGCAGCGCGCAGCGACGGTGGAGAATATCAGGCTCTATGGCATCGCGGCGAGATGGAAGGGCTTTGCTGCCAAGCGATTAGAAGGCGATTTCGGTAAGAGCGCGTCTCGCCCCATTCACTCAGCTTCTGGCAGCGCGTCTGCAAGTCGTCTCAGTCACAGCGGTGAAACCGACCCACATCTTGGTCACAAGGGACACCAATCTGAGGAGCATGTCGGTTCAAGCCGTGACACCGGCGCGCCGCGAGTTGCCGAGGGCGTCACTGTGAAGACGTTTGCGTCAAGTTCATCGAATACTGACGCTACTCTGAGACGGCCAGATTTCTCAGTAGCTCGGCACTCGAGTGCACAACTTGCAACGCTGTCGCAGAGCGCATCTTCGTCAACCCACAATGGCCATGCGTCATTGCGGTCCGGTCCTTCGAGCCCGCTAGGGCAGAGTCGATTACAGGAACAGCCTCTCGGTGCAGATGACGATCGGCATGCTATCAAGGGCCTGCAGAGCACCCCAGCCGCGCAAAGAGACCGTCTCGTGCATCCAAGGGTCCACGACAAGCACCTTCAAACCTCGACACTAGGGCACACTGTCGACTTTGGTCACAGCTCAGCTCCTCCAAAAGCCGCTCATCCTCTAGACATGCTCCTTGAAGCGGCTCGCTTTGTAGAACGACGTCCGCCACCCAGATCTGCTTCATCGATCGCTCCCAGTGGCTATCAGAATGAGGGAACAAAGCGCCCTGCGTCGATCAGCTCTTCGTCGCGCCACGTGTCAAATTGACGTCGCCGAAGAATCTCGCCGAGCATCATCCTGCTCGTCTTGTCCTTCTACGAAGTGCCGACAATGTTCTCAATGAATGGCATGACTTGCGCGTTGCTGCGTGTGCTGACATCGCCCCGTGTGGGACCTCACTCGCGTGCAGGAATTGCAAATGCATGAATGCTCTGGAGCGGCTCCCAACTTAGCCGAGTATCTATGTGCTTTTCGGTCGATGCGTCACGCAGCCATGATTATGGCTACCTTCTTGCCAACGCCAGGATCCCTTATGCCGATAGCTAACGGCAACACGCTACAATAGTGTCTCTCCAAGAGCGCTTCGGATGAGGCTGCAGCCGATCGCGATCGTCTGTTTTGCGTGATCCGCCATGAGCGTTGGGTTAACTTCCATTACTGCAAGTGAGCAAGGCCCAAGGCGTAAGCAAAGCTAGCCAGCAAGAAGCCTCAGGATAGGTATCGCACGAGCACAAGCGTGTGCTAAGCGAGACTCACAGTCCATTGCTACGAGCGAGCCGGTCTCGTAGAGTGCTTCGCAAATGTAATGCCCTTCACGGAATGTCAAGCCTCCTCGCACCTGCATGCCACCGGCAAAGGCAAAGAAAGGCCAAGGACCCGAGCGCCAGTGCTTAGCAAGGCACGACAGTCTGATTCCGTGCCTGGAGTATGCCAAGCGGGAACAAGAACTCACAGGGGTACCGGTACTGGGCGCAACAGACGGATCCAAAGCGTCCACGTCGAAACTCAGGTGGATGGGCCTCTCGCGTGATGAACCGCCATTGACGTGGTCCAGCGCCATTTCAACGACCTGCTCAGACAGGTGCGTAGAGTGTGTCAGCAGAGAGCCAGACAATGCTCAGCAGCCGCGCACCCTGAAGCCCAATTCAACGCAGCTCGACTACAGCGCCTTGCTCCAGCAGCATCACGCTAGCCCTTTTCACTCACCTTTCCGATACCGTACCTGTCTACCTCGTGCATGCTGAAACACTTGATCCCGTTCTCCTTCAGGATCTTCCTCTCGCCGCTGTCGATATCTCTGAGTCCGATGTATACCAGACTGTCGGCTTTGAGCACCGGCTCCTTGGGCACCCAGCTACTAAAGGGCTCCACGTCTGTGCCCTTTAGTCCGAGCAGGAAGGAGACTGGGCAGCCGTGAAGGTTGCCAGAAGGCGTTGTGTCGGGTGTGTTGATATCTGCGTGCGCATCTATCCAGATCAGGGCTGCATTAGGGTGCGCCGAGAGCGAGCCGGTCACCGTACCCAGAGCCTGCAGGGTGAAGACGTCGAGCGTGATCAACATACAGGCTTTCAGTTTACCGCAAATTGGCAGCGCATGGGCTTAAATACATGCTAGCGCTCCCGAATTCAATCGCATCCACTCACAAGACTGTGGTCACCACCAAGGGTGAGAGGCAGCCTGCCCTCCTTGGCGTGCTTGCCAACCACTTGACTGACGCGCTTGTTGACCTCGCTGACGCTCCTAGGGTTCTTCATAGTCCCGATATCCTTGTCCTCTCCGCTTTCGAGAATACTGTTGATGTCCTCAAACTGCTGGTGCCCTTCAAAAGAGACGTCCCAGGACAATTCTTGAAGCTGAGAGATGAGACCTGCATCGATCAGACTGTTGGGCCCGGTGTCTACGCCTCGACGCCCTTGCCCACCGCTGAATGGACAGCCGATGATGGACAGAGAGCGTGACTTGAGGTAGCGTTGTCTGATCTCGGACATGATTGGGGGCTGTTTGAAAGCAGACAGGGAGATGTGTTCCTGGGTGTATGCGGCTGTCTTGGCCTGCTCCTAGGAGTGAGCAGTCCGCTAGCTATGGGAAGCTCAAGGGTTGGAACGAGTCAGTCTTGAGTTGAAAGGGCAGATGGGCTGCTGTTGTGCGCGCAATGGACTGACTTGATCGTACAGCAAGTCGAGTGTGACCCGTCGTGGACGCTGGTGTGATGAGCGCAAGGTTGAGTGTAGGTGCGGTCAGAAGAGAGCCCCACCGGCAAGTCGCGATTTGGGGCTTGCTGAGGCTCGCAACCAACACCTTCAGCAAGCTGCTGCTGCGAATCTCGTCACGCAGCTGATGGAGCTTCTTCGGTCCGCCGCGGTTCCTTGCATGCAGC
>CCYA01000276.1:1027482-1039220 GCA_900000165.1 Ceraceosorus bombacis
GACATCTTCCAATTGTGTTCTAAGAGAGCCAGGTGTGAAATTGTCAGCAGTGCGTCACGCGAGTTGTACAAGATGCCACGCCACACTCACTCGCGAACATCCGCCAATGCCTTGATCTTCTGAGTCACGTCCTTGATCTGGTCGTCGCTCAAGGTCAGACCCAGCTGCTCTGCTCTACTCTTGACAGCGTTCCATCCCGTCAGTCTCGAGCCAATGTTGACGTATCGGGTCATGCCAAAGTCCTCCGGCCTCAGCACCTCATAAGTGCTTGGGTTGGCCAGGATAGCCTTGGCGTGAATACCGGCCTTGTGGGTGAAAGCGCAGTAGCCAGTGACATAGTTGTTGAATGGGATCTGGATTTGGACGGCATCGGCAACCAGCTCCTCCACTTGACGCAGCATCTTGAGGTTGTACTTGCCCATCACAAACTCCCTATCTTCGGTGTACATCCTGGCCATCAGCGCACCCAATGGAGTGATACCGTTTCTCTCTCCGATTCCCAGCACCGAAGTGTCGATGTGAGTTGCGCCGGCTTCCAAAGCGCAGTACGCGTTGGCGATAGCTACGGCGAACAAGCAAGAGCGGCATGTAAGTAGATGCAGCGAGATCGCAAGTCGTCATGGCTGCGCGTTTACTCACCACATCCAGTGTCGTTGTGCAAGTGAACTTCGATGTCGCAGGACACGACAGACCCTGCGTAAAAAAGATGTGAAGTCAGCCTATATGCGCTCGTAGGCGCAAGACACAAGCTTAGGCAGCAGGAGATGATACGCACTGAGCAGCTTGACGAGCTCGTAGACCTGACGAGGGTTGGCAATACCGATCGTGTCGGCGATACCAACACGGTGCACGCCAACCTTGTCGACGGCCTGGTAGATGGAAAGCAGATCGACAATGTCTGACCTGAAACTGTCCTCGGTGGAGAATCTGATCTCGATTCCCTTGCTCTTAACAAAGTCGATGACCTCGACCGCCTTCTTGGTGATGTAAGTCATATCCTTTCCGTGGCTGTACTCCCTCAAGAACTTGGACGTTCCCATGACCACATCGACACCATCCACACCGGTCTCGACGGCAATGCGGGCATCATCCATGTGGCATCGGATGTGAGTGATGACTTTGGCCTTGAGACCGAGCTTGCAGATGGCTTCGCAGTCCTTGCGGCTCTGCTCGGAGGCGGCCGGGCTGGTGAGCTCGATGCAGTCCACACCGAAGGCGTCAAGAGCCTTGGCGATCTTGATCTTGGTCTCGGTGTCAAAGAAAGCGTTGGCAAATTGCTCGCCCTCTCTCAAAGTACTTTCGATGATCTTGAAGTTGGCAACATTGGAGTTCAAGTCGCGGTTCATGAAGGGCATCAAGAACTTGGATGGGATGTTCGAGGTTGGCGCAGGCGCAGAGTTGGCTCCGCCGCTTGCGACGTTAGTTGGGATAGCCTGGTGGGTGCTGTCGACGCCATTGCTACCGTTGACATGCCTGATTGGTCCCTCGGAAGGGGCGCAGTCAGGGCAAGGGGGTGCGTCCGAGGTGGAAGGTGCCATGGCTGAAGGAGAGCGAGAGTAGGTCTATACGACGCGCTGTAAGAGGTATGAGTCTGAAGTCGCACGAGTGCAGTGATGCGCAAAGCCAGATGCTAGGTGAGTGTGAGCCTGTCTGCTTGGAGCGAGACAGTGACAATGAGCAAGAAAATGCAGGGTGGTGATGTGAGTGCGGTCGTGTGAGAAGGCGAGATCTCGATCAAGAAGGAAGTCTCCAATCACAGGGACTCGCAACTCGTGACTGCAGCACACAGCAGGCAGGCGCGCCGATCCAAGGGATCAAATTCTGGCCCCATCCATCCACGCAGCATTCACGTCTCCGAGTCACCGAGGGCCAGTACCGGCGCGCAGAGATTCACGATTCTGTATAGCAGTCGTGCAGTGGCGATCTGAAATGAAACCGCGAGCATTACAAAAGTGACGCGACCTTTAAAATCAAGTGGGGTTCAGCTTCATAAAGTGTAACCATATTGAATCCCCACCTTGCTCTTGAAAACGCGTCAAGCGCGCGTGCATGCTAAGTTACAGCAGTCAAGAGTGGACACTGCGCCAGTCTGTGCTGATGAGTCTGCCCGGCCTCTCCCGTGAAACCCGATCGAGCAAGCAGCAAGAAGCGTGAATCTCGAGTCACAGCGCGCATGACCTGCATGTGCGACTCGCGTGTCTTAGTCCCCTGAGTCAAAGGCGTTTTGTTTTATTCAACACTCGCAATTTTGAAGTTTGAATCAGCGTGCACACCAAGCATAAGCCATCCTCACCACTTCGAAAAGCACCTCGCAGCTGATGTGCGCGTGTGTCCAGGAGAAGTGGTTGGTTATATAAAAAGCAATCGATCATTAAGAACCAGCCCAGATCTGTTTATATACAGGGTTGCCCTGAACCCGGCGCCCCTTGAGACAGCAGCTGCCCATGTGTTGCCGCATATATGCGCCTGCACCATCAGGCACATGCTTCTCGCAGCTTGCTGCGTTTGCCGGATTCTCAACGCGCAGCCGCGGCCAACCGCATCCAGCCACAGCGCGGGTTTAACAAACCGGTCGGAGGCGGAGATCGGAAAAATATTCTCGAATTTGCTGCGTAGGGACACAAGTGTGAACATGCGCTGCAATTCCTTCCTGCGGGGGGCTCACAATTCACGATTGTCTGTGAATCCTTGAACGCGATCGACCTCATCCCTTACACTCAGACGTAGAGAACCCTGGGCATCGGTCAAACTTCATTGGAAAAGCCTCTCCCGCAGCCAAGTAGTGACACAGCCTGTCTCTCAGCGAGGCTCTTGGTTGTATAGCATACAGCTGGTGCATACGTTCTGCCGCGTGAAGCCGTGAAGAGCGCTGTCCGGAGAAACCTCTTTGGTCGGAGCGTTGCGAACACACGACAGCACTCACAACTGACATCGATCGCAGCTCGTGTCCAGCATCAATCAGGGCTTGGTGTGCCCAGCCATAGCCATGCACTCTCATCATTCTCACTCGGGGCAATTCTGTGCTCACGCTGAAGCAGGATGTACGCCTCGGATGATGCTGGATCGGGCCAAAGCTTTGGGATTCACGCACTACAACCTGACCGAGCACATTCCTCGCAGGAAGCAGAGTCAGCTGTATCCGGAAGAGGTAGAAGCTGGGTTGGACCCACAAAAGCTAGCTCAGCGCTTCGAAGAGTATCTCTTGGAGGCACGGAGGATACAGCAAGAGAAGGGTCGGAGCGTGCTTGTAGGAGCAGAGACAGAAAACATCCAAGCTGCAGAAGATCAGAGTTGCTTACAGAACAACACGGATTTGAGCGGCATACACGATCTCATCGCCATTCTTGAGGCGGACCACGGAACGGTACAGCTCGCCGGCAGCTCTGAGAGAAGGCCTGGCTCGGTAGGCAAGGGTCGCGTCGACTACCTTGTTGGCGGGGTTCATCACGTCGGAAGCATCCCTATCGACTTCGACGTGCCAACCTTCGAACGAGCTTTACGGGTATTTGGCTGGGATGGCGTGGCTGATCCTCACCCTTCAAGAAGCTCTTCCAAGCGACTCGCTCACTTGAGAATAGCCGCTCACTACCTCGATCAGCAGTATGACCTGTTAAAGCATGTCAGACCGGAAGTCATCGCTCATTTCGACCTTTGCAGGCTCTGGGATCACACCTTGCCCCTTGCTCTGGAGCAACATCGAGCTGCTGATGAGGCGCTCGAACTTGGGCCAAATGCAGTAGACTTATACAAGCTCGAGCAGCTGGTCGATGAGCGCACGAGACGCAATGTAGCGTTTGCGATCTCGTATGGGGCACTGTTCGAGGTGTCGGGCGCAGCGGTGCGCAAAGGATGGCCGACGCCCTACCCAGGCCTAGAGGTTTTGAAGGTAAGTCAGGCTGTCGACCTGATGCTATCCAGCCCTATGCTCACACGTTGACATCAAATCCGCCCAGCTCGTGGTCTCGCTTGGCGGCAGACTCTGCCTATCGGACGATGCTCACTCTTTGGCACAGATAGGACACTCGTTCCAGGCGGTCAAGGCGCATCTCGACAGCGTGCCAGGCGCGTGGAACTCTCTACATTACCTCACCTGGAATGAGGATGACCGGCCCGCGCTCTCGCACGAAGAAGGTCAGGCTCAGGAGTCGCAAAGAGAAGCACGAGAACGCTACTTGTTCGCGAAGGCGGTCGGCAGGGAGGTGGGCAACGGATTCGACGACCCGACCGAGATTTTCGAGAGAGGCACTCGAGCCATAAAATCATCGGGCCCAAGCACCGATGCACTGTTCTGGGTGGAGCTCGAGCAGAGGAGACAAAGGCTGGATGATGCACTCAGCTCAAAGCGAGCAGGTGGCTAATAGATGCATTGCACAAATCATGCCTTCGTTTTCATGCGTATTTCGCTACGCATAGAAGTGCGGTGCCCACTCATGGTGTGTCTTGCGTTCGGAGCAGGTGAATGTGCCGTCCGCAGGTCTGATTGGACGGAATGAGGCTCAATGAGGCGCCAGGTTCAGTTGTTGTGGATGCTCGATGACGTCGGAAGGGTGCCCAAGATCAATAAGGCGCAACATCGCCCTGGGCCGAAATGTGTTGATCTAGATCCTCGATGCAGGTTCCCAATCCTTTGCTCGGTACCAGTGTGTTGCAACGAAGCCTCTCTGCTCAGCTCTGATTCTATTGATAGCCGGGACAAACTACATCTGGATGCCAAAGTCCAGTAAACGATCGCACGACTCGTACTTTTCGGATCTGATTTTGCGTTCCAGCTCAGGTTCCGCCTGAGGAAAGCGCAGCAACGCAGTCAGGTCAGCCAGAATCATAACGCAGAGACGTGTCGCGTTCCCGCCTCTCCCGTTTCCTTCCCTTCCCCACCTAGAGACTCACTCCGATACCCAAAAATCCCCGCGTGTTCTGTATCCTCCTCATCTGATGATCCCGCCTCCTCTCGCAGTCCGAGTACAGTATGTTCTTCCACTGATTCTCCACTCGATCTTCGAAGCGTCGCAGCCCAGCACCGGCTCCCGGCGAGTTGCTAACCGAAGCCTGCACAATCGGATGCTTCTCCCAAGAGACCTTGTCGACGTGGTAAGACACTCCATGCCTAGGTGTAAATCTCTGCTCTCTCAAGTTGCCGCTCGGCGCCCATGCGAACTTGGGATCCGCGGTTTCGAACATGGACGGCAAGTAAGTGAGCAGTGAGAACAGACCGAGGATCAAGAGCGGCAAGAGTTGAAGGAGAGGCGACGCTTGCGGATCTTGCTGCTGACCCCGCCTCGCACCTGCTCGCGCATTCGTCCCTCCTCCACCCGATCTGTACACTCGAGTTCCTCCCATACCCGGTCCGCCGAATGAAAAGTGCATACCTGTGGGTGAGATGGAGCCGACGATGATAAGCCGAGCCACTGCGTCGCCCGCACGCCTCACCGACTCTAAAGACGGGACTCACCTGGACCCATGCCATTCATGCCTGCGCCTCCACCAAAGAACATATTGAAGAGGTCCTGCGGATCGATCTCAGCACCGCCGAACCCGCCATCGTACGTTCTCGTACTTCTAGCGAACGGGTGCCCGCCCATTCCGCCTCCTCCCATGCCTCCACCTCTCTGCTCCGGATCACCACCATGCCTATCGTACATTGCCTTCTTGTCTGGATCGGACAGGATCGTGAATGCTTTCGAAACAACTTTGTGTGGACGGGAGTACAGGCTCAGCTCTTGCAATGCAGGAGACATCGTCGAGAGACCCACTTTTGAATGCCTCGTCTGCTCCCGGCGCGCCATTCTTGTCAGGATGAAGCTGTAGAGCCAGCTGCGAGGGCGAGCAGCCGAATTCTCCATGTCAGCTTGGAACCTGAAAATGCAACGAGCTGCCGCAATGCCCGGATGAGGCTGGGGTGCAAACGCTCGCACCCTACCTCCAAGCAGCGTAAACGATACCTCCTCCCAGGCAGCGCGGCGCCCATTTGCTCAACTCACCTTTCTATAGCCCTTCTTGATGGCGTTCTCATCCGGCTTATCCTCCCTCTTCAATAGCAGCACCGCATAAAAGTCATTCTTTCTGCCCGCCTCGTTGACTCTCTTGACGACAGCAGCTTGCTCAGGCGTAAATTCCCTCACTTTCTCCTTCTCCTTCTCTCTCGCCCCTGCAGTGAGATTGGGCGCGGATCTAGATGAAGCTGTTGTCCGACTGCGCAGGTTGGAGCCATTGGACGTGGATGCGGACGTCGAAGGCTCCCCGTTTGCGAATGGCCCACCAGCTTCCATCTCCTTCTCTAACCGCCTAATCACCACCTCCGCTTCGCTTGTAGGTCGGATAGCATTGGACTTCTTGGCCCACTTGAGCGCACCTGCCAGGTCACCCTGCGATCGGTACTTCTGAGAGAGCTGGAGAGCTGCGAGCGCATCTTCTGATGACATGCTATGGGTCGTTGAGCACCTATAGGGCCTCCGAGAGAGCTCGAGATGCGAGGGCCCGACCGATGCTCTTTGCAAAGTCAATGTCAGCGATCTTGTGTTGCGAGGTCGAGCTTAAGCCGAAATGACGAGGATTGAGAAGTCGAAGAATCTGCGCTCAGGTCAGGGACAGAGATCGAGATGAGTGGGGAATCTGCCGGTGCTTGAGCAGAGATGTAGCCGACAACGGGCAGAGAAGCGTTGAGGCAGCTCTAGTCTTGAGTGAAGTATGCAAGGATGCAACTCATCAAGATTCAGTGATTGGTGACTCACCACTGTGTCGTGGAAGGCTTCAACCGCGACTCAGAGAAATGCTGCCCGCGTGCAGGCCCGCCGCGCCTTCTGTACCTCTTGCGGCGACGGTTGCAAGCCGCGCACGGGAGCGGAATAAGCGTCAACCTGGCGCTCTTGGATCTGCGTCACGTGATGTGCTGCACGCGAGAACTTTTTTCGTCCAGATAGCCCGCATGAGGCACCTGCGGCGGGATAACACACTTCTCAGCTTCGAACCATTCATGATTCACGTTTCGCTCATACGTATGTCATGCTCATCAAGAGCAACCTCTTTAAGCTCGCCCTTATCAGCGATCTCTACCATCATAGCTGTTGCAGCCGAAGCTATCCTCGTCCTCCCTCTCAAGGGCTTGCACTCGAGCTCGTTGACCTTACGACCTGCCTGCTGTGCATACTGCCCTCACCATGCCTTCTGCCATCAGCTTCCTAGATGACGACCACCTCGGTTTTGGCAGATCTGCAAAGTCAGAACGCAGCTCTTTGAACGCTTCTACTCAGCCTGCTCATAGATCTGGCTATGACTCCGATGATACGCCAGACATCTCATCAGCCTTGCTCGGGCCTTCGACCTCTCGTTCATCCGATGAGTCTGGCAGAGGTAGCGGCAAGAACAAGCGCACCTCTGCTCCTGCCGTCGGCAACACAGTACAGGCCGACGACGACGATGAGGCTTTCATAGTCGCAGCGACTCAAAGGCACAATAGGAAAGCGGGAACAGAATTGGCGAAAGACGTGGCCAAGAGCAAGGGCAAGGGAAAGAACAAGACTGGGAGTGGGACCTTGACGGGCGGAGGAAGCTTTCAGAGCATGGGTGAGTGTGCATATGAGAGTGTTCATGATACCTCAAGCCACTGGGCTGGACTTGCAGAAAGAATCGTGTGGCACTGCATCAACAGCGACGCGCGGAGGTGCGGTGCTGACGCTTGGCCCTGCTCGTCGTCACATCACAGGTCTTCCTCCTCAGCTGCTCCGCTCCATTCTGCTGCGTGGCTACACCACACCTACGCCCATTCAACGCCTTGCTATCCCGTCCTTACTCGATACGCCAGCGCGCGACCTGGTGGGCATGGCTCGCACAGGAAGCGGAAAGACGCTCGCATACATACTGCCTCTCTTGAACCGGCTGGGAGGCAAGCACAGCACGACAGTCGGCATTCGCTCCCTCGTACTATGTCCCTCACGTGAGCTAGCTTTGCAAATCCTTAGGGTGGGGAAGGAGATTGCTCGAGGTTGGAAAGTGCCAGATTCCGAACCTCTTCGGTGGGCACTGATAGTCGGTGGTGAAGGGATGGAAGAGCAGTTCGCTCTCATGGCGTCCAACCCGGATGTGGTCATTGCCACACCTGGCAGACTGCTGCATCTAGCAGTGGAGGCGAAGCTCAACTTCAGCTCGGTGCAGTTTGTGGTCTTCGACGAGGCCGATCGCCTGTTCGAGATGGGCTTTGCGGATCAACTGGAGGAGCTCATCAAGCGCATGCCACCTACTCGGCAGACTGCTCTCTTCAGCGCGACTCTGCCCAAGACGCTGGTCGAGTTTGCTAGAGCTGGTCTGGCTGCGAATCCGAAGCTGGTCAGACTGGATGCGGATAGCAAGATCAGTCAAGATCTTCGTATGGCCTTCTTCAGCGTCAAGCCGTCGGAGAAGGAGGCTGCACTGCTTGTGCTTCTTCGAGATGTCATTGGCGTGCCTCAAGGCTTGTCAGGTAGCGCATCGTCTTGGTCGAAGGAAGGCAAAGGAAAACGACGAGCTGCTCCGCTTATAGGCACGGACGAGCTGCAGCCCCATCAGACCATCATCTTTTGCGCCACCAAACATCACGTCGAGTACCTTCTCGCCTTGCTGGGCACCGCCGGCTGGAGTTGCGCACACATCTATAGCTCTTTGGACCAAGCCGCGCGCACGCAAGAGATGATCCGCTTCCGAACAGGAGACGCATCCCTACTCATCGTCACCGACGTGGCTGCCAGAGGTATCGATCTGCCGTCCATGACGCATGTGGTCAACTACGATCTTCCTGCTTCCCCAAGGATTTTCATACATCGAGTCGGCAGGACTGCTAGAGCCGGGAGATCGGGTTGGGCTTGGTCACTGGTAGGCGGAACAGATCTTCCGTACCTCTGCGACTTGCAGCTATTCTTAGCAAGGCCTCTGGTGAGAGCTTCGGATTTGGGCAGCAAGCCGGAGCTGGATCTACACAACAATCTTCAGCTTGGAACGTTTCCCCGATCAGCTATAGATATAGAATCCGAGCACATTATGCAAGGTCTGCACAACAGCAGCTCTAGCGCCTCGGTAGCTTTGCCTTCCCTCAAAACGGTGGTCGGCAGAGCTCAGAAGCTTTACGACCGCTCCGCTAGCAAAGCTTCGCAGGAATCTCATCGGCGCGCCAAGGCTATGCTAAAGGGGGACGATGAATGGTGCTTGGCTGGTAATGCGAAGGAAGAGCTTGGAGTGCATGACGTGGTCGTCAGGCCTTCAGCCTATGGTCTTGCTGGGGCAGGAACAAGTGGCCTGTCCGCACATCGTGGCAACGACGGATCGAATGACCTAGCGGCGCAACGCGCTGCGCTCCTCGCCAAAGTCAATAGTTTCACTCCGCAGAACACGGTCTTCGAAGTCGGCACCAAGGGTCCAAATCCACTATCAGACCTGATGAGAGACAGAAGAGCTACTTTGGATGCGAAGCGAGCGCGAGCGGCTGCCAGAGACGCAATTCAAGAACCTGCGCAGTCAGATGGAGAGAATAGTGAAACGGAGGCCGGCGATCTTGGGGCACTAGATGAAATGTCTCAGGCTGGAGAGAGTGACATCGAGGTAAGTTGTGTCGTGCGCAAGCTGTGGTACCTGAGCTACCGAGCTGATCCTCGGTATCTTGGAGCGCAGGATGTCTTTGATGTGGCGGACAAGTCCATTAGCAAGAAAGGCGCACCGAAGAGGAAGAAGTCCGCACCAGCGTCGCGAAGCTATCGTGATCCCGAGTACTTCATGGCGTATGAGCATGCGGATGCTGCCAATGAAAGAGGGTGAGGATACGTCGTTGTGGCAACGCGTTCATGGGGTCACAGCTGACCATTTCGCCGCATGCAAACCGGCGTTCAGGTACTCGATGGGCCATACAGACTCGTTCGCAACTCAGGCCTCGAAGGCCTCTTACTCTTTGGCAGGCGACGAAGCGCGTCTTGGCACACAGACTCAAGCGCCAAATGCATCTCGCTGGGACGTGAAGAAGAAACGCTTCACAAAGGGAGACGGTACGGGCGAGAACAACGAAAAGTACATTCGAACGGAATCTGGAACTCGACTACCGGCTTCTTTCCAGAGTGGAAGGTACGAAGAGTGGAAGAAGAGCAACAAGGTCAATGTGCAGAAGGTCGGAGAGAGAGAGGACAAGAAGTCCAGCTCTGCTGCGCTGGCTGCTGCTGGTCGAGGCAGAGGTGGCAGCGCTCGGGGTGGTAGAGGAGGAGGAGAAGGCAGAACGTTCAGACATCACAGCTCCAAGGAAGCCAGGGAGCCAGACAGATTCAGGGACGACTATCAGAAACAACTCAAACGCAAGAGGGGAAGGGAAGCGGGCGATGGTGGTCATGATGGTGAAGGTGGATTCCCGACCAGGGCACGAGGCAGTGCGAGGGGGGCGAGAGGATGGAGAGGAGCAAGGGGAGGCAGAGGTAGAGGAGGCTTGTCTCGTGCGGATTCCAGGGTGGCTAGCAGTCTGAAAAGCGCCGCTCAAATTCAGAAGTCCCGACAATTGGAAGCAAAGAAGAAGGCCAAGAATGCGCGAGGCGGACGTGGTGGGGGCAAGAAGAGAGGCGGAAGGAGATGAGAGCGATTCAGCGAGCACGTTCTGCATTCATCTTCGTCATCAATGTAATTGCAGCTTTTGGGATCGCATCGCGAAGCAGTCGTCGTCACGGTCACTAAATCTTGATGAAGAGGACGAATCTCTGCGTCCGCGAACGATTCAGGACTAGTCTTCGTGGGACATAGACCGGTGGCCTTTGCAAGTCCGACAAGAGGAGCTCGGAATTCTTCGTCGGAAGCACTCGACTGCGCACTCATCATGCGCGCTCGACATAATCGCTGCAATCGTCCAAGGCTTTCACACTCCGAATGGTCGGTGGCGGTGCATGATCACCCTTGAGGGACGTTCTGTCATCATCGATTCCCATGAACAATACCCCTCCTCTACATTGTCCGCCCTATGTAGTATAGTTCACAGAGCAAGCAATCATCTAGAACCTCATCTCTAGTCCGATCTGACCTTCGTCTGGCAAAACCAGCAGACGATCCCTTCCTCATAGCTCACTTGTGATCACGTGTAGAGAGCGGCCAAACACGACTGCGGCCTCTTTTGATCGAGGCAGTTGATAAAGTGAGGTACAAATGGAGGTTTATTTGAATTCACATTGATTGCTGTGCGCAACGTTCGAGGCCACGTGGATACTTGCTTGACGAGGAATGCTGAGCCCGGTTCGTGCGCGCTGCTATAATTGATGCTGGTCGTTGAGCGCAACCAAATGCTTGCGTGTGCGCGCGCCAGCACTTTACGAGATATATACATCTCGGTTGAGAGATTCGGCAATCTCAAGCTCTTACCACATCCTTTCGAAGCTCGTCACTACTAGAGCTCGTCGCCACACTCAAAACTGTGTCACAACTACGATCTTGACCCCATTGGCGCCATCAAGATGTCGACGGCACGCTCGGCTCCTGTGCCTCGCGCTGTGCCAAAACCTGACGTCAACGCTATTAACGTTCCCATTCGCGTGCGAACCTTCTTCGCGGAAGGTGAGAAATCAGCTCAAGGCAACGCTACTGCTCTTCGCCAATTGGCCTACATGAAGAGCGAATATCGCAAGCTGTATGCATTCAAGAAGGCCTCAAAGCTCGCTCACCAAAAGGAGCTTCAAAAAGTTTACAACCAAGCTGTGAGTACTGTCGCGCCTATGCTCTACAGGGATGATGTGGTTCATTGTCAAGATGTGTTC
>CCYA01000276.1:1094013-1110801 GCA_900000165.1 Ceraceosorus bombacis
ATTGGTCTCACCGCAGAGTATAGTTGGACTGGTCCGGCATCGATCATCACGATGCAAGGCGGATCGGAGCGCAATCTCATGCCTCGACTTTTGGAGACCGGCTTTGTCTATCGTAGAGCGGCGCATACCGAAATGGCAGATGCTGCTGGAAGGCGTGATACCGATAGGCGTGATACCGATTCAGTGTTTGGTTGACAAGTCGCAGACCTTGTGAAGCCTGCAACCCTGGCATAGCCTGTGCAAACGACCAAGATGTGGCTGCCGTCATGAGCGTTTTTGACCTGGAAGCGATCAGTGCAAGGCGATCGGCACCATTGAATGTAGCTGCTTCTGCATGACAGTGGGGGCTCGGCACGGCTTCCCTTTTTCGCATCACCTGTACCTCCTCCGTTGAGCAATTGCGCAGCACCAAGAAGACGCTGACTCGCGGCGGCTGGGCTGGGCGATACTTGGCGTTCACTGCAGCTGGCTGGGTTTTGCAAGCGGTGGACCTTTGACCGCGGACGTCAGCTGCTGAAACCGAGGCTGTCATCAACGGAGCGCTTGGGTCTAACATTGACGGATGACTTTCATGCTTACACATCGGCCTACTACCTTCAATGCTAACGCACAACGAGAGTTCAAATCGCAGAGGTCAGGCTTCGAGTAAGAGGGAACCAATCAATTTTGATGTACGAGAAGGGTTGTCGGAGCCGGACCTTGGGAGACGCAAGCGCCAAGCGAGGCCAGCTGCACTAGCTGGCCTTGGTGCTAGTTCTCTCTGAATGCGTCGTTTGGCACTGCACTGTCTCGTTGCACAGCTAGGTCGAGCGAGTCCGTAGGCTTGCTGCGATTGAGAACGGCAGGCAGCAATGCTGGTCAGCATCGAAGTGAGGAGCGACGAGGTAAGATCATGCCATGCGTGTATGCTATGTTCTCACCCTTTGCATGAAGGACAGGGCTGGCAGCTGTACCAGCAGGTCCGACATCCACTCGTTCATGCGATCCGACGAGTGCTGTTCCCAATCCTACCCATTTAGGCCTCCGCGACGTTGGTGCAGTCAGGCGTTGATGTGAGACAGCCATTGGTAGAGTGGCTGCGGGGCAGCGAAGGGAAAGGGTCATGATTGCTCTTGTGCACGCTCCGTCGAGCATTGCTCCGTCTGTGGTGGCTCGACGGTTGATAGTGCCAGTTTTGAGCTGCATCGGCGACGAATTCATTCAGACGCTCTGAGATAAACAGCGCCTAGGAGCAGGGTCGCCGCGAATTTCCAAGCGCAAGCATCCTCAGCACAGAAGTCATTTAGAGCTTCTACAGGAGCAGCATGAGGACGCACCTGTGTCTCCTTACTCTCGACTTACAGTCAAGAGCAAGCCTCTTAACACTTCGATGTACTCGTTTTGAGCCTCGATTGTAGAGCCTTGGACTTGAAAATCGCGTGTAGTCCCGATCATGTAGAGACAAGTCAGAGTTTCTTCTGCCGCCAGAATCTGAGAAGCGGGGCGCAACATGAGCAGCTCGCACTCTTCTTCGTATCCTGCGCATTGCCGTACTCACCAGGCTCTCAGTGATGGCGAGGATTGGCCCCACCGCCTGCTCATCATTTTGAGTGCCCTTGTGTGTCAACATGTCGATGACTGACTGGCGAAATCCAAAGGCAAAGATAAGCTCTCTTGCAGCGCGATTTTGATCGTCAATAATAGCCTGCACGGCCTCTACCATGAGCTCTAGGTATCGAAGGTCACGGTTGGAAGGCATTTTGACACTGTGCGCTAGGTGTGTTTGAGATGGTAAATGGTCACGAGGGTCAAAGTGAGAGAATCGTTGGGTGTTGGCTGGCTGCAATGTGAATCACGAATGTGCATGCGTGTACCTCATGATTTGGTGATCTCACATCCTTTACACGACAAGCCTGGCATTCGTCACTGTCGCCGTACTCCGAGACTCCTGACTGATGCTCTCGGCCGGTTCAACCTGTACAACTCGCGATGAAGGGGCTTGATGCTCTTGGTCACCTGTCGTGCGCGCGGCGCATTCAATATCAGCTGGTCTCGTGCCAGCCCACGCGCATCTGAGCACGGGCGGGCTGAGCTGGCTCTCGCGGCATATTCAGTCGCTATCCGATACATAACATTGCTTGAATTTGATGAAGAGACCACAGAAAAAGAGGTGCTGCAAATCAGTCCGGTAGTGCAAGGAGAGTTAGGCACTCCCGCGTCGTTCCACTGGTGGATGTAGACTATGAACGCAGATGGAAGGGCTGAGCATGATGCCGATGCGCAAGGTAGCTCGCAAGCGCTCTACTCACTCAAAGTCTCGACACAGGCTCGCCCTCGCTACCGCCGTTTTCGCTGGCACGCTCACCTACCTCCTCCTCCTCCTCCTTCTCCTTCTTTTCATCCTTCTCCTCCTCCTCCTTCTCCTTCTCCTCATCCTCCTCCTCCTCCTCCTTGATTGCAGACTGATCGTGACCATTGGCCCCTGCGTCAGCCTCGAGGGAAGCGATGTGAGCCTAGTAGGAGACGAGAGAGAGCGGGCGAGGTGAGCTAGGCTTTCAGCGAGCTAGCTTAGGCAAGAGTGGTCCATTCACCTTCAAGCGCTGGATCTCCGCCGCTTGCTGGCAGACCATGCTCTGTTTCGCCTTGATAATATCATCCTTGGCGTATATCTCCAGGTTCTTGGCCTCGATCGTCTGGTCCTTGGCCAGGACCGCGTTGCTCATCTCATCTTTGTGGGACATCTGAAGCGCATAAAATCCTTTGCGAAGTTCGACGCTGTCCTTGACGAGCTTTTTGGCCAGAGAGGTGGGTAGCAAGCGACTATCGGCCGCAGACTTCACGTTCTCAACGTGCTCGTCCAGAACCGAGTCCCACTTGCGCTTTTGTCCGTGCGGCATGGCTTTCGCGAGGCGTGAGAAGAGATTTAAAAGGGTACGGAGGAGTGACTGCAGGCAGAGGTTCGACCAATGAGTGAGACTTGGTTCAGGTACGTGGAGAGTGAGGATGAAAGTGTAGGCTTTCGTGAGCGAGACGAATGTATCGAGCGAGGTTGGAGATGAGCTGATGATGTGGGTGGGAGACTCGTCGCGCTTGCTGGCGCATCCAGTTGACGCTGGCGAAAGAGGGCGCACAGCCACGGGCATTGTGGTTCCCAACGATGTTCGCTCTGATGCGCGCGTGCCGACCTGTGCTGCCCTGGCATCAGACGTTGGAATGCGCATTGCTTTAGCGCGGAATCAAGAATGGAGGCGAGCTGCTTAGCTCAAGAGCTCCGCTGATACGTGACCTACGCGTATGCTCACGTGAGGCCCGCGCGCCTCAGCCTCATCAGAGCTCCGCGTGACTTGGTCAAAGCGAGACGCGCTGGCAGGATTTAATTCAGATAAGTAGAAATCTATCAAGCACTGAAGACTTGAATACACACTTTTGACTTAGACTCAAATTCAGTGTTTCGTGATCGGTATTCAGGTGAGAGCAAGCAAGGGTGGAAGTCGCGGCGCGGTCTGGGCACGCCTGAGCAATCATAGTCAATTACCAACCGGATTTGTACATGATTGAGATTCATCGCTGTGTCAGTGATGAGCTGCTGAGCTTTTTGGGACCGTTGCAAGCTGTTTGATCACACGCGAATTAGCAATCCAGGAAGATCGATGGAGGCGCCAGGCTCCCCACGTCACGTTTGTCAGCCTTCAGCCCTCGATTGAAACAGATTGCTGGCTCACAACTCTTCAGGTCCATAAAGTTGTACCAACAGGCAGAGACGGAGCGACGCGTGGTCCTTGTCAGAGCCAACAGACTAGCGCGCACACTGAACCCTTCACGTGATTCATTTTACCCAACACCATCTTGGAAGAAATTAGTAGGCGACCATGCATGGGCCAACTTGGACTTTACTAATCTCACTCCTGAAGTGAATCACTCCCCCCTTGGCTTGTGAGTTCGTCGTTGCTTGCTCCGGCACTGCTTGAGTGTTGGAAACGATGTGGTTTGTTCCAAGGAGCAATTGAGTGGCAGCAGGTCTCGGTAGGAATGGCTCCCGATATATGATTGCATTTCTGACGTGCGGCTGACTGAGGTGTTTTGGCGGCGCCATCGGGCGTTCCTCCGAGTGGCGGCGGGCTCAGGGTCTCACCTAAGCAGATCAAATTGAAGTGACTTCTCCGCGCACGAGCCGCTTCGCGTCGACCCTGGCTTCCCGTGACGATCCGCATCGACACAGCCAGGATCGCCGATTTGGCATCTTATATAATGCAATCCGCCTCAATCTCCACAAATGGGTCTGCGCATCATTGTGCTCGCAAGTACACGATGCCGGCGCGCGCGCCGCGGATGGCCGACCTTTCGGCGACTTTTAAACGCCGGCGGCTGCGCGGAAAGCGCCCCCTCACAATCCCAGCAGCGGCACAGGATCAGTCTTGAGCGGTGTGTCACTTTCAGTCGTGAGTACACAAAAGCAGGAGACGGAAGACATTTCGGTACTTCTGAAACACCGGCGGCTGCAGGGATTCAAGAATCGTGCATGTGGCACATCAGCTATAGTTCCTACAGCCGCTGAGGTCTCTGCTGATCATCTTCTTCCTACACGCACGAGAAGAGTAATTCATGCCTTGTTATCAGATGTGACACTCAACATTCACGGCTGTTTGCACGCACTTTCTTCGATTCTCAATCGTCTCTCCGCAAAGAATAAGTGTTCACTCAATGATTGAGAAGGTGCCTCAAGACCACCAGCATCTTTCTTTCTTTTATTTAATTTTATTTTATTTTTTTTTGGTGTTTTTTTTTTTTTCACAGCAATCGTCTGAGAGCTCTAGGGGCGGACGTCGGAGAGGAGGACACGAGCAGAGTCGGCATGAGGAAGACGACGAGCTTCGCTCAATCACTCAACAAAGCGCGCGTAGTGATGGGGTACATATGGAGAGATCAAAGTCAAGACGATCTGGCTTCGCAGAGGACCGAACTTATGCTACGGGCAATTTAGTGGTGATTCCGTTTCCGCACGAATGAAAATGCCCGACAGCTCTCAGTCGAAAGCATCTCCTGCCCACGGGCAGATCTGTAGACCTACATACAGCTGGTCCTTGACAGCCTCAGGATCATGAGGACCCTAAGCACTCGAGTTGACGAAAGCCTCAGTCAAGGTCTACCAACGCATTACATACTAGGCTTGCTCGGCAGTGGACCATCAATTTCGTGGAATTTTAGCCGCGCGCGTACTGGCGGGGCTCAAAAGCATGCAGAATGCATTCGTGGCCTTTCTCGTTCCAAGGAAAACATGCTCACGAGGAGTGCATTCCCAGGCAAGAACTGTGACTGTCGATCTTGATTGCATTCACATTGCACCGCACATGGTCAGACTGATGTTGACTATAGAGGTTGAGGCTACAGGCTGCCCATCGGAGGATCCAAAGAAAGGTATGCACCGCGCCTGCAGTGCGAGACGCGCATGCATTTATATACCGCGTGCATACTGTCCATCGTAATACAGATCCTGTCTAGGTGGCGGAGCGGTGACGACCAAACCAATACTGGGTCAGGTGAAACTGGGCTGTATACACTCATCAGCGCGAGTTCGGGCCCGCCGGGTTGATGTGGAATGCTATAGTTTTGGCAATTTTTTCTCACCTTGCTCGTCATCCGCATACGCTGTCACTTACTTTTGCACGGCGCTGGATGTGTACCTCACGTTTTGCGCTCATCAAGTCTTTTCTCTCGTGCTTGCCAGGAACGCACACCCTTCATTCTTACTCCTTTACTTCCACTCTCGACAAATAATGCCGCGCCAAGCGCTGAGGAGGCGCTTCTGAGCCTATGCCCGCTTGCGTCTCCGACGGCGATGCTTCGCAAGCGCAAAGGCCGCGCTCGTATTTTGCGAGCGAGCGCCGCATTGCCTCTACTTTACATCCACATCACGCAGACAACACGATTCTTGATCCAAACGAGATAGATTTATCCCAAGAATCTCCCAACGGTGTGACGATGAAGACGGTCAAAAGTCTCGAGTCACGCGTTTGTCTCTCAGACGGTCACGTACGTCTCTCAGACGGTCACGTGTACGATAACGCGTGCGTGACACGTGATAATATGAGCCTTCAGGTAGCCATTCTTGATTCGCCCCGCGATCAGCAAGCCTTTGGAGCAGTGGGTGAATCAGGCATGCGGTGGTTAGCCTCATCAATGTTCCGACTCGCACGGCCAAACGGTGTGGCACCAGCCAAAAGCAGCTCATGCCTGTCTCACCCCCTGCTGCTACTCGACACTCAAAGACTTTGGTCAAGCAAGCGAACGACCAACACTTTGGCCGCAAAGCACACCTCATCTTTCTTCAAGCCAGGTCGTATGCCTCCCGCCCAGGCATTGGTCGAGCCTGCCCGCACGCCCTAGTGCACGTGCCGCACTTCAACACGCGGTGCCTCTTGCTCATCCGCCCGTCTTTTCAACTTCAGCGCGGCGGTGCTCCTACTCTTTACTCACCGAACGGGTCGTCAATTGAGCCATCGCAGCCGTCACGGGCTGTGATCAAGTCCCATCACGCTGATTCGTAGCCCGATCCTACCATGAGTAAGATCGTCAGAAAGAAGTGGGAGGAAACGTGGTCCTCGTTCAAGGATCGAGTCAAGAGCATTCGAACCAAACGTCTCATCACGCTCGACGACAAAAAAGAGCTGGGCCAGCTCGAAACTCAGCTACGCTCTGTATACCAGGAAGAAGTTGCCTCAAACGTCGCCCTCTCTTCCAAATTCGAGACTCTCAAAAAGGAGTTCGAGGCCCTTCGAGCGGAGCTAGCCGCGAGCACCAAAGCACACAAAGCATGGGCCGCCAAAATGAACGCCCAGCATGCGCACGAGATTGCTAGCCTCAAAGGCACTATCGCTGCGCAAGCAAACAAGATCGGAAGCTTGCAAGCCGACAGTAAACCCTTGCCCGAGGGTAGCAAGAGTTTCACCGACTTCAACGATCTTGTGAGTCCATCGTGCGCAAAATAGCCTACGCAAGGAGTGGAGATGGCACTTAAATGCGCACCGGCGCTGGCCAGCTGCGTTCTACTTGCGGTCGGCCTCGCACGTCGAAAGATAGCGACTTGAAACGACCCATTGATGATCGATCCTGATCTCTCTGTCACAGT
The DNA here is from genome assembly GCA_900000165.1 of Ceraceosorus bombacis. Taxonomy (NCBI): domain Eukaryota; kingdom Fungi; phylum Basidiomycota; class Exobasidiomycetes; order Ceraceosorales; family Ceraceosoraceae; genus Ceraceosorus; species Ceraceosorus bombacis. Next base: position 1,101,119 of record CCYA01000276.1, read on the forward strand.
ACGTGCTCATGCGCTATCTGGGTCAGTTTCTGGAGGTCGAGGTCACCCCCCCAAGAAGACGCCGGTCCTGTCACACTACAGATTCAACGTGTGTCCAAAGTTCTTCTGGTAAGCTGCCTTTGCTCGCCGATGACTGTGATGACTCTGACGTCCATGCGCGACTTTCTTGGCAGGAACTCCATGATGCTAAGAAGGTAGCTGATGTACCTTTTGAAGAGATCATGAGCGCATTCAAAGTAGGTGCAGTTTGCCTGAGTATGCAAAAGTCCTAGCTGAACCCAGCGCTTCCCTTTCTTAGGATCATGCGGAGCGCAAGCAGAGCGAAAGTACGAACAGCAAGAAGCCCTCGCTCGACTAGCCTAGAACGCCTCCGTCATCACGTCCGACGCACATAGAGATGGAGATCAACGCAATGCTGATGTAATCATTGTTATGGCAGGTGATCCGATCTCTCGAGCTGTGCTGACTGCAAATCGTAGGGGAGGTCTGCAATTCGATCGCTTGGTCGTCTCTTCACTCAACTTTCGTTCTTTGATCAAGCGCAGCGATGCAGGGAAAGGGGGATCCTACATGCAGCTCGCATGCTTCGTCAGAGCGAAGCAATGCAACTGGCCAGACAAAGTCGTTTGCCCGAGGATGAGGGTCTAGCTGATGTATCCTCTAGCACAGTGAATCTTGCGGAACGTCGACCAGGAGCGATGTGAGGGCAAGTGAGTAGCAAGTTTTCCGGCCAGGGTAGTTGGTCAGCCGACCAACCTCCCCAGGAATGCGCAACGCTGCGCGAATTTGCTACGACGAATGGTCTTTCACATCGGCTTGCGAGCCTGCAGTGAACATGTTCCCGTCACTCGGCAAGCGCAATGACTTGCAGCTACAAACGAGAGATCCAATTTCCGCTCGGCAGCATGCATTTTAGCAGAAGTCTCCGATGCAGGTCTCGCATCACATCACGTCTCAACAAGATCTTTGGTTGGATCCCAAACAGAGTAGCGGGTCTACAATCAGTGCAGAAGGTTGCGCCAGGCTGCCCAATGTGCACTCTCGATGCAAGGAAACACGGAACGGCATATTTCGAGCCGCAGCAATCACCCAGGGTAAAGACTCTAAGGCTGATCCCCTCGACTTTTCGGACTTTGCAGCGTTTGGGCTACACGAAGCTGGCGTTGGAGGCGGGGGTTGTGGCAGACATGAGGCAGAACTTTACGAATACCTCGAATGCGGGTCCTCTCGAGGTGAAAAACTTCAAAGAGAAGCTTTAGGCCACGCTGCGCTTGGGGCAGAACCTCAAAGAGACGCACCGAGAGATGCTACGCTCTTGAACGATGCAAATGGCCTCGGAAGAGGTTCGTCGTAAGACAGAATTTCTTTAACCTCTTTGATCCAACTATTGCGACGAGCCGAATGCGGAAGCCCAGCGCCCCCAAACCGCCAGCTCGGCTCGCTAAAGCGGCACGCTGATCAAGATGCAAAGCAGAGGGCGTCCGTATCATCGACCGAATTCTCTTTGCATGAGGTTTGATGCGGATAGCTGCCCGCTTCGGCATCAGAGAGCGTTTGTGGTGAAGACATTCTCGGAACGAGTTGACGCGAGATTGCCCAGCGTTGCTCCATGACAGTGGAGAAAGCTGCACGAAGGCGCCAGAGCGAGACAATGTCATCTTCGAGGCGGGGACGGTACCGCTACGTCCGGACACTCTTCACAAGATCAAGAGAAGAAAGCAAGGGTGCGAAGTATTCATATCGTGTCTGAGGACACCGAGCATTGCCTCGCTGCAGAGATTGCGGCTTTTACAGAAGGCCTCTTTTTCTATAAGGCATGACTGAAATGGTAGATAGCTCTCGACTTCAACCTCTCATATCATCGCTTTCGGTGCTCTCCGGCGGAACTAGCATATTCATGTCAATCACGAATGCCGCGCCAGGGCGCAAGTCAGGAAGCGAAGCTGTGACATGCCACGCGGGCCTGCAGCTGGCTTGTGCTAACGCAATCGTGTTCACCTCATCGTATGGCTTTTTCACGCTGACTGTTCTATCATTTTGAGCGGGTCATTTTGAGCGGGCAAGGGTTGTGCGCATCATGTCAGCCGCGGAATTAGTCACGTACCCGGCCTCCTGCGAGAGAACTAGAGCCCTTCGCAAGGCAACAACGGCGCGAGCGCGCCGCTTGCATGCCGAGCTGGGTCTGAGTAGAAGACGGGGCAGATGCCTGAAGTCAATCACCGAAGTGCAAGTGGCAAGGCGAGGCATCAAGACAGAGACGGAGCGGGACAAAGCGGCATACAAGAGGCAAGACAGGCGAACCGCCAAGACGGTGAGTCACACACCGCTCTTCCGCATATCTGCAGGCACAGAGCAACACGTGGGTGTGCCAGCCAAAGCGCGTGCATCGAGGCAGGACAAGTTCGGGAGTGCTCACCACTTGGGTGGATGGTCATCGATTCGAAAGACCAAGAAGGTCAATTCACGACACGAGATCCACGTGATCGCTTTGATCCACTAGCTAATCAGGCGGTCTCGGCCAATTTGAAAGAAGCAAGCCGCAACGTCAGACCCTTGCGCAACTGACATGCCGCATCGAATGATCACTCCGCGCAACTCCAAGCTCCGTCTCTCCAAGCAGTCCTGCTCCGAGAACATCCTCTCTCACTACGCCTCACACGCACTGGCACACACACTGGCACTCACACTGGCTCTACCACGTCGGCCTCCGCAAATTCGGTCCGCATTACTGATCGGCTTACTAGTCAAATGCTTCAAGATGACCCCCGTCACTAAGAGAGCTCATATGAGCTCGGCCGACGAAGCCGTCAAGGAGCCTCGTCAGAGCAGTTCGCCGTCAAACATAGCCAACACCAGCGTGCTGACTGGCGCCAATGACGAGTCTGACTCAGAGAAGGACGAGTTGAAGGAGGAAGAAGAGGACGTAGAGCGCTCCATCAGTCGTAATGGGGGCTTCAGGGACCTCAAGATCATCATTGGCGAGCTGAAGGCGGGGCAGGTGCTCACCCCTGGGCAGAAGAAGCGTCTTGAGCTGGGGCTGAAAGCTGCGCACGGCGAGTATGAACGAGTTAGGAAGAGCAAAGTGAAGGGAGCGGAGAAGCAGCTCGTGATCAACAGAGAGAATGGAGAAATGGTGAGAGCTAAGCATCAAGGCGCTTGCTGTTTGGGTAACAACGCGGCTGATGTGTCCACCGTCTGCTCTGCCGCCGTGCCGCCGTTCACGAATGTCGCTAGAGCTTCCCCTCCTGCAAAGCTCCTCAATCGCGCCGTACGCGCAAGGAGACCGGCTCCTAGAAATGCACTTCTTGGAGGTCTGTGTGATGCGCACAGATGTGACTGCCTGTGACCGAGCAAGTAGGAATTGTACGATCTCTGAGCATGACTCGCTCCTCTTGCGTGTCTTTTTGGCTCAGATAGTTAGCCCTCCTCCTCGCGCGGTCAGCCATAGATACTACAGAGGTCCATTTTGGCGTCTTGGTATCCGTTACCTCGGTGCGTGGCATTGTTGCTGGTGTTCAACCCATCACAGCCGATCAAATGAACGCTAGCCAATATATGAGATTGCTTGTTTGCTATGATGAACAGTACGCCGGCGCAAAGCTTGCTCTCCACGTGTGTCTTGAGGAGAAAAGAGAAGTTGACGCTTGAAGACCAGATAGCTTAGACGAGCGTACGTTGGCGCAAAGCCTGCTTCCCACGTGTATCTTGAGGAGAGAAAGGAGAGGTTGGCGCTTGTAGACCAGATGGCGAACTGTAACTCCTTGTTCGATTCTTAGCTCTCGTCTTGGAGCTCGTCAACGTCTTTCTTGCCGTCTAGACTCTCGTCTTGAAGCTCGTCAATCTCTTCCATGACGTCGTCTTGGAGCTCGTCAAGCTCTTCCTTGACGTCTTGCCATTGGTTCGCTGACACATCACTGTCACTCGCGTGCGAGAGCACCTCGCTCTGATCGATGTTCTCCTTGCGTTGCTTGTCTGCATGATGTGCTGAAGCCGGCTCGGACGTCGACGAGAGCATCTCAAGTACGTTGCTCGTATCGGACTGAACCTCGCCTGTCGATACGTTGCTCGCATTGTGGACCTCGCCTATCACCTCCATGCCCATTCCCAGAGAAGCACCTGCTGCTGAGGTTCCTGCATGCTCTTGCAAACGAGAGCGTCAGCTTTCTTGATACTAAGCTCGACTACATGTGCGATGCCCGCGATATGCCATCCAGGACACTCACAAGACCCACCTCGCTCGAGATCTCAGCACTAGCATTGCTTCCACCGCCGTCCAGACCCAGCTTCTTGCGAAGCTTTTTGCGAAGCTTCTCGTTCTCCAACTTCTGCTGCTCAAGCTGGGCCTCAAGGCTTGCTTGCTTGTCCGCCGAGCTCCTTTGGATAGCATAGTAAGCTGAGCGCACTCTGTTGTTGCTGCTGGTCAGCTTGCTGACCATGGCGCTTGACAGCTGAGGTGCTGCCTCCTGTAGATCTTGCTCGTGATCGGCAAAGGCCGGATCCCATTTGCGCTTAGACTTGTGGCCCATGTTGACGTGGAAAAGGCAAACTAGAGGTGAGAATACTCGGACAGTGTACACGATGTTCAGAGTCGAAGCGGTGTGGTGTAGAGACTGTCAAAGTGCGATCGGCCCATCAGGCTTATTCGAGGTTGTTAGTGATTACGAGTCACACAAGTGTTCGCAAAAGTGAATCAACTCTGATCAGCATACGGGGTCAGACTCACGACACGCGTGACTGGCGGTGAGGCCTGTCTCGCGCGCAACGCCACGCACGGACTCAAGACTCACGACTCTCACTCAAACAATCACGTGAATCAAATTTGAGGACAGGGCTCAGCCGAGCGCGCAACAGTCACGAGTGTAAGGGCGCGTGCATCATGCTGAGCAGAAGAGTGCGCAGGCTCGCACCGCTGTTTTTTCCATCACGGCAGTAGCGCGTGCAATGCTCGCTTCACACGCTCCACACCTCCCTCACCTGTCTACTGTCGCACTTGCGTGTCGTATCAGAGCCTCTCAATCAGGTGAGCATTGTTGCCTGTCTTTCTCGGGCTACAAATGTCTCCAGCGTTCAATCTTAAAGCACTCGCTTCCCTTCTTCTTTCCGTAGCCACTTACTCAGTATCTTCCAGGATGAGCAGCCCAGCTCAAGAGAGTTGGCGCGCCGCACTCGAGCACAATAGAGACGTCATCATGAAGGTGTCTGGACTGGATGTCTTGCCGTCTGAGCTAGAAAAGGAGCTTATCGGCGCCCATCACTGGATTTGCGAGGCAGGAAAAAACATTGCGAGAGCTCCGAGGGACACAGCGAAGCAAGACAAGGCGAAGGAGCAAGACGAGGTGGTGCGAACGCAAGCGACAGAGATCAAGCGCTTGAATGTGAGTCTCCATTCGTTTGTATCAAGTTGATCCACTTCTCTGACCGCTGTCATGTGTTGCAGGCCATCATCGACGCCCTGCTCGCGGGCCGAGCCGCAGAGAGCGCAGACAAGCAAGCTGATCGTTAATGTCAGATCGCTTTGAGTAGATAAAGCCGGAAAGACCGAGGGTCATTATCTGCAGGTAAGTAGGCGCAAGGGCTGATGTGGTCTGCGGTGGAGGGTCCAGCTGAATGCGAGAAGACTGAGGTCCAGCCTACCTTTCCTGTCTGTCGAAGCCTCACCACAATTCATCGCACTCGACTGCTCCTCTATGTCGCGCACTCTCAAAGCCCCTCTCGGCACGACATCACCTACATTCATCATCATCAAGGTGTAGAATCAAGGCGGATCTGCCTGTCGTGAGTAGCGTCGAGCTCGTCAACTCAGGGCGGGACCCCATGCTACGCCGCACAGCTCTCGTCTCAAACGCTACTCTTCGTCTGGGTACAGTGTCTCCCAATCGTTCCATCCTCAGCGATATGCTGCTCTTGAGCAAGAAGAAGGTCGCAACTTGACCCTTGTCCTCATCGAAGTCTCTCTCGCCAGGACACTATCCAATCACCCTCGTCCGTACAAGCTCCGTCCCATCAAGCGACCGTAATCGACGTCGTCATCTGTGTTCTGTCGAGCGCCGTGCGACTGAGCAAAATCGACCGGCGCAAATCTGAGTTTGACTTGACCTGCTCTCTCACTGTCTCGAGATTCTGCGTCCGCTCATATCATCGTCTTGCATCAAGCCTCAGAAAGTCGCATTCATCATCCAGCTTTTGCGGGACCATCAATGCTTGGATCGTGAAGCGCATGCCCATTAAGCGCGAGCCACGCTCGCTTGTCTGATGGCCTCTCCCATCGCCGTACTGCTGTTCCGACAGGCTGCACACATGGCCTATGCCGCTGTGTCGGTCCTCGTCCACCTTGGTAAGTCGCTTGCTGGATGCAGAGGTGACTCTGGCCTCGCTTGCGCCGTACATGCAGTCGGATGAGGCCTCCATCACCAACCCTCTCGTCTCGCACATCTTATGATTCATTCTCATTTCGAAAGCGTCGGATCTGCGCGAGGAATTGCAGCTCCCAAACGTGAGCCCTTTGGTTTTCGAGCATTATAGCATCTATTCGGAGGGCTAGGGTTGTTGGCGACGCAAAAGCTATCGCTGCAGTCGAAGCTGCCTGCTGCCTCTTCGTGCTCTCGTCAGTGATGAGCTGTCCATTCGAATCCAGTGTGCTTGTTGTACTTCAACATCGAGCGTCGCTCGAGGAGGGTGGGAAAAGGCGTTCGGCAAGGTCCGCATCCGAGCGAATGAGTACTTGTAGACCTGACAGCCGAAAGGATCTGCGATGGCGCCGATGTGAGAAGGTCATAGGCGAGGGTGATGATAGCTGGGGTATATACTATCGTCTGCCCTGGTCAGCGTTGCACGATCCTTTGATTGAAACACGCATGGGTATTCGACTTACATCTCTGAAGAAGTCCGCCGGCGTGGCTTGAGATGGCATTGGCGATGCGGCGACAATGTGCGGTTGGCCAGTCAGCCCTGCAAGCGAGCGGCGTTGCCCGGGAGGCCGGCAGTGCAGTTGGCGAAATGTGAACATCGGATTCTCAGCAGGCACGGAACGACTGGAAGCTCCATAGCTGCTTGAAAGTGCCTGCTGAACTTTTACCGGACGGGGTCAGCTCTTGGACAGCACTCAGCCAGGTACAGAGTGAGTCGCGAATCACTTACCTGAACACTTCCAAGATTCTTCGGCCACCCCTCATTGTGCGCAGTAGCTTCGCTTCCGCATCTGTTCCGCGCTACTCTTTGCATACCCGCCATTGGACTACATAAGTTGTCTACAGTCTTCTCACCCAATGTGATCCCTACTCATGAGCTTGTTGTCCGCTCAAAACCCTGCTGCTGCGCTCGGTCATGCGCGAGCGAAGAGGTATGCCAATCTTTTATCTGTAGCAATTCGGCGAGAGCAAGGCGTCAAGAGGGCTCCGAAGAGTAGGGGAGGTCCTGGCTGATTTCGCTGTGTTTCCGCACCTGCGAGCGTTGCGTCTCTAGGATCTGCCTTGTCGACCGACTGACCTCGAGTAGCCATTCCTAACCGAGGCGTGCGCGCAGGCAGTCTACACACGCAGCGGTGGTGGGAAAGCATGGGTGCGAGCATCGCAGCTAAGAAGTGTTGGATGAAAAGTGTAAGTAGCTTGGGCGGTGCGCTCTGGTCTGTTGTGCCCTAGTCAAATAGCTGCCGAACTCACGAGATCAGCATCTCTCTATCGACCATTAGACCCGCCACTTAGCAATCCAACCCGGCGAGCCCTTGTGCTTCCACGAGTTCAACGATACCCGACAGTCCGAGAAAGAACAGTTGCTCCGCTGGCAAGAAAAAAAAACGGCGAAGCGACTCTCCCGTTTCTGCTAGGTGTTCCGGACTGCGCTGGGCAGCTCGCCATAGCCTACTTTGGTCAGCTGGAACAGAGCAGGTCACCTTGCTCGTGCCTGTACAGCGCAGCGGGCGGAAGCGGGTGCTTGCCGAAAACGCAAGTAGTCCGGACTTGTGCGCGTCGAGACGCTGTGCGAGATTAAGAATGCGGATGGAGATGAGAGCGGAGGCGGATTCCTTGGAGGAAGATGCACGCCCAATCCAGTTTGGCGCTGTGGGTCATGGGGGCATTGGCCCTCGCTCTTCCCATGTTGACCTTCGCGACATCTGTCTCGAGTGCCGAGCAGGACAAGACAGTTGAGGTGAGCTGCAACGCCCCAGACTGTAGCTGTTACTCGGGGCTGGAATGGTCTGAAAGGCGGACAGGCTCAGACGCCATGTGCCATGCCCCGTACAATACCTCGGTGAGAGCCTTGCGGAAGATAGGATGCATGGATGGGTCCTGCACGCTGCGTAGGCTTATGTGATTTGAACGCTCGTGACAACTCATGCCGGGACCATCTTCGGATGAGCCCTGGCAGTCCTTTGCTTCTGCAACAGGCGCGCGGTGCCACCTGCTGACCATGGCTTGGTGTCAGCTGTGCTCTCAAAGCTCCGAGACGATGACTGAGAGCTAGCCACGTGTCTCCCAGTACGAACGCGCCAGCCACGGAAGGATGACTCACTCTCACATCTTAACCGATCCGCCTTGACTTCCTTCCTGACCTGTTCTCTTGAGCTTTGAGCACACCATTCGTACGCGCTCAGCGCATACAGCCGCTTGCCCGTCCCCTGTCCACCTCGACCGGCGCTTCACTGCCATTCGCAAGCTACGAAGCTCAAAAACTATGTCTTTGCTGGATGTGGCGACGTCTGCCGGGGCACCTGAGCTGGTGAAGGTCTACGTGCCCCTCGCCGCTTCGGCGCGATGTCATTGCACTGTGCTTTGCAAAGGCGATGTACGAGCTGTTATGACCTGTGCAAGAAGCAGGACCTGGTGAGGCTGTCGGGTATCGAGCTTCCCCAGCATCGACGATGTGTCACTTGGTGGACTGACCGATAGCGTGTGGATGCTGCGCTTTCGCGGGGGCGCGAGGGCGCGAGGCCGCGTGACGCGGCTAGCGCGCAGAGCCTTGCCGACCCGCGCCATCACTCCAGCTCAGGACTTTTTGTGTGCCTCTGAAGCGAATGTGAGAGCGTTAGTCAGTTCAATCTAGAGAGCATGCTGTGTTTGGAGCAAGCTTCCTGAATACTACGGTAGACAAGCTGCGGGGTGGGAAGATGGGCTAGCTTTGTCACCTCAAGGATCATGCCAACTCGTCAATTCTCGCGGCGCGCCGCGCACGGGCCTAAAATGTGAAAGTCTGGTTTTCGAGCGGGCAGTGCGCGCTGCAGAGGCGTACCATTGCCCGGAAACGTACGGCCTGCAGGCGCGCAGCGTACCATTTCCTAAAAGCGTACGCAATTCAAAATATCCCACGCAAATTCACTTTGCTCCTTTCTAATCAAAACGATATCCGTCACGTCCCGCGAGTCACGTGTCTGTCAAATACGTCACTCAAAAGACTTCGTGCAGCAGTCATGGGTTGAGCTGCATGCCGCGCGCTATCGTACAGCGCGTTCGCATGGCACGGACGGTGCGGACGGGCGCGGACGCGGACGGACGGCTTTGGCGGTCTTCACGGAAAGTCGAGAGTATTCTGTGCTTCTCGACGCAGAGTTGCCCCCGTCCGCAATAGCGCGCCGGCGAAGCGAAGTTCGCAAAATCGACCGTCAGCGCGCGATGCAAAGTTCGCAATCTGGACCCCCGGCGCGCAATGCAAAGTTCGCAAAATCAACCCCCGGCGCGCAATACAAAGTT
>CCYA01000276.1:1111035-1130419 GCA_900000165.1 Ceraceosorus bombacis
CAAAGTTCGCAAAATCGGCACACAGCAGCCACTTGAGCATGCACCTGTACCAGCCCGCGTTCACATGTTCAGCAACCTACCATGCAACGCTTCGGCTTTTCAGTCTGATGCAAGTCAACCAGCACCATCCATCCGGCCATTTGTGACTGACTTTTGCGCTCTTCCGTATCGACCGCTGCGGCCAAGCTGTTTGGCTCTAAGAGTCGTGAGTGATGCTCAACCAGCAGCCCGTTACTGGAGACCTTCTTTGCAGCTCACATCCTGTCCCTTCTCGCTATCTGTACGCACGAGCGCTGCGGTAAGCGAAGCGCTCGATTGGACCGAGCCTTCTTGTTCCCGCCTGCATGCTGCATTCCTCCCTTTCGGTCCGGTCCGACCTCGCACCGCATGCTTGCTTCCTGGCCACTAGCCTCTCTCCAGTCCAACGCACAGAGCCGCTAGTCGAGCAAGCTCGGGCTTCGAAAGACGTCGATGAGCGCCGGCCAGCGATGACTGGCAATAAGCGCACGCCACCAGTGGCACGCCTTCCGCGTCTCGACCTACCAGCGACCCGTCTAGTGCCTCCCGAGGAAGCCTGCCTAGTTCTCAGTCTTGTCCGACGCAGCCACACATGCGCATCCGCTCTCGATAGTCAAGAGTCTTCCCTAATTGCGATGAGGTGGCCATGAGTTCGCACTCTTAGTGAGCACCTTGCTTAATCAGATGCCAGACCCTTTGATGCCGATGGGGTTTGATGGGCCGCTTCTTCGCACATACTCGCCGCCGCTGTCGGACAGAACAGCTCGTACACCCTTCGCTACCTCACTCTGCTACGCATACAAGCTCTTCTCAAGGCCAGCACATCGCGCCGGATCGGTGGAGCTGATGGCTGGACAAAACTTCGAGTCCCTCCTTTGACGAAGCGGAGGGCGAGCCCACACAACAGCTCTCCTAGGCCCCCACTGCAATCCCCTTTCTTAAGCGGATCTAATCGGCGTTGGTCTGACCCCTCAAGCCCTTTCGAAAGCGTATTGATGGCCAAAAGAGACCCAGACTGGTGAGCAGGACAGTGCTTCCAGGCGGGGCTAGCAAGCTTTGGAAGCCCCGCATACAGCAGACTGCATTCTTGCGCGAACGCAGCCGATAAGCTAACCTTGCATTTGCAACCCCGCACCAATCACAGACTGCACCTGTGCAGAGGTGCGAAGAACACCCCTTTGTATGCAGAGCCTACGGTGTTTCAACCAGCGCTCAGCTGCATATGAAAGACCTCGACCACACGCGTCGCTCGCAGCTCTAGCGCAGCCTCGGCATCAGCGCTCGTCCTTATCTGGAGACTTGGCGGGCATCCACCGCATTGCTGCCTGGAGCCGGCTCGGCTCCTCTGTGGGCTTAGATGGGAAGGCTCCTCTACAGTAGACCGCCAGAGTGCGTCGCCAACTGCCGCAGCACTTGCTGCACAGGCCGACAAATAGCTCGACCCGTGGAAGCGCGGCGTCTAGCAAAGTCCCGATCGCGGCTCGCAAGCTCTTGATAAGCTTTAGATGCACTTCGAGTGCAATCAACGAAGTGAGTCAAAGAGGTGCATACATCGCGGGAGAGAGCAGCGTTGCGATATAATCGCCCAGCAGCGCGACCTGGTGGAAACGCGCTGAGCTGACTCGACTCGGCTCCTTACTCTACAAACAGAGCAGTGACTATCATGCTGCGAGCCTCTCTTATGCCGCACCCATCACCAATGGAAGGGAAGGGGGACATCCTGAACTCATCTGTTCGACGCTTGCAACCCTCGTACAAGTCTCTGCAGGCTTGGCCGACCATCAAAAAAGAGGAGAGCTTCGCAAGCTTCCATCACCTTTCACAGCTCTGGTTGAGCACCTCGTTAGCGAAGGCTGCGCAGAGAGAGTCAAGCGATGCGGCCACTGGACTTCAATCAGCCCACAAAGCTGGATGCCGTCTTTGGATCGGCAGCAACTTCCAACAGACTAGTCGCAAGCAAGCATACATTATGGCGGTGACCACAGGAGCTTAGCTTGGTCATCGTTTGGCTTTGCTCCATTGCGAATCATATCGATCTATTAGCAGCATCTTTGCTTTTTTCCTGACACGCTCAGCTACAACTCTCTCAAGACCGCCGAGCTACGCTCATCGGGAAGCTTGCAACACAAACGATCATATAGCTTGGGCATCCAGATTCAAGAGGCGCCTCATCGCGACCAGCCACCACGTCGCAGTCAATGCATCTAAACCATGTGAAGATGAGAAGCATTTGTACAGGTCTGTCGCTCTCGTGCACGAGATACGGCCTTGAGCAAAATTTCAACACCTCGAGGGCACCGGGGCAGCGTTGCGCGAGCGGTCTGAGTGTCGAAGGTCACGGTAGCACGATCGCTATACGCTCAAGCCCTTGTGTCGGCGGGCGCAATGATGCATCGTCAATCTGGCCCCTCCGGCTGTGGGTTGCTGCAACAGTGCACTAGCCTCCAGGCCTTTGAGAAGCGCTGTTAGGCGCGTGAGAAAGTCGACTCCACCCAAGCACGCCGCCATACGAATTCCGGTCTGAAGAAGATCCTCAAAGGGGATAAAGGCAAGAGCAAACAAGCGCCATAGTCTACCAGCTTCGTGCGCACAGCACAGCCCGCTACTCACTTGCAACAGACCTGGAAGACAGCTGCAGCTCGGGTCAGCCGCTCTGAGGTGGCGCACGAAGACGTCCCAAAGGTTCTGATCTTCTCGACTTCGTCATTCAATGGACGCTATGCCGAACGCAGTCTTTACACAATCATCGTAATCACCGGCGGAGTATACAGCTTGACAACTTCTCGTCTGAAAATAAGATGCGCTTTAAAGGCGGAACAACAGTTGTGACTCCCCGGCTGTCGCTGCTCGGCTCCATGAGCGGTCACAGAAATTGCTGGACCATGTCGAGCACCGATCAATCCAAGGAGACATCTAAAGTAGGCGTAAGGCGGTGAAGGGAGGGTGAGAGGCTCGAGCAAGGCTTGCGTAAAGGTGAGAGCTTCAGGGCACGTGTATCACACCTCGGCTCGGCCGCTCAATCGCACTTCCTTCCATATACCTTCTGTCAAGCTCTCGATTGGCGGCATCAACAATACGTACATCCTTTGCTGTTCTACGGGACGGCGCCACTGAATCTCTCCTTGACTAGCTGTTTGTGCTTTTAGGCGCCTGCTTTATCGGCTCCTCGCCAAGTTCACAGCAACAGGTGGAAGCCGGATCCTTCGTGAAGTACCAGAATCACACCCGTGACCTCGATACCAAAGACCCACCGGCATCTCTCAGTGCTCCAAGTTTTCTCATCTGCGATCGGCACCACCTGAATTCCGTCGATGAGAGCTATCCAACGTGCAAGACGCCTCGATCAGCTACATCGCACCTGCGTAACAATGCGCAATCTGCGATTCGTGGGTGATCGATGGTCAATTCAGAGAAGGCAGCGCTCGCAGCGTGCGTGGTTTTCTTGCTGCTCGATAATCACCAACGGCATCGGCGTGAGTGTGTCGATCGATAGCTCAGCCAGCCACGTGTGGAGATCAGCGTTTGCTGAGTGACGTGAAAGCCCTATGTCTCGCAGCAGAAATTGTTAAGTCATTGTACCCTTGAGCGCCTGGCATCTAACACGGCGGGACCAAAAGTGCAAGGCGCTCCCAACACTGCCAATCCCGGAATTCTTGATCTCAACATGGCGATCAAGTACCGAAAGCGCATCCTGGGGGCCTTTGTGCTCTTTAGAGCGTGGCGTGCCTGTTCCACACTGAGCGCTGGGCGCGCTATTCCCCAATCCTAGTTCGAGCTGGGAGCCGGTCTGTAGGAGTGACAAGCTTTTCGACCTCCTACCAACAGAGCATTGGGTCGGAGCACACACGGCTGAAAGATCCTAGGCGAACAGAGATGCCAAATCGACTGCGTCAGACTGTGCAACCAAGACATGCGGAAGCCTCTGCTAGGGGACAGGAGAGTCGATGCGACTTGGCATGGGTGATCTGGAGTAATCCTGCACAGCCGAAGAGTGAATGGATACCGGCCCAAGTACGTGACGCATGCCTTGGAGTGTCTGACACTCTTGACTCTTCGCCCTTTTGTACAAAAATCATCCGAGCAGAGATGGTGTATAGACAACAAGGAGCAGAGGCCACGAACGAGGCGGCGACTGAGCCAGCTTCAGACACGACGAACACTTGTGCGACTTTGCGAGAGGGCCAATGCTCAACAAATGCAGCGACTAAAAAGCTAAGAGCGCGCGAGACTGGGTCTCTCACGTCAAAGCAGAGCGACGGACCTTGTTTTTTTCCGGGGCCCGATAAAGAGTGGCAAAGATCGCCCGATGCAATCGGACGAGAGTGCCACGGCGTGGGCTCTTCAAGATGACAGCGATAGAAACAAGCAAGAGCTTGAACTGGTCACCTCTCAAACAAGCTGACGGCCAAAGGCAGCAAGAATGCTCGCAGCGTCGCGGGGAACGAGCAAGTGGCAAACATAGCAACGACAGCGCCGGTATCCAAATTAATGGTTCTTGTGCTCTCCAGCGGATCGTCATCGCAACATACACGGAGAGTCAAACTGAATGAGAGATATCGATGAGAGATGTCCGCTTTGACTGCAGCCATTATCGCTAGAGTTTCAGCGGCCGTCTTGGGTCGGGGTCTGCCGGCTGCCATCTGGATCTGACAGCGAGATGGCAGCTTAACGATCTTGCCATGCGATGGATCAACTCGGTCTGGCATCGTTTTGGTGGTTGACTCGTACTACGGGCGAACTCTGTGGAATCAAAGCGAGTCACTTGTCAGAGTCTTTGACCACGCCGCACAAGTAACCCGAGCAGCTGCGAATGAGAATGGTCCACTCACCCATTCCGCCTCACGCACCGCTATCTGGCTGCGTCCCCCACACGAGCGCGTGCAGTCTTCCTTCAGCCAGGATCAAGGTCGACGAGAGAGTACGCGGTACAGCTAAGACTCATACCAAGCAGAGAAGAGTGTTTGAGACCTACAATGCCATCAAAGCTGACCAGACGCGACTCACAATATCTGGGCGCGCCACTCGATCGCCGCTACGGGTCGCAACAGCCTCGATTAGCCTTCGACCTCCTGGCTTGAGCGAGGGTCCACCGACGCCTACAGCGGCTGAAGAGGCCTACCAGATTCGATGCTCTTGCCGTACAGCGCTCCCGAAGATTTGCCGAGTGAGCGCAGGTCGACTTAAGGCCTGCTATTGAACGCTCTCGAATGATCGGATCGCTGACACAGTTGGGTTGTGCGCCAGGACTCTGACGAGAGGGAACCCTTTTGACATGTTGCCACTTGGAACGTTGGTCGGTGATGGTCGGAGGAAGAAGCTGGTGCTGAGTAGAGCTATGGTGTCGATTGATGCAAACGCAGACCAGGGCGTCAAATTGATGACCGGTAGACCGCCAAAGTCAAGCTACACGACTCACACTGTTTAACTGCTCAACCTGGTGAATGCTGCTGCGCACTGTACCTTGGGCCCTCTGAAGCTGTGGAACTTGCTGGTGTGAGAGGTAACGTCTGACGCCGATCGGTATCGCTGCACACACCCACCTTTCTCGCACTCGCACTCTCTCTTCACGAGCGATCCTTCGATTCTTGCGCATCCGTTCCACTTTCACCTCAATCCTCCTCCAGTTCGTTCCACCATCAACCTTGTCGCAGATTCCCACAGCGGAGATGATGGTATTCACGATGTACTACGTACATACAGAATGTACTACGTACGTGTAGACGCGCGGGGCGCGTGACAAGCTTGAAGACCAACAAAAGCGCCAACAGCATGCAGACCTTGCATAGTCAATCCACTTTGGCGGAGCAGTTTGTTTGAAAAGATGAGCGTTGATCTCACTTGGCGCGGTGAAAGGCTTAGGGCTTCATGTCAGAGTATAGCTTCGGCAAAGATCAATGCAGGGCTTGTGGGCTGGACTGTGTCGCAACTTGTCACAGTGGAGGTGAAGGTATTAGGATTTACGTATACGCGGATTCTGCTACGTACATGTCGCGCGGCGCGCGGGACAATTGGTGAGTAGCAGCGAAACAAAGGTGTTGGTGAGTAGCAGCGAAACAAAGGTGTTGGTGAGTAGCAGCAAAACAAAGGTGTTGGTGAGTAGCAGCAAAACAAAGGTGTTGGTGAGCAGCAGCGAAACAAAGGTGTTGGTGAGTAGCAGCAAAACAAAGGGGATCAAAGCGCCTCTGACCTCGGAATTTTTGACGAGCTGCAGGAGTGCAGAGCCGTTTTTTGGAGATGAGCTTGGAATGATCAAGGCTGTTTCTATCGGGGGCCTTCTTGCTGAGTTGTGCTGCCGGGGCGGGGGAGTCTGAGCGCAATTCTTGGTCAAGGGGAGGTTGAAGGCCTTGTCCTCGCCTCGAAGATCCCAGCAAGGCGCGGCCGATGAGCTATGAGAGGATTTGGTTGCAAGAGTGGCGCTTTGGCTCTGACAAGACACATCATGGCTCCGACAGATACCGGTTCAAGCCTCTTCCAACCAAAGCTGTTGATAGGCTCAATCCGTCAGCCCTGCTTCCTCGGCTCGCTCTCTGCGAGGGAGCTCCAACAACGTTCCAATCCAAGCTGAGGGTGCATGGTGGGTCTCGAACTCATCTGCACATGTCATTGCTAACCGAGTGCCCTCTGACTCAGACAAGCTCGTTGCATCTCAAGCTTGCCAGCAGCAATAGTCAAAAGTGTCTTCTCTGGAGCTCGCCTGGGTTGCGCTGGGTCGGACGTTCCTTTGACCAGAAGGCGCAAGGAGTTCCGAGGCAAGTGAAACTCGTATGAGCGATAAGGTACTCATTCCGGCCTCGATGCTCAGCACGCTTGTGGATCAGCCCACTTTTGGGGCACCCAGAGCAGCGAGCTGCTACGCCAGGAAGGACTTAAGTTTGCTGCACCAGTCGTGAACACTTACTCGGCTACAGGATAAACATCGGGCAGCTAGGATACCGAGTATCGTCGCAGCACCAGGAAGCACTCATCTCAGACTACAGTCGTGAATGCACCACTTGTGAGTACTCATTTGGCAACAGGAAAATTATCGGGCCGTTGGGATACCGGCTAGCGACGATGGTTGGAACCACTTGGAAGAGGGCGTAATGGCTTGCCTTTGTTGGGGACAGAACAGAAAGCCCGCGGGCGCTGGACAATGCGCTCCTGCACTGATTTGGCAAACTCGCTGCACCATGCCATTCTTCAAGCGAGCCCGACTGATTTGCTTGTTGTCTACAAAAAAAATTTTCACTTGGACAAAAGGTGCGCTGCATGGGTAGCAACGCCTCAACTGCGCGGGTAGGTGCTGCGCAATCGTTTGGGTGAGGCCAAGAAGAGCGCAGCGGCCTATAAATAGAGGCAGTGAAGCTCGTCTTCTCTCGACCCTTACCACAAACCAAAAACTTCTCTCTACACACCTCTCAACACCATGTCGTACACTCCTTCACGTCCGCTGGCTTTGCAACTCAATAAAGGCCATATCGTCAATCAGGGAATCATCGAACAAGGAAACAAATCCCGTGAGATCTTGCAAAAGATCTTCCAGAACTACCCCCAAATTGACCGCCTGCGCTGTCAAGGACACCTCCAAAACATGTCAAAGGCCATGGGCCACGTCTCTCAAAGGCATAGTGCAGTCTACGATCTGCTTGAAAAGGCTCAGGTCGATGCCATGGTGAGTCGCTTGCGCTTGTGGCTCGGTGGTAGAACTCGGTGGCCAAACCTGTGCAGTTGAAGGGCTGTTGCTCACCTTTCCTCTTCTTCTCTTCCGGCAGATCTCTGCGCTCTGCGCCGTTGCCGAAGCTTACAACCTTGGCTTGCCTCCCCGCGACACCTTCAATGGCAATGATGTCCAGTATGTCGAGTGCTTGACAGGCTGGGTATGGGTAAGTCAAACCTGCCTTGTAACCTAATTGGATTAGCTTGCAAACGCTCACAATATGTGGCTCTTCATGTTTGCAGAGTCACGCCACCAAGAAGCGTGCAATCCGTGAAGCGCACCTCTCGTCTCCGTCCAGCGTTACCAAGCTCTCAATCAACGCAAAGTGTACTGAGCTTGCTGAGATGCTTGCTATGTATACGCTGGATGAAGACCAGCTCGATAACCCGGACGAACAACAGGAGGAAGCCGATCCATCGCTGCCCTCTTCTTCCAAGCGAGGCGCAAGCGACAGTCCGCTTGGGCCTCAAGAACCTTTCAAAAAGGTACAGACCTTGGACGGTGGAGGTGTGAAAGAAGACCCCGACGGCCCCGAGAACGTTGACACTCCTCGTGTCAAAGGTAAAGGCAAGGTGCACGCTCTCCCACTCGAGCAACGTCCTTCTGCCTTACCCCGGTGGTGACAAGAGCGGGGCTTCTGACAAGCATCGCCCCTAAGAGTCCGGTTATCGAGCTGCCGTACCACGCTGTTGGCGGTTCCAACTTGTGGCATGTTGAATCACTTGTGACATTCGGCAATCCATGCATCATGCAGCACGTGAAAATGACTGTGCGAGGTCGGGCACACGAGCATACCCTCGACTCGTGACTTGATAGAGAGCGCCGTCAGGTTCTTGCTGCTGAGAGAATCACGTGAAAGTAGGCAGCTTGCGAATCACGAAGCTGTTGTGAGTCTGCCATGGGCCATACGAGTTCGTGCTCGTCCGGCCGCGCCGAGAGCTGCTTTTCCAGCTACCGCATGTAGCAAGTGCTGCGCGCATGCTTGACCGACACGCATGTAAACGCCACTGTACATGCATCGACCGCAATCATCAAAACATCCATCATCACTGTGGGATGGTACCATCGCCACTCAGACGCACACTGTCTTCACGCATTCATCACCACTCAAGCCCATCAGACGGAGCAGCCTATTCACGTCACCACGCCCTTGCAATCTTCGCCCGAAGCCGAGTGCGAAGTCGACGAGACACTGTTACAAAAGGCGAAAGAGGCACAAGAAGGAATCAAAGAGATCTGCCAAGGCTTGCCCGAAGGCGAGCGTCTGCGCTTGGAGGCGTGTATGAAGCGCATCACGGATGTCAATGACCATGTCTACAGCAAGTACAAGGAGACTTTCGCTGTTGTCAACTCATACGATCCCGATCTTGCTGTGAGTGTCGCCACACACCTCGAACAAGAAGAGAGTGTCCGATTTCGTTGGTAGCGCTTGTCGCTCTCTTGACCGAATCTGGTACCCGTTCAGATGCAAAGTATGCTCAATGTGGCAAAGTTACTAAAGATCCCGCTGCCGCCCGCAGACTCCTTCAGCAGCGAAGCAGAGCATGCAAAGTCTTTGTCGGATCTGCTTCGAGTGAGTCTTCCAAATGCTGCGTCATGGGGATAGCATTCTTACCGGAGCTGTCAAACAGGCTAAGGCGCGTGAGAAGCTTACTCAGGAAGGGCGCTCGGGGACCGGACAGCCATCGGTGACCATGGACATGCTCCTGGAGAAGATCAACAGTCTGCCCGAGGAAGTTGCCAAGGCTCTGTACCCTCAAGCTCGTTCCGAGGTCGAGGTCCTCCGAGCTGAAGACGCTGGAGAGGAGAGCATCATGGTTAAATATGAAGCTGAGGTCGAGGTGGGGAAAGGGAACTCGCCTCCTACTGCAGGACATGAACACAAAGGAAGCGATGGAACGAAGGCACTTTCCATCAACAGCCCACTGGCGAAATAGACACCTTTCAAGAAAGAAAGCATCGTGCGTGCAGAGGCAATGCTTCCTCGCGGCCGCCTCCTCTCAAGGCGCCACCAATGGCTCCTTCTACTTCGGCTCTCGAGTCTTCTCCGTCGCCAGCAGTGCGTAATGTCCGCACGGCGCTCGGACCAGGACCATGAACAGATTTCACCCGCTCCGGCTCTGTAGCTCATCCAAGGGCATCAACAGGTTCTTCAAGACGCGCTTTCGATTCCTTGACTCCAGCCCTCACTCCCATCTTTGGCCTTCAATCAAGACTAGCAAAATGGACCGACAAAGTGCTATGCAGGCTTTTCCTCCATCATACGTTTCTCCGACTGGCCCCAAGGTCTGGAGCAGTTCGGCTTTCAAGTCGTCCAGAAGCGATCTTCCCTCTCCTGGTGTCCGCAACACGGCTCGGTGCGTGATCAAAGCTTCTTCACCCCAAACAAGAATGACGACGCGTCTTGAAAAGTGATTCAGGCTTAGGCTAGCGTCGAGCCAGAACCTTACGCCATTGACTTGTATGAGTATAACGAGTCTTGTCAAAATGTTCGTGATTGAATGAGGATAGTAAGAGCAGCCGCGAAGCTTCAAAGTCGCAACATTACAGGGAGGTCCTGCTCGTGTGCTGCCACGTGGCATCGCTCTCTCCCGCCGCATGAGCAAGAGCCACCTCAACGCGCGCCTTTCTGAGCGAGCGCGGTGGCCGATCCATGAGAAACGTGCAAGCGTTTCGCCTTCTTTCCATCATTCTCTCAGCGTCAGCGCAGCCGCTAGGAATGGCAACCAGCGACAAGCACCGGCAGATCTCTGCAACAGTGATTTGGCATGTATCACAGACTAGATGAAGCGGATTGGGATTCGACCCTCACTGACATTCCATCAATTGCCCCATGCATGCCTAGAGCTGCTTGTCAGGTTCATGTCGACAGCGGCACCCCAGGCATTCACTCACACCGACCATCTCCAAGAGGAGACGGGTGTTCTGAGGTCGGGGGAGCAAATGCTGCAGCGCATGTATGCTCTGCTCGACGAGCTTGTGGTGGAGAAGCTGGCCAACGCTGCCTCGCTTGTGACGAGGCGAGAGAGTAGAAGAGCCAAGTTCTTACAGGGAGAGAGGCACTGGCATGGAAAGATCGTAGGATTGAGACGTAGCTCTATGATATATGTGAAGTAAGACTCGACGTGGCTATCTCACGGCAAGTGCAGCACTCCTTTGGCTTGATCGCTCCTTCAGAACGCACTCCCCCGCTCCATCAGCCTCATGCGTACAGCTACAGCCTAGGCATCCGGTCGCTTGGCGGACGGACTGTGGTGCAAGCGAGCCATTTTGCTAGACGCAGGCATTCAGCCCCTTTAGGAGCATCGTGGAAAGGGACCAATAATGTCAGTACAAACTTTTGACGAGTACATGGGCA
Source organism: Ceraceosorus bombacis (assembly GCA_900000165.1). Lineage (NCBI taxonomy): Eukaryota > Fungi > Basidiomycota > Exobasidiomycetes > Ceraceosorales > Ceraceosoraceae > Ceraceosorus > Ceraceosorus bombacis. The sequence goes on from CCYA01000276.1 coordinate 1,122,108, forward strand.
GGGCAAGCGGTCAAGAGACGCACCGCCTCTTCACTGTGGCTGAACTCCACCCCATCGATTGCTCTTGTTCGCTCTCGGCTGCTTCACCCCTTTGCATCCCAAGTCTGCAACACTCCGACACGCTCACTTTGACGCTCAGCTCAAAGGACTTTTGGCGCTCACGAGGCTCAGCTTCGAGAGCGCGCCACCGAGCATGGCATGAGAGCGCGCTTCTTCTGCTTCTCGGCCCAAATCATTTCAGCCATGACCTTCTGCTTCGACGCTTCAACTCCCACAGCAGCAACGAACACGTCGTGCTCGATCTCCGCCACGCCACAGTGCTCCCACTCCGCCACATCGCTGATTCACGCTTGGCATGTCGAATTCCGTGGCACCGATGCGAGGTCGGAGCACATTCTTGGGGCGAAGGATAACATCTCGCGTCCAAATGTTCCTGCGGAAAGACGAGACTGATAAGCGAGGCGAGTGCAGAATGGTGCTCAACCGCGATAGGGCGAACAACTGCTGACTTACTTCCACTCCTACGCCTGGCTTTCGTATTTGCTATGGTCAGCAGACGTACCAAAAGGCGCCAAGTCCAGACGCCTTTCGGCACGCAATTTCTTCGGCTTTGTCTGTCGACCCAAGCTTGAAGCGCTCTCTGGCGAAGTAGACGCGATAAAACAGTCCCGCACATGGCTCAGCCTCATTGATGCATGTATCAGTCGTGATTCCCAGTGTTTGGCCAGACGGAAAGGATCGGGGCGCTTGCTTGTGAATGGAGAGGTATGGGCTGCCAGTCCAGCGTAGCAGCAACAAGGATACTTGTCGTGCTTGAGCAACCGGCGCGAACCGCAAATGAACACAGATCAAGCTCCACAGCAGCGGACAAATTCCTTGATGGTAGGAATGGACTGCGTAGAGGGTTGTCGGTCTCCGCCCGTCAAAGAAGCTATCGGTAAGTAGCCCAGAATGCTTCTGGGCAACTTGCAGGACGAATCACGAAAGAGCGTCAAGATTGCTCCATTATACGGATTTGCCACCGGCTTTTTTCACCCTTCGAAGGCTTTCATGTTGTCGGAGACTACTTACCTGTTGTGTAGTATTTAGCTGCAGCAATGTGATGCTGCGCAATGTCCTACACATCATGAAAACATAATCGCGGATCAGCAATGGAAGCGGCCGCTTCTACGCAACATTCCGTATGAAGAGCCGTTCTCACTCTCTCTGTCATGATCTGGAATTTGCGGCTGTCTGTAGAAGATGCCGTTTAGCTGTTCGGATGAAGCCAGAACGTCGTTCGAGCCAGAACATTGACCTCGGGCGCGGAAGTCAAGGCGGTGGACTTGGTAATCTTGGAGCTGAGACTCGAGAAGCTGACACCACGGGCTCCGACGGCAGAATGGTGGGCAGCGTTGTCGAAGTCCTGCTGGCAGACTCCCAGCTCTGGCTTGTCCTCGTGTCTGATGAGTGTAAATGCGCCAAGCGCGGGCGGTAGGTGCCCATGCGAAGACTCGGCGCACGATGCTATGCTGCAACTCCAAGACCTGTTGGCGTAGCTGACACTGATTGTCGTGGACGCGCGTCTTGTTCGCGTCACCCAATTAGCATACTCGCAAAAGAACTTGTAGACTTGACTTGGTATGGCTAAGAGGTGCCAAGCGGTCGTCACGGAGAAAGCGGGCTCACGTGGTGGTTTTGCCCTCGGTCACAGCAGAGGAGAGATAGCTCGGATGAGCGCAGACGAGGTCATGCCCGAGACATTCACAGACCAAGCGACGGACGCGCTGCTTAGGTCTAGGGTCAGCAGCCGAAAGGTATGGCACCCGCGTCTCATTCGATATCCATCTTCCGCGACTGATGATGTCGAGCGTAATTCACGCCTAAATCCAAGCTCTCTGTGTCATCTAAGTCCTTGAGCACGGACGATCGCTCCGGACAGTCCTGAGGAAGCGGAAACTCCTGCACTGTGCGTAAGGCTAGCCCATCTTTGACGGTGGAATAGTCCAGCAGTAGTCGAGAGTACTTGGCGTTGGTAAATACTGCAAAAAGACATTTTTTGTCCTTCTTGACGAAATGTGCTTCCATTCTTGACGAAATGTGCTTCCATTCCATGGCGCTGGTAGAAAGTTGGCAGAAAAGCAGAGCAGGGGGACGAAGTTAGCGATTGCTGCTCTCGCTAGCTATGACCAAGCTCTGAAGTATACTCTGAGACTTCCCAAGACGCTCAAGCCCATGTCTTGTGCCAGACTCGATCAGGAGAATACAACAAGCAGAGCTGCGTGTCTTCGAATTAGACGCCGCAGAGGACGCCGCGGACCTCAAGGCTATCTCCGCGCTCCCACTCACCCGTAGGCATCCAGGATAGATTGACACCCTGTACCGAAGTCACGCGCCCCATATCAGATAGAGGTCCTCGAGGATAGTTGCTGAATGTTGCTATGTCGGGTCGTCCCGTCGAAGCAAGCGCCTCAGCGCTCGAAGAGAGTCCACGTGCAAAAGTTATAGTGAGCAAACCGCTGTGCGGCAGCTTTGAGAAGGCTAGAACGCTTCGGAAGCTGCTTCGCCTCAGTGGCGCGAGCTGCCACAAAGATCTGAATGCCAGAGCAACGATGCGGCTCAGCTGTCTCTGAGTGCAAGCGATGTCGGCTAAGCTATACCGCAAGAAAGAAATGTGGGGCGCAACAAGGCCAAGCGCTGAGAGGGTCGTGCAAGGAACGCCCAACCACCCCCCCTCGCGCCTGCCTAAGAGCTGTTCCATTGCTTGAAATCGATGGCAACGAGTGGCGAGAGCAGCGGAGGCAAAGCCTGATTGAACAGACCGATCACAGCCTACTGCAACATAAGAGTCCTCAATAGTCCCGTAGGCTTGAATACAGCGGCGTTGTCGACGAGTGACAGAAGAGGGTTACCTCTGGAGGCTGCGATAGGCGTATCTCAAAGATTGATATTGTGACGAAAGTAAATCTGTCTTATCTGCTAATGTCTCACGCGTCCAAGGTCCGCATAGTCCAAGCACCTCGCAAGTACCGTGCGCGAAGTCATTCGGCACACCAAAAGGCGCGGGCTCCAGGCAGCTAGCAATGCTTCCCTCGATTGCGCAAGAACTTTGCTGCCTTGTGGGGATTTGTGCGGTCCCTCGATGTTCCCATTGCGAAGGCCCCACTTCCATCCTTCTGCTTCGAGGGCTCTCAGACCTGCCGCCTGCTATGCCGCCTTGGAATGCCAGCCGAGCGCGGAATTACATGTGACGAAGGGTGCTGAGAGAAGAGAAACACGCAGGGACATCTGCAATGCTAAATAATCCATCTCGCGCATTTGATGTGCGATGGATAGCGACGTGTGGATTGTAGTCTGGTAGTCGGGGCTCTCAGCGACCTCGTTGCCAAGTTGCTTCATTGCCTGCCAAGCGTTGGAGAAAACGTCTTGAACTTGGTTCGTGGGGCACGATGACTTGTCGACGCTCGAAGCACAGCCGTAGCAGTTCAAGGTCGACAGAGAGGAAAGCTGATCGCCCGTCTGATGTCAGCTGACTGCCGGCGGTAGGGGCGTGGGATATGGCGGACGCCAGGTTGTGTTGTTCGATAAGGAGGAATAAGTGAGGGTCCATCCCATTGTAATCCCACATTCGAGAGGAGTAGCCCCCACATTGACGCCACAAACAAGCCTCTGGTGGTCAGCAACACGAGTTCTCGAAGATCGAGGCGAGAGCACGAAGCAATGATCATATCAAGCGATGGCAGATACAAAATGGAGAGAGGTCAGCTTGAGTCTTACTATACTGAAGTCGTGCCGTGGATGCTCCTAGACCAGCCAGCGCCCTGCAGTCGCGATGCCGATCTGTGACCGCGGTCCGGGCAGCATCGCTCGAAACGCGGCTGATGTGTAGAAGCTAAGCCCGCTGGACGAGCGAGACCGCGCAGAAGAAGCTGACAAGGATGCCTCTACTCACAAGGTCATCATACTTGCAAGAGGCGTCCGTGGTAGGTGAGGCGCCTTCATGACGCATCCCACCATGCCCTCAGTGCTGTTGATAGCTCGCGTTAGCCCGGCCCCTTGGCGAATCCACGTCTCCAAACTGCCCTGACGTGCGAGAGCACCTCACTTGCACGAGACCGCTCCATGAAGCTTGCCAAGAGCTACAATCGTAAGGGTGGGGTCGTTGGTTTTCGCAATCGAACATGTGCTTTGAAGCTTCGGCACATTTTTGCACAGCGCCTCTCGCCCCGGTTCGCGAGATGTTGAGCGACGAGACAAGGCAACGTGTCTTGGTTCGGCCAAGGACGCCGGAACTTCCGCAGGACCAAGACTTTCTCCACTGCTCGATGGTGTGATCGAATTGGACCAACGGAGGCAATGGAAGACATGCTGCGCATCCAGCAAGTTCTGGCGTGACCATCCCGGCAGTCTCGTTGCTCATTTGAGCCGAACAGTCAAGGCAACTGGCAAAGTGTTGTTGACAAGGGTAGACGTCACTATCCGTTGTTAGCCCCTTTGGCCTAATCCAAGCTCGTTCGGCATCTCGACTACTTCTTTGCGCGTGCGCATGTGTACTGGCCGCGTGTAGGCCCGAGGCGCCCTTCGTGGGACAGTGGTCATCTCGAGAGTCCGAAGCTCGGGTCTTGCAAGACTCGCCTGGCTAATGCGGTCCTTCGAGCACACAATACTGGATAGGCCAGAGGACCTGTTGTCGCATCGAGACTCTATCCACATCGCTCCTTTGTTGGCTTGCGCTGGTGCTCTGGACTCAACATTTCCCATGCGAGAGATGCTGTCGTCTTCCTCTTGCCAAGAGAATCGTGCAAAATTCGAAACAGCACTTCATGCTACGTGCAGCTCTGTTGCTGCTAGCGAAACGGTGCCAGCTTGACACGTTCATTGCCGCTTGGCATTGCTGAAGACTGTGCGGTCCGTGAGGCCGTGCATGACACTCCCAGAGCTCCGCTCTTCTCAAATAGGCCGGCAAGGCGCAAGAGCAGCATGTACTTGCATTATGTTGAGCACCAGGGACCGACAAAGCAGATGTCGGCTGGGATGAGCTGAGGTGCGGGAGACGCGGAGTTGTCAGACGCGTACAAGTAGGCAGAGCAGTACCCATCGAACCACGACCAACTGTGCGCAAGCGAAGCCGTCCGGATAAGTTGTGGCCAAAGGGCGTAGGATCCGCCTAGTCTCGATGTCGTCGGCGGTAGTGGATGTACGCACATCTCCATGTAAAGACCTGCATCGAAGCAATCAGGATCAGAGGCTCGGTGAAGAGAGTCGATTTGTTGCAGTGAGTCTTCCAATTTCGAGATGAGCGAGTTGAGGTGCGAACCTGGCCCAGGCCGCACGACGTTGAGGAGAAGCCCGGCGCGATGCGATCAAGTCGCTTTGCGAGGAGCATAACATCAACTGATTTCTCGTCGCATCCTTTCTAGGCAGCACCAATTGCTCCTGCCCAGATTGAGCATGAATGATGACGAGCGCCAAAGAGAACAGCTCAAGTCGGAATGTACCTTAGTCCCAGTAAGAGAGATCGTTGGAACGAGGCGGAATTGTAGCCCTTGCTGAGCCTTCGTAACAATAATTGGCGTCAACGAGAATGAGCGCACGCGTGTAGGGAGCGCACGGGTGTAGGCAGCGCACGCGCGTAGTGACCGGAGAGCGCTCTTACTCTCGTCGATGAGCGCCAGCAACTGAGGTGCTAACAAAAGTACCGATCGCAAATTTGAGACGATTAACCACTCTCAAGGTCACTGTCAGGCGCTTCCGCTTTCTCTGCTTGACTTGTCGATCAGATTTTCCTTGCGGGCAGAAGAAAGTGAAAGGCGCCTTACAAAGCATGTATAGGTGGAATGAGCCTGGCGATCTGTGACTCATCTTCGCGCCGCACTGGAGACCAAGTCGCTGCCTCAAAGTCCTAGACTGGTTACGAGATCAAGGGCAAGATCGCCAGGCTGCCAGTGTGATGAGAGCAGTGGCGTGCGGTCGATGTCCGATGAGCAGGATCGCACGAGGGGAGAGGAACTGATACAACCTCAAATGCTGGTAAGCAAAAAGCGTGAGTGAGCTCAGTCGATGAAGAGACATCGTAAGTAGGCGTGTCTGCCCACCCTGAGAGTGCAGCGAGGAGACGTCGGGGCGCTCTCCTAACCAGATACGAGCACCTTGCTATGGCAGTGAGACCAGAAATGCAGAGCGGAAGGCAGCCCACCGATCGCCGGGAGTGGAGTCGCGTCGTTGATGGAGCATAGCATCATGGTTCAAGTGGCAACCTATTGGCTAAGCAATCGCAAGAGTCCTTCCTGAATACCTCCTGCGGCATCACGCTTGCTTCGTACTGCTCGAACAAAGACACAGCGTCTCCTGCGCAAGTTCCGCCGCGAGGTGCATGCTTCATGGCTCTTCCTATAGACCATGGCACTGAAGGGCGAGCAACGCGGTGCGTCTGACAACGTTCAAGTGCAATTTTTGAGACCTCGGATCTAGCTGATGCAATGAGAACCGCCGGGCCTGGCCATGAGAGTTGGTGCATGAGCGCGGAAGCCTGAGGGGTGCGCTGGCACAGCCGACGAGGCCCTCGAAGCGGATCGCGATGGAAGTAGTCTGTCAGATTTGATGATGCGCTAGCAGAGCCGGCGGGTCGCTTGACTGCAAGCAAGGGGACAGCGATGACGATGAGCGGTGGAGAAACTGACTCGCGCGAACCAAATTCCATGGGATATGACTTACAGCGTCCTCGCTGACGTTTGCTAAGGTTGACCGACTAGCGAGGCGTCGAATGTCGTGGATCGTCAGCTCCTGGTTCAAGCCCTCCGGTCGCTCCCTCAAGTCGATGCACCCAGCGTCACCCAGCCACGGGCGCTGCTCGCTCGCGTAGCCTCGGGCCCTTGTGCTGCTCCTGAACGCACCGACGAGATGCAACGTTTCGAGATGGACCACTCGCATCGACGGAGTAGTCGAGCTGCGACTGCGCACGTAGAGGTCGACATGACGGTAGACGTTGATAGCTTGCAGCTGTATCGAAAACGATCGAGTCTGATTCGCCTATCGTAGAGGGGCATAGGAGCGCGCCTAGATCGAGAGCGGTCGGACCGCTTCTGAAGACTGCGCTAGATTGCTGGCATGCATCGACTTGCCGATGCGTCAGGCATGCTGAGTTTATGCATGAAGAGTAATCTGAAACCAGATGCTCGGCTGGTGGTGGTGGACGACGACACGGCAGCTAGCTGAGAGGTTGTTGACCAACACCGGCACTGGAAGTGCGACCCATGCAGGAGATCTCCGCTGCAAGATCACAATCCATTGCTCTGGTCGCCCGCTGCTGCCTATAGACGACTTCTGCTCGACTTGGGCCCAGTAGAAGCCCATTCGCTGCGGGTCAAACGGGTGCAGACATCCAACGCCGCATCCATGCTGGCCCCACCCGGCGCATGGACGTCGGTGAAAAGTCAGTCACCCACCCACGCATATCACGCCCCTGCTCATCGAGTCCTCTGCTACCAGCAGGTCGACTCACCTGTCGCTAGTGTCGCGCTGTAGGCGCCTCCTCCCCATGCCTCATCCTCCCCGTGTCTCATGACTGGCTGATCCGGTATGCCTGAACTGTCTCCCCGTCCACCCCCGTCCACCTTCTCGCCAGAACCTCTCCGCCCCAAAGTATAGGTGCCGCGCGTGACATGCGAGCGGCTGCTCATCTAAGTTCAGCTCGCGCCAAAAGCTGGGAGTAATCGGGCAGGATCAGCACGTGCAGGTGCAAATACGCTCTCCGCTCCAAGACTTACCTGAGATATCCTGAGCCATGATGGCAGCCAAGTGATGTCAAAGATGAACAGAGAGCAACTTGAATTGGGAGAGGACACCTCATCCTCGCTTCCGGTCTTCTTGCAAGACCTCTAAGTGACCCTCGATGAGTCAGGTTGATGTAGGGGCCATGCCATGCGCGAAGACGCTTGGAATAGCTGCAAACGTGCGAGCGTGGCCTCGCCAAGAGTGCGCCGCCCGACAGCATGCTCGATGAGGTGAAGTTTTGACGGCGCTAAGCCAGCAGTCTGACAGACGATGCGAGTTGAAGAAGCGTCAGGAACTGGTTCTGCGCCCCTTACTAGTGCCGAACCTTCACTCGATCTGTGAGACTAGGTAGTAGTCGCATCATGATTGGTTGAGATATCTCCGCAGTGGGGCAGTTGTTGCAGCAGCGCGAAAAAGGTCGGGAAGTCTGTACACCATTTGCAGGACACTCGAAGATCGAGCGGAGAAAGTGTGTACCGGCAGAATGGTGTACATTGTGGTGGAATGTTGCGGTGATGAATGCGCGATTGCAAAGTCTGGGAGATGGGGAGATGGTGTAG
>CCYA01000276.1:1140223-1153673 GCA_900000165.1 Ceraceosorus bombacis
CCCGGACCGATGCGACACTATTATTAATGCTTGCTTGCTGCTTACACCGAGAAATCGGCAGCCACCAGCTAGCGTGGCCTAAAAATTTGCGCACACTCTGAGGCAAGGACAGGACACAGAACGGACTGGAAGAATATGACTCGATGAAGCAGCAGCACCTGGGGAAGATCACCCTGAGCGGTTGCTCCGAGGTAAAGACTGCGCACAGCAACGTCCGATAGAGTCAGCAGCAGCGCCCGAATGTGACAAGCATTATGCGGTACGTAAGACAAAGAAGGGTTGATTGCGTAGCGCATTCATCAATCTCTTGCGGTACAAATTGGTCTCGTTGCATATGAAGACCTGTCTCAATCTGAATCTCAGATATCGACTTGCTGCCTTGGCTTGCTCGGTGCGTGTGGCATGGAGTTTCAACTACCGATCACGCGTTGCAAGCTGAACTGAGCAGAGACAAAATGAGCCCGTATCGTTGCATGGCGCAAGACACGGTGTATCGAAAAGAGCACATCGAAGCATTCTGCCGTGGGAAGCTGCACGCTCAGCCCAGTACGCTTGATGACTCTGTCTCATTCGCCTTGCTTGTCCCTACAGTGCTCAGCAGAGCTTCGCTTGCAAGATCATGTGCATCTCGAGTGAGCACTAGAGCTGAGCTGGCACTTTCACAAGAAGTGATTAGCAAGGCTGAGCTCGTATAGAGGCTCATCAGCTAGCTCATCAAGAGCGGGTCGTGGATCCTTCCCTCAAAAAGGTCGAGCGCATTCACTTTCTTGCCCCGTCCTCCCTACTCTATCATCAAATTCTGCTCGACTCCACCTCACAGCTGTCATCATGGCCGACCGCCAACTCAACGGGGCGGGGATGGAGCACGAGCTCGACGAACAACAACGCGATGTTCTCGCAGCCTTCAGCTCTCTACCAGGTGTCGACCACGAGCAACAATCGGCTCAGATGACCGGCACAACGCAGCTTGAAAGCATACGTGAGAATGTGGAAGACATTGCGTCGCACGCAGCGGCTCTTGAGCAGCGCCTGCAAGAAGTCTCCACGATCGTTGACCCCGTGGACGAAAGTGCATTGGAGCTGCTAGTGAGTCGCCTCCAGTTCTGTTTGTCTCCATCATCATCGATAATAGTGATGCTGGATTCGAGAGGTGCATCTGGACTGCACGGCTCTCATCCACAAGCGCAAGTCGCATCGCAGCATCTCTCTGCTGGCATAGACCCAATCGCTGATCCACGTCATCCCCCCTCGATCGCTTCCGCACAACCATTCCTGATGCATACCGCAGGCAACTACTCTTCACGAAGCGGCGCTCGCTATGGGGGCACCGAACATGCCAAGCAACGTGATCATACCAACAAAGATCTCCGATCTTCAGTTCTACAGACTCAAACTGCTAGTGAGTCACAAGTCTCGAGTGTTCGTACATGTGGAAAGACAGAAACTTGTTACGGCCTTCTGATACGCCCATGCACTCCGCAGGGTGCCACTTTCAATCTCCAAGCTGAAAAGTGTCGTCCAGAGGGAGACGATGACCTCACGTAGCGTGCCGCCATGCGTCTCGCAAATCGCCCAGCCACGGACAACCCATAACGTCGAGTAGTCCTTGCTTCAAGCGCGTAAAACACTGGGCTGGACTCGAGCTCGACATCTCGTCAGTGTCAGTACAAAGTCAAGACAAGGGAGCTCGAACCCTTCACATCGGCGCGACGCTTGTGGGTGCATGTAGCGCTTCGAATACATGACTCTTTTGACTTGCGGGTGCACACTCGGTCTGATGCGAAACGAGTCAAGTGAAAGACGCGTGCGCTTCGTACAATCTAGTCACTGTCGGGTCTGCTTGTGCTTCATGAGAAAGCTTGATCATGAGAGGGAGAAGAAACGCTATCAGCTTGCGGCCCGCGTCAAACAACGCGTGCCGATTTGCTTGCTTCGAATCGTCGGCAAGGTGCGAAACTCGAGAGGACGGCACCGTGACTCGATATGCTGGACCAATGGCTCGATCAGGAACAGCCTGCTCGGCGGTGCTCTGAGTTGAGCAACAGGCGTGCAGTACGGTCAAGTACAAGTCTTGACTTGCCCGCGGAGAGTGTCTCGAAGGGGATATATGTGAGGACGATACGTGTGACAAAAAGCAGGTACTCATACGCGTTGTATGATCGGATTCCCGTGCCATAATGGATTATTTTTTGTTCGACAGGGTATTGAACCCGCAAACATTATACGCGTACTTTCTCCGCCCCTCGGTGAAATGAAGCAGCATCCACACTCGCGTTGAAGCTATGTGCGCCAACAACGCGGCTCCACTGCGCCATCTCACAAAGTCTGCACCGATAGGTGCAGATCCAGGCTACACATACAGATACGCTGGACGCTCACGTGACTATTGGCCACCGCTATTGGCCACCCATGCACGCGCCGTGTGACCCACTTCCAGCATCCCAGCTATAATTCCTTTCCATGCCCTTGACCGTTACGCTCAAACCATGACCTGCAAGCTCCTTCTCGATATCATGACTCGGTGACAACCCGCCGTGAACCGCTTCATCGACTTTTGCGGATGCCCAATTTTTTTGGTTTAGTTAGACTTGATGATTAAGCCCTGCTACGCTTCTGTGAGGTCTGCATCCACGCATAGGCCACAATTCACTGCGCCTTATAAGATAGCGGAGTATTGGATACTGCCTTGAAAGACACAGCAAACACAATTGTGAATGTCGAAAATAGAAATTCGGAAAAATAGGTCTTATATACCACTGACCATCGTTCGCGCGTAACCCCGTCAGCCCAAAGTGGCCCGAAAGTTTTCGCCTCGGTTTGAGAATTTTCGGGAGGGGGAGGGAGTCACTCGCGGGGCCACGCATACACCGGGCGTTCGGATCCGCCGGGCAGCTAAACAGACGCACGCCTACGGTGACAAAATGGAAACTCTCTGACTGTAGGGGGACTCCGTTCATCGGGCCCCTGAGCGGGGGGAGGGACCTAGGGACCGCCCGGAGGGGCCAAAACTCGAGAAGCGTGTCAAGCCATCAAGAACAATGCTCCAATGTCCAATACTAAAAAAAATATCATAAAACATCATAAGAATATCAATAATCACATCAAGACTAAACATCAAGAATATAATAAATATCAGATATTAGACAAACCTTAATTACCAGTCCGATATCCTAATAGTCAGAATGACCTACCAAAAACATTGTTTTGTTTTGCCTCAAAGTTGGCGGCCAGGCGTTCTCATCGACAGTCGTCTGTGCGATTTCACGAAAGCACTTCATCGATCGAGGACGACACATTTTTCCCCGTTGCGCCGTGGCTTGTGACTTGAAGGGGAGCGAAGAATTTGTTGTCAGGCACCTCGCATCTTCGCGTGGGCGGCTAAGAATGCAAAGACCGCTCGAGTGTGGATGGCCGTAAATGTGATCTCACATTCATGCACAGCACGTTCGAGCAATCAGAAGAGTCAGATATTCGAGGAGTTTCGCGGCGTGCACCAGAGATTTCAGGTCAAGTGTGTGAGTCTCGACTCATGCGCACGCTTCACGCCAGCAGCTTTCCTGCTCGGCGCGTCCATTTCTCATGTGCCGTCGAGAAGCTTTTCGCGCGTGGACTGGACGAGACGCCGTAGGCAGGAGCAAGCAGATCGGCGAGCTCGAAAAGGAGGCGCCTGGGCGTCTCAAGTTGAATGTCGTGGTGCCAAATCGTGCTGAAGTACCGTGACATCAAGAGGGGCGTGATCCGTGGGCTGAGCATGACTACGCGGGCTCGAAGCGGCCAAAACCGAGACTTACCACGCGTTATTTCTGTTTTCTGTTGTGCAAGCCCTCCCGTGGCAGTGGCGATCTACCACTCTTGCGGCGACCGGAAGAATGCAAGGTGTTCCCGTCGGACTGGACCTATGAACTGAGCACTCTGGTCTATTCATCCGGCACCGATTTTCAAGCGCTTTGCGCCGTAGCTTGTTCAGCGGCTCCTCATGCTCTGACTTTTCAAGACGCGGCAGCCTAGCCCTACCACCGGTCTGCGTGCCGGCGCTCTCTCGGTCGAGCCGCCACGCGAGTTATCGACCATCTAGCAAGACTCCACTTGCCTCACCGTTGCTAGCGTTCAGCATCCAGTCATTGTCAGCACCCAGTGCGAATAGCGCCTGCTAGTGTCGCCTGTAGGTTGTTGTTTCCTGGACTAACTTGACTAGCTCGTTTACTGCAACACCTGAGGACTGCTCAGCCTCAAGGCTTTGGAGAGGAAGCATTCGTTTGCCTGTGTGCAGCCGGGCGGCCCCTGACCTTGTGGTACCTACGGCGCCTGCAGTAGAGTCCGCACACTCGGTCGTGCTGGGTGCGATGAGTTGAGTAGGCGTACAAAACTGCGTCAGCTTCGAATATCCTTCGCTCGCACTTGATCTCGTTCCAAGTCCCGAGCTTGCTGCTCACTGTGAGTGTCGATCTTCTTTTGCGACTCGCCTTCGCCAAAGGCATTCAGGAGGTCCACCGAGGGATCCCGCCGCCCCGCTCCAACCCTTCAGAAGCGTCGCCAGGCAGCTTAGAGACTGGATTGCACCAAGTCTGGGGGTTCGCTTCTCTCTGTAAGCACAAAGGGCTCTCGTGCCGCGCTCGCTCGGCGCCTCTGGCTCGATCACAACAGACTTGGTGTGGCAGTGATCGATGCTCGCTCCGACAAGCTTGATTGGACTGACGTGAAGAGCAGGGAGAGGCTGACTGCAACATGGCAGAGCACGTGCGCTTTATCAAAGTTGTGGATAAAAGCTGCTCAGAGATGACGGAAGGAACGTAGCGACGATGGAATCTGTGAGGATGACCAACAATCAGCTATCTCACTGACTGCAAAGTAAGGCAACGATCGAGCCGCTGATGCCTGCTCGTCCACTAACTCAAAGTCTCTAGCAGCGTGTAGGCGATGCCAGTGGCCGCTCAGATTCGAGGCGTAAGCTGGCAGGACAAATTGCGCTGCAAGCGCCCCGTCAGTACTGGGAGAACGGTGGTGGCGACCCGTGATGATGCGCGAGCAGGGGCGCTCGACTATGCAAATTTCCGCTCAGCTCGCGTGAGACAGGGTGACGTTCCAGACAACCAGCGCTCTAGTGTTTCCGTTCACGAAGAGTCCAGTCGTGGAGAAATGCCCAGCACACATCGCGGCTTCGAGCGTCATCGGCGAGGCGTGGATGTGTCGTAAGCCAAAATTGCCGCACTGACGTTTTAGCGATCGGCTGATCAGGAACGAGCAAGGACATGGGTGGTGCATTTAGCCAGAGCTGGAGCGGTGGAGGGGTGCTGATTTGTAGGTGCAAATTCCGTCGTGAGGGACGGTACGCGACCCACGACACGAATCTTCGATTCGACAGCACGCTAAGAAGATAATATTCGAGGCTCGGCGCGCCCTCACGCTTGGGACCTCTGCATCGTTTCGGCGCCGGATGCTGCGAAGAAAGGCGGATGCTGCGAAGAAGGGCGGCTTGTCAGCTCTGAGCCTGTCTAGCGAAGCGTATTGTCGTGTAGTGTGGCGCTCCAGGCCAGGCTAGTACTTACAGAGCTGTCCCACACCTGTGCCCCTGACAATGCTTCATCCGTGTGGCCGCTTTGTATCCCCTCCTTTACCACCACCCTTGTGCCCACACCCCTCCATACTGGCCAACGCTTGCCTTCGGCACATGAAGAGATGCTTGAGATAATGTAGAGTGAGACGCTGCGATCGTCTCCTATCTTCAGTCACTGAAGGAGCCTTCTGCTTCGAATGCAGACCAAGCGGTGCTGACCACCTCTACTGCGCCAGCATGGGATGAAGTTGAGCGCTGTGCCAGACTCCCAAATCAGAGTCGTGGATCAGTGTTGTGGTCTAGGTACCCAGTTGCCGCGGCGAGCAGCTTTACGCCAAGCTAGCCCGAAGAAGACTGCTACACGGATGTCGATTAGAGGAGCTGCTGGTGCTGAAATGGGTAGTCGATGCTCACGTCTTGAGGTTTCAGCATCGAGGTGCTGCGTGCGACGTTGCCTTCGCCATTTCCACCTGACGGAGCTCGAAGCGAAGGCTGATTGGCGCCGCGAATGGGGGCCGGTGATGTAGTCTGGTACTATGGCCGGTGCCGAAACGATGGACGCGGTGGGAGAACCGACCTACCGACGTGCGCATTGAAGTCATGATAGGACAACAATGCAGTGCACAAATCTGGCGCGACAGAGCAGCAACTTGTGCGTGTGAGGTCGAGATGGCGCGTGCCCCATTGCAGCCCAGATTTAGTGTCCGAAAGCAAACAGCTTCCGAGTGTGATTCCGACCTTGAGTGTGCATTAAGACGGTGACTTAGCAGCTGAAGCTGAGCGTGTCCCTAGTCTCGGCCATGTGTAGGAGAAAAGGCGCTTGCAGATGGCGCAGTGACCGCTCCCAGACGGCCTCAGCGATTCCCTTTTTTTCGCCTGTAGGACGTCCAACAGGCAAGTGGGTGTATGAAGGGCCGATGATGAGTTCTCGTCGAATTTTGCAGCGAATGAAGCTAAAAAAGGATGCGCCAATGATAAGAGAACACACTCGGAATCTCGATGCAGGGCAGTCGGAGATGGGGTCTCCTCGCCAAGCTTTGTTAGCGTTGAGTCAAGCACGCGTGTTTTCAGGGGAGAGCGCAGAGATTCCTTGCCAGCAAAGCTAAGGCCTTGCAATCTGAGGCCGCAGTGCTTGTGACGAGAATTGTCTGAAAGGGAGAAACGCCAGCCAATTTGGATCAATCATCGGCAGGGGACGCGCCAATCTTTGTCTGTCGAGTACTCGCCCTACGTGGCGCGAGCTTCCGTGACGCCATAAAACTCTTAAATCTAGCGAATCTACTTGCGCTTTGTATTTGCCCTCAGCTCCGTCGATGAGCGTCGCATTTCTGTCCGGCGACTGGAGAGAGCGTCTTACCATCAAATTTATGTGCCCAATGTTCATCTCGCGAATGTGCCAAAGGGTGTCGTGCTCGAAATGGATGAGCAAGAAGCATCATACCTGCTCTGTGCTGCGGGGCGTGAAGAGATGGCTCCTCGCGCTCCCAATCGATCGTGTGTCGGTATTGGTGTGGACGTTCAAGCCACATGGCGGCGATGTGTTACTGTACCCTTCACGACTGGTTTGAATCCAGCTCGGCAATGGGCATTGTCGAGCGTGCTCTGGCGCCATTTATGCGATCTAGCTTCGGAACATTGGCGGGTCATCTGACTCGCGTCAAGGGCTCACGTTGAAGCCGAGAACGAACAGTATTCCTGGCACTAGTTCGTCGCTGATGAAGAGATGAAGAGATGAAGCTTCAAGGTTAGAGCTGCAGTCTCCGTGCAGCAATACTTTCGACTAGGCAAGACTCAGAACGGACTCACTGATCCTATAGGAAGGGGGCGCAGCAACTACTGTGTACACTTGAGCGGCGCATTCATTCATGTCTGCTTCTGCACTGGCAAAGATGCCCTCGTTTCTTGTCTGCATAGCCCCTTGCCTCATAGTGGGAGTTTATCGCGGCTGAATTTATCCCTGCCGCGACACAGGGACGGCCTTCGCCTGCCGCTCTGTTGACCGCTGCTGTCCGCTGGGAGAGCTCCATCGAGCCTCTTCTCTAGCAGTGCGGCCCACTACTCTCGCTCGCCTGTGCACCCTGCGGTGAATGCTGCGATGGTCGGTATGCCAACATCGTGGGTCACTTGGCATCGTCAGGCGGATCGAAGGGCGATTTGACCGCTAAACGAAAAGATAAGGGGGAAGCATCGGCGCGGTGGAAGCTTGCACGAGCGTGCGCCAAGAAACAGCAGACATTCATGAGTCGACCAATGTACCCTCACAAGTTCGAGCAGATGGCTTTCGAGCTGTAGTCGCAAGCGTATGAGGCTGTGTGTGCGCCGGCTCGACAAAACGCTGCAAATACTTCGGCTCCATCGGCAACGAGCCAGCGACCTGAAAAGCGCACAAGGTTAGGGAATGAGTTTGTGCAGCCATCTCATAGCGACGATGGACCGCGCCGCCCACTGTTGACAGCGGAGCGAGTACTCACGGAAGCCTCGCCTCCATGCCCGTCCATTCATCGTTCTGCCAATCTCTGTGCCCCTGTTGCGTTGCAGATGAGGAAGCGAAGCAGTAAGGGTCAGAGCCGTTTCAAGTTCCAAGCATCCCTGTCGAGCTGCGTGTGCTATCGCCATCGGGTAGCCTGAGGGCCCACTCTTGGATGACCTCAGCTTACAGAGAGAACGAAGCCGAGTGCGGAGTCCTGTCCGCCCCTCAACTCACTCCCCGGCTTGCGCGAGCGCCAATCTGTCTCCAATCCAGAGCGTCCAGAACCACGCTGCCTACATCCAAGCATGTGGTCCAGCTGCTGCGCGGTTCTTCGTCGAAACAGGCTGCAGAATGCTCGCCGACAGGCGTGGCCAATCTAGGTTTCCGGCTTGGCTGTGTGGAGCATCAGACCTGCGCTGCGCTCTGCGAGTACTGCAGGCCGCGAATAGCGAACACGAACGAAGGATCAAAGGATCCGGGGCTCATCACGTAGCTGATCCGAGTATTTACCGCGTCTGGAGAGTCGCTAGGGTGCATCCAACACAAAGATTTTGTGACTCTGCGATGGTTCCGAAATGATGGTGGTAGTCGAGTGATTGCCTCCGTGATGGCGGCATTCAAGATTCAACATGTTATGCAAAATTATTATTTTGCTCGCATACGCGTTTTGAATCAATAATAAATCCGGCTTGCGGCACGTCGGAGCTCTGCCTCAATCTTGAATACTTTGGCTCACGCGCGTGCATTAACACGCATCAGGGCACGGCGCGTGTGTGCAGCAAATTAATTATAATGCAACCTGAATTTGAATGTTGATGCTTGACTCCTTTGATTTTGATTGATCATCCAAGCTTAGAAGCACTTTGACTCGACTTAGCCATTGTAGTTTCGAAGGTTCCTGCTTTGTAAAGGATCCAAGATGCGTGATTTACGATTGACGTTGTGCGCGAACTTTGATCAATGTCACACTCACTAACTCACACTTGACTGTCAAAGCTCAAGTCATCAGTCACAGTCAAAGATCATCCGAAGCTCTCGACTTGCGAATTCGATCCCCAATTTTGAGAACCCTAGAGTCAAGTACCTGCACTCGTGATTCCGAACGTAAGATTCCGAACGTAAGACGTTGAGATTTCATGTTCGACCAAGATTTGAATCAGACAAAGAACCTTGAGTCGACTCGAAGACGACTCGATGCGGCCTCAGGACTGACACCATTTGTGACTTGCGACCTTTCAACCAGGCTACATTCGTTCAGCAGATGAATGACTTCTGAAGCTGTCTCTCCGACCTCGTCATCTGTGCCTCCACATATCGAGCTTCTATGTCGCTTTTCCGCGGATGAGCATAACGTTGGTTGACTTGTGCAGCAGCTGCCGAATATCTGAAACGTGCTTGTCCAGTACCAAGGGCAGGTCCAAGAGCACGTCAAAGTAGCACCTATTCTGCCGAGTTGTGCATGTAAGGAGGACCGCGTCGATGGATGACTTGTGCAGGCACCAGGAGCCCTGGGTGACAGGGACCCGTGTGGATGAAATCGTGCATGCTAAGTTGCTGGATGCGCAAGGCTGCTTAGACGACTGGCCTGTACACACATGAGGACTTTGCGATCATGTGTCAACCTGGCCATGTCAAAGCTACTAGCTCACTGGCTCCGCCATCTGAATTCGGCAGGTGATGTGTTCTTTGTTGTACCATACTGGAGGCTAAACAACGCCTTCGTATAGTCTCCTGCTCAAGGGATCGCATCCCGTTTTTTGAGCGAAGCACACGCGCTTGGCGGGGGCGGTCACTCGGCCGGGCGCACGTGCAATGGAGTGGAGTATGACCTGCGTGCGATAGCCTGGGTGACAAATGAGCAAGCGTCGTTAGCGGAGTCCCCAGACTGATATCTCTCGTTGAGGCCGATCCGATTCGGACGATCCAACACTCGACTGCGAGACCTTCCACCCCAAAGCGAGGTGTCTCACACAGGCAAATCGTGACTGGCGCTGCGGCGTTGATGTATGCGGACTTCTGCATCAAGGCCGCTTGTCGATGTTCCTGTTGAAGAGCCCCAAAAAGCGCAAGCCGATCGCATCCCTCCCTCACTCCTCAAGACACCCAGGTCCAACTCCAACTCATCCATATCAGTCCAGCGACGATACCGATGAGATTTGGACCCGCTCATCATGGACGCGAGGCAGCCGCCATTGTATGTGCAGTCGAATCAGTGATTCAATGGATTCCTGGACCGTTCATAGTCTTCGTACAGCTGTGAGGTGTAGTGCCTGATGAGTGGCTGTCGGATTCACCACGCTCCTGAGGCTTTCGGTTGGTCGTCTGTTGCTGAACGATCTGATGTGCCTTGTTACCGCTGTTGTTCGCTGTGTCTCGTTACAGGGAAGGACCAGCGATCACACCTGAGCGCCTGCGGATATACGAGAGAGAGCATTGCCACTCACGCGTCTCCGAGCTGGACCCACGCTCCTTGACCTCTATGAGATAAGCCGAGGTGCTTGCCTCGTTGCGAATGTTCTCATTGACTTTCTTCTACATTCATTAGACAGCAACGCCAAGTGTGATGATCAGCCGAAAGCCTGCGCTGTAATGCGGTTGCCCCTCACCTGGATGATAGTGTTGACCTTCAAGTACCAGATGCACATCCCTTCGAGATCTGCGAAGATTGGCTTCCTTGGCAACGCGAGTCCGAGCTCTGCGAGCGTCTCTTCGATCACCTTGATCTGGTTCGATGGGGTAATTGCTGACGATCAGCATCAAATGAAGGATGCATTGGGCCGCTGCCAGCAGAGCTTTCCCCCTCACTACTGCCTGCGCCAGATGACCATGCTCTTGAAAAGTCCCGACCAAGGTGCTGGCGGGAAGCTGTGCCAAGATCACGCCAATGAGGACGCACTGTAGGCTCAAGCAAGACCAGTGGAAGTGCTGCAAGCTGAATTGCGCTTGTCTGAGTTCCGAACCGGCGAGACGCTGCTGTTTGCTGTGCGCCATCGCTGCTTCGTGATGCCTCATTTGAATTGCGAGTTCGAGTCCCTCCACCATATACTGACAGCTTGGCTCGCCCTTCATTGTAGTGCGTTCCGCCTTCTCATCCCCTCGCTGCCTGAGTGTATGCTGCAACGAGCCATGTGCCGACGGCCACCGACTTCACC
Organism: Ceraceosorus bombacis; assembly: GCA_900000165.1. Taxonomy (NCBI): domain Eukaryota; kingdom Fungi; phylum Basidiomycota; class Exobasidiomycetes; order Ceraceosorales; family Ceraceosoraceae; genus Ceraceosorus; species Ceraceosorus bombacis. The sequence goes on from CCYA01000276.1 coordinate 1,151,400, forward strand.
GCTACGAGGTCCGACTTCACCGCTGCCAAGCCTCGCAGCGGTGGGGCTCAAGACGGCAATGACCGTGGATGAGAGACTGTTCAAAATGCATGTATGCTGGATGCTGATCACTCGAGGGAGATGGAGATCTGAAAGAAGAAGCCGCTCAGCACGAAACGCGGCGCAGGCGCACACACACACGCGTCGAGTTGTCGCGCCGCATGCCCAACAAGCCCTGGTCTGTGTCTGCGCATGCATCGTGTTTGGAGCAGACTTCAACACACGCGCTCCTCTCCTCCACTTCTGCTCCATCATTTCACGCATTGCGCCCGCAATCGTGTATTCCTTATCGCACGCGCTTACACGACGTCTGTCGCCGCTTGAATCCGAAAAGTTGAGTCTTGACTATGCTGCCCAAGTACTCAAATGACTACGTAAGTGAAGCTTGTTGCCCTTTCGGCACTTCGGACGCTCAAACACCGCCCCTGCTGGAGGAGGCCACCGAATCTCTCGAATACTTCGCTGCTCAGTGCTTTGTTGAGCTTGAAACCCCTGCAAGCGTTGGCCTGCTTCAGGTTTCAGCGAAGCTTCGAGTCCGTGGCTCTTGAAAAGGCAGTCTTGAGCGTGATACGCGGACTTCACGTCCGCGCTGACCGTGCGTCAATCAGGTGCAACTTTGCTGCCGCGAGCATCGTAGAGTGGATACATGCACTCGGACAAAGTTCGCCCTTTGAAACGCTTATCAGCTTGTCATATTGCCGTTCGTCTTCCTTAACCGCCTGTACAGGTTGCCAGAAATGTACTTACGAGAGTCAGCCATTCACGACTGGCGTTGCGGCATTTCTGTGCCTGTCGCACGCTCTATCACCATGAATGTTGCATGAGCTTCCTCGCAAATGCAACAAGACGAATGAATAGGAGTCAATCCACTGAGCAGGATCGCACGCAATGCTTCAGCAGCAGGTTGAGATACATGCCTTCCCCACGTCTTGATGTACATTTGCCCGCGGTCAACTGTAGTCACAGAACCTTTGAAGCACCTAGCAGGAGGAGTTCTCTGAGGCCGTGGGCGGCGAGGACACGTCGAGGCGAATTCTCCAAAGATTTGCGAGTATCACACCGAAGAACATTGGCAGTGGAGCAGTCGAGGGACTGCGCTTCTTTTTCACAGGGAGTCAGCGCTGCTACGGTCTTCTGCGGCGATCGAAGCAGCTGAAGAGCAGCGTCCACGGGCCGAGGCAACGAAAACCTTGTTCAACATTTATGCTCAGCAGCGTGTATCCTGTCTCCTCGACGGTATTTACCTTCGCAAGCCTCAGTATCTATTCCCTTCGTGTAGACCATTACACAGCTCAGCTGCTACCCGCCGCCGTGCATGGCGTCAAGATTTCGCTTTGGCATGCCATGCAGTCTTCAATCGCACAAGGCGAGTCTTCTAGCGTTCGCCTCTCTTCTCCCGGGTCATCACAGTGCTCGCGCGTTGCCCGCCGCTCAATGTCTTCGTGATCCGCAACTCGCCTTCCGACCAGAGGAGACCAGACCAGAGGCCTTCGCAGAAAGGTTGGAGTGCTCGCACGCCACCACATGCTGCACGCGCGAGCTTCTGATTGTCGCAACGCATCCGAATCTTGAAGTTGTGTTGCGGCCGAGAGTCACGCCCGGCATTGCGCCCTTGGATCTGTCGACAACTAACGCATGTCTTCCGACGATCTTGACTTTTGACCTCTTCAAGTTTCAACTTTGTGGAAGCTTCGTCATCTTGGCCCACTTTCGCATTTGACCGCTTCCTGTCGTGCTGCCAAGCCTATGTTCCTCTGTCTCGGCTATCCAGCAGCAGTGTGCAGCAGTCGGGCCAGACGGCAGGGAGCCAAAGCTGAATTGTGCATTGCCCTGACTTCTGATCATTTCGCCGAGGCTTTATAGTCATGTTGTTGTTGCACCGGGTTGGGAAGTGAATAGGTACGATAAACGTACCGACACGCCTGAATGTCGTGCTGCTTGCGCGCCAAGAGCATCCCGCCCGACCTTCAGACCTCGATCCCACTCTGAGCCTGTATGGCCGCGTGCTATGCAGGATAGCAAGAGTATCATATAGGTGAGGCGTAATAGAAGGAGGACGGCAGTGCACTGCGGGAACCCAAAGCTCAGCGTGCAGTGCAGAGACGGGCTTGGACTGTCGCTAAGTCCCCGCGGAGAGTGACCTTCAGCTCACCAAGTGAACCAGGCCACTAAGTGCGATAGACCATGCCGCTGCGAAGCGGAACAAGCTCAAGGCGGAGCCTTTCGAGGGGGGGG
>CCYA01000276.1:1156881-1167556 GCA_900000165.1 Ceraceosorus bombacis
CGCTACTCACCAAGGATTCTGCACCATCTTGCAGCGTCGTGCCTCGCCATGCGCTTTACGCACTCTCAACCCCGTGCGACTTTCCACATGCCCTGGATGGCCCACCTGATCACACGCCCATGCCGCACACCATCCCTTGATCGCTACTCGGATGCATCAATCATCCAGCTCCTGCTGTTGCTATTGCTATTGCTGCTGCTGCTGCAGGCGAGGTGCTGAATGGTGGCAGTGCGAGATGACGAAATGGTGGCAGTGCGAGATGACGATGCAGCACAGCCTTGCTCGTTGCGCAATGTATTCGAGATTACCACTCGTGACTCGTGACTTGTATGCATCATTGTAGTGCTGCTGCAGAGCATGGAAGAGAGCAAGCGATGAACAGATTATCGCGCCTGCGTTGCTGCTGCAAGGGCGAGTGCGCGTGACGACGCTGCGTGCTGCTCTGCGATGGGAGGGGGGGTGTGCGATGATGTGCTATGGAGCTTGGTGGTGTGCATGATGTGCGAGGAGCTGATGATGAGCAGGATGATGGATGGATGGATGGATGTGTTGCCGCGGGTCAATACATGCGCGCGTGAATTCATGACGCGCGTTTCCCTTGATGCACGCGTCGATCTATAGCGTGTTGGTCATCGATCCAACGCGCGCACGCGCCGCGCGCAATGCATGAATGCAGCTCGGCAGACTCGAAGGCGATGCTGCGATGCTGCGATGCTGCGCCTCATCTTCTGCTCCGCCATACCTCTGCTCTGCCTGCCCGTTCGACCTGCAAGCCGGCAGTCGGTACGATAAGCGCGCCTGGACCGCATCTTGCCCTGCTCAGCACTCATCCACCACTTCTTGAAGGTGCGCTTGGGCAAAGTTGTGCTGCTACCATGCCCTGTAGATGTCAAGCTTGTGCACAGCTTGTCCCTTCAGCGGCTGTGAGCTACTCGGTAGAGCGCAAGCATGGCGGCATGGTGCAGCTCGCCTCACGCTCGCGACCGACTTTACCGTATTTTGAGGCAGAGGAGGGCGGGACATTACTCTGCAACATCCCAGACGCTGGTCTTCGAGGGGAGGGTGCGAGGTGCGAGCCTAGTGAGTCCGGCGAGCATGGCACGCTTAGCGCAGCAGCCCTGTCACACCGCGCTCGTCTCGGGTGAGTTGGGTGCTGCATGGCAAGCTGTGCTCTGCTATAGGTGTGCTCAGTCAGCTTAGATCTCAGCCCCACCTCGTCGACAAGCTCAGCCTACCCATGAGTGGAGCGATGGCGGGCTCATCTTTACGCACAAACAGCCTCGAATGCTCGACAGGCGTCGGTCTGGCAACCGATCAAGCGCACCTCCAGCTCCATGCGTGGCCTCCTGAGCAAGTGCGCACACAAGCCGAGCGGTGGGCGATTAGCACGAGGCTGCCGGACCTCGGTTGAACTTTGGACAGGACTGGCGAATGCCCATCAGCATGCAATGTTGCCAAGAGGAACGCTGACGGCGCGCAGATCGATGAGTGCGCTGCTTTGAACCACAGATGCGCATTTTGGGGATTGTGGTTCGCGCCGCCCCTGCTCATCGTTTGTTTACCTGTCTAGACTCTGATGATCATCTGCATATGTCTACCGCCCTTGAACGCTCGCCTCTCTTGGTCTTCTACGCATCTACATATGCGCGCACCGACTCTCTGCTGCTAGCAACACGTCAAAGTCCCCGCCATGCCTGAAGAGTGCTCAAGAGGAACCCGCCTTGAGCGGGTCTGCCATCTGCGCCAGCTTGCAGCCTGCCAGGTCGATTCACACTGGCTTTTCGGTGGTCCCATCCTACGATTCATTAGCTCGCTCGCCTCACACAGTGCTGAGTCGTATCCGAGGCGCGGCGTTGCTCCTTGCCGTCATGCTTGCGACCTCTTCATCACATCGCCATCGCGCGCCAATAAGCGCTCTCGCGGTGCGCACATTCGAGCACACAACGACCTCTAACGGATACGGTTAGCGGATCTGTGCCCGCAAAAGTGCATACACGGAGGCTTCTGCGTCCAGCGCACTACTTTCTACTTCAGTGTCCGTCAGCTTTCCTTCATCCCCCTCCAAGGGTCCAAGCAGCGCTGCAAAGCCTTGACGATGTATTTTCCTGTCTTTCCAGCGATCTCCACACACAGTGTCCTGGTCTGCCGTCTCAAACGGCTTACACAACGATTCGATGGGACGTGCGCAGTGCTTTCCGCAAAGAACGAGTCTTCGGTGTTGGTCCCATTAGCACAATGCTACTCTTGGCGCTGTTGTAGGAGGAGGGCGACAGGCACTCCAAATGGAGCCTTTGATACCTTTGTGGCATGCAACCGCTCACTGGCATCTCTAAGAAATTCTACCTCTGTCTGCAAGGCGTTTTTGGGTCCCTCGGCGTAGAATTGGTCCGCAACACCAATGCAAGGCGAACGACTTGATGCGGAAAATGACTGTCGAGAGGCGATTCGAATTGGGTGCTCGGCAAACATCCACGGCAGTCTGATGGTGCAAGCTCTCATACGAGGTGCACCCCTTGGAATGCTTTGCGCAGGGCGGGCGCCGCCGCCAAAGCCCACTACGAACACAAAATCCCAGCAGAGCAAGACGCTTGCACCACCAACGTGTCCCTCCGGACCCTCTTCCCTCGAATTGCGGCAGACTCAATACTCGATCTGCACGCTAGCAGTTTGCGAGCAAATCGCGCTCTGCATACCTGCTCCTCAACCAATGCCAGCGCCGTCGTGCTCACAGCTCCTGGACAGCTCAGTCAGTAGCTGTGTGGTGTGCCCCTTCCCACGAGGTCGAGCGTTCTCCTCTGCAAAGCACACAAAGCCGACCACACGATGACGTTCGTAGCCATATGGACACAGCTCATCTTGGTGCGCGGTGATATCGTCGGTCATGTAGACACGAGGAGCACCAACGTGAAGGTTCAGAAAGCCCTCCGTCCTTCAGCAACCCTTGAGCGGAGTGACTTTGCCGAACGAGCGCCGGACACAGGAGGCAGCATATACACTTCTACTTGCCTTTTCAACTCGAGCTTCATAGCAGCTCGCTCATACGCTCCATCATGTGCCAATTGTCCAATGCATGCCTAATTCTGTGGGACGCTGCTGACACCATTGTCCAGCTCGGTGTCGTCGGCCGATCGACTTTTTGCGGAAGCGATGATATCGATGCTGCAATCTCGACTCGCGAATGCCAACGTGGGCTTAGGATTCCGTACTGGACGCCAAGAGAAGCGTGCGTGTTTGCTGCTATCAATGTCAAGTACTACCCGTGCGGTGCTGTTGTGCCTGCTGAGATTTGGTATTCTGGGAGGGACGGCCACATGCCTTCCTTGGCTACATGTATGGCAGTCTGCACAGCTCAGATAATCCAGCCTGAGCCAAGCGGAGAGAGAACCCACGAGAGAAGCGAGCCACACGAAAGGGTGAAAAGAAAGCACGTAGTCAGAATCCTTCTTGCTGCCCACGTGAGTATTCAAAAGTTTGGGCAATTATTATGTGCGGTCGTTCTCGGATTGGTCTCGTTGTTGTCAGCCGAACACTCTTTCTTACCGTGTGTCTTTTGGGCGCAATCTCAGTCTCGATTGCAAGTAGAGGGGGGAAAATATGATGCTAAAAAGAAGGAACACGGTAGCCGGGCCGACTATAAAACGCGTGGCATGACTATCTTGACTAAGCACGATCAGACTCAACCTGAAGACCCTAGATCAGTCGGTCTACAAGCCCGGCTGTGTCCATGCTTCCTCCCCAGCCAGGCGCTCTTCCTCCCCGTGCCCATCACACGAAAGAACAAGAGTCCGGTGCTCACTGACACCTTGACTTCCTGAAGACCTCTTGAGTGCACGAAAGGCAACTCTCCGGAATAGTCACTTCATGAGCACTGGAAAATGAGAGGAGAAGGAGCAGGTGGTACCAGGAAGATGAAGAGTCGCTCGCCCACGAGCACTATTGTTGCTACGCTCGCACTGACTCATCCCTCGATTTGCACAATTTTCCTGAACTGATTCCTCGGTTTGCACGATTTGCACGTCCTCTTTCCCGCCCTCGATTTTTCGCTTCTCGTAAAAAGGCAACAGGCTCGTGCTAACGCGCGTGAGCCAAATATGGTCTTCGCGCGAGCGAAGGCCCCCGGTAACACACGTGAGATTAGTGACATTGATTGGACTACCCACCTGCTTGGAAACATGCCGTCGAGATATATAGTGTTGACTGTCTCTATTTGTCTGTTGCTTGATGGCGACTTGATGGAAGTGAGCGCCGATCACTGAGTAAACGGATATTTTGTGTGAAACTGAACTTGGTGACGACCGAAAAGGCGTTTTGTTGGGGTCGTGCCGAACGGAGGCAGATGACCGAGTGAAGCAAAACCTGCAGATTTGTTGGAGTAAAACTTCAGATAATCATTACAAACGTCTAAAAATGCACGGACTGACCGTTCTTGGGACTTGTTTGAGCTCTGGCTTGTAGCCCTATGAGGGACATACCATGCACGGCTCGTGGAGGAAACACAAAGTCCCAGAACATTTTCCTTCGGATGCGTCGCAGGCTGGCAGGTCAACATTCGACACAACTAACATTGAGCTGGTCAGCAATTTGAGAAAGAGAAGAGACACACACGCACAACCAACACACACACCCACCCACACACACACACACATACACAGACAGAATACTTGAGCAAGCGCACAGCGAGTGAACTCTCGCTCTCCCGGTAACGACACAGTGAGCGCGACTAAGGGCTGAAGCATTTGCAAGGTAGTAAAACTAAAAGACCCAGCGGAATCCTTCCCAAAATCGATATTTTATCCGGGCAAGCCAGCCCGAAAGAATGTAAGCTTCGAAAGAATCTGAATCACCTTTGTCGCTAGTGTATCTTGAAAAGTTGCTGCCCGCCTTGGGACTGCGGGGTCGATTTTTTGAATGCACTGCGCTTGTCTTCGATGTCCAGTTTCACAATATTTTCCAAGATATTTCTTTGATTCATTCCTGCTCTAACTCTCGAGCAAAGTGATTCTCATCGTGAGATTTCAGTTGCCCGTCTCCCCCACGATTTGACACCACGTGTAGAACATGCCAGAGAAATTAACACGCGTTTTGGCAGGAAAGTTCCGCGCTTCCCTGCTAGAACCCCAATTTGACAACGAGTTTTGAAAAATCACTTGTCTTTCAGGCTAGACCAAAAATTCTATTATTTGTGTGTGCCATCAAATGTGTCAGTCACAGGCTACAAAAAAACCTCTCCAAAGGCCTGTCAACCTGTTTCTGGTGTCCGTCTCATGTACGTAATTCGTCCCCGTCATTCTCATCTCTTTGTCAGTTCTCTTTTCTCAAACGCTTTCTTTGAGCGACTCCACTTCTGGCTTGCATGGACAAGCTCCGGCGAGGCCAGCATCTCAAGCGCATTTCTCAGGCTTCAATCTTGTTCTCACTGGAACATGCTCAAGACACTTCTTGTTGATCAACATGGGCAAGCTAGGATGAGTGCGACATGAAGGGGCATTCCGCAGCTGATTCTTTTTTGTTCCTCTCCCATCATCACTTTGTTGAGTTTATCTCTCTCTCCAAGTACCTTCGAAAACAACACCATCGTCACCACCCTGAACACCCTACAAAATGGCGCCTTCCCGCAATCAAAGACAGTACAACCAGATCAACAACTATTGCCACGACCAGTCGGTCAAACGCGCCCAGGCGCAAGACAGGGCTGATCGCAAGGCGGCAGCGCGCGCTCTCTCCCACCTGCATTGCTAGCCACACTGGCACCTCCGCGCCTGCACGGTGAGACACCACCTTCAAAAACAGCACCATTGTCACCACCCTGAACACCCTACAACATGGCGCCTTCCCGCAATCAAGGACAGTACAACCGGATCAACAACTATCGCCACGACCAGTTGGTCAAGCCCGCCCAGGCGCAAGACAGGGCTGATCGCAAGGAGGCAGCGCGCGCTCTCTCCCGCCCCAAGGTTTGTTCCAGCAAGACCTCAAAGGTGACCCTACAACATGGCGCCTTCCCGCAATCAAAGACGGTACAACCGGATCAACAACTATCGCCATGACCAGTGGGTCAAATGTGCCCAGGCGCAAGACAGGGCCAATTGCGAGGAAGCGGCGCGTGCTCTCTCCCGCCCCAAAGTTAAAAAGACCTCAAAGGTGAGCTCCAAGTGGCAGCGGAAGTACTTAGGCGGGCACGCAATCGAGATTGTGAATGATCAGCGCTGAGATCCTGTCTTCTTGACTCTCTAAGCCCAAGCCCAAGCCAAAGCCCAAGGCGAAATCTAAAGCAAAGCACCCCTTGTCCAAAGTGCCTGCGCTTCAGCCCCGCCCTCTCCCGGCTGCTCCTCACACTCCTCCAAAGCCGGTGGACAAAGAGCTTGCAGCTCACAAACCGTTTTTGGATCAGGCCTACAAACAGCTCAGCGAGGTGGATCGAATTTGGAAAGCCGGAGGTCCATTCAGAGCAATACTTGGTAGTTCTGACAAAGCCACGCAGAATTACAAACGCAAGCAGATGGTGGCCATCAAGAAGATATTGCGCGCCAAGAAGCTTGTGGCTGACCACGAGAAGGTCCTGGCTGGAGCCTCTCCTGCTTGTGAGTCGCCGTTTTGTTATCACCTTTGCAATTTGCTGCTCAAATCCTGAGAGGTTGTTCCCCTGGACTGAATCTTTCTTGTTCCTGTTCCAACAATGAGTCTATCAAAAAAGCCCAGGTACAAGACAGGTCCAATTCCAAGGAAGTGGCACTGTCTCTCTCCTGTCCCCAGACTTCAGCCAGCACCACCATCAAGAGCCCAAAGGTGAGTCACATGTCAAGATGCCCTCTCGAGCAATTCCTAGGCCAACCATCAATGCGGTCCATCTCCTGGTCCGCGTAGCAAGATACTTCCAAGACGCAGAGAAGACAATCAACTTGAAGCATCCCAGCAAGCAGCTGGTGGCATCTTGCCAGCTCACGTTGCAGCAATTGGCATTGCCAAGACGCCAAGCCGCTACCACAAGGATATCAATGACAACAACCACGATGGATGCGATGACAATGGTAACCCATTACCTTTCCCTCCTCTCAGGCGCAAACAGCCTAATGTGTCTGACCTAAGCCTGTTGTGGTCATTGTTTGCAAGCTTGCTTGCCAACAGCGTATCTGGTGAGTTGCTGATGTGCAGTTGATGTTCAGGGATGGTGTTAATGCAAGATGTGGTCCACAGTCATACATGCTCACGGTCATCTTGCGCGCATGCATGAAGGCTGAAGGAGGGAAGCGGGAGGGCAAAAGGGATCGTTGCATTCATGTGTGTCACAGGCCTGTCGTTGCTAGTTGCACCTCGATGACGCCCGGCACGCAAATTAACAGGTGACTGTGGCTGCGTCAATGGGCAATCAGAGCGTCCAGATCGGTTAAAAATGTGATACCATGTAACATGTCGAATTGGGCTTGCACCTTACGTAGGTCCTGGCAAAAGCCGGCGATAACATGTGATGATGAATAGATAGATGATGCTGTCGCGTGCATAGAGTGGTACACGTCTCGCCTTGGGTCATGACTGCATCGATCTAGCCACGATGTCGAACTTCGACCCACCATCATACGCCGCGTGTCACGAGTGAGCAGGAGTGAGCAAGACGCTCCTTAGGCTCCTCCCTCGACGCAAATCATTCGTGACTGGGGCTCTGGAATGAATGATTTGCCACGCTCTCAGCAAGGCGGAAGCCTTTTTTCAGCCGTTTCTAGTAGTACTTGTACAAAATCTATTGTTGAGACAGTAACCGACATTGGCTTGCAAAAGGGATCGATGCCCGGGGGAGCCTCAAGGTCTAGTCTACTGGTCCGTTGATGTACGGGCACTTGTGATCTTGTGGAGCCAGACAGCTTTGTCGTGTAGAGGGGTCGCAAGAAGGAGCCTAGTGCCAGCACAAAGTGCAGCGACACCTTTCTCAAGCCTTCAGTTTTCCGCCGGTACTCGAGGAGCCAGAGACTTGAGCAGGGGCGCTCGAGCTTTTGAGCAAGTTCGCCTCACGTTTGGTAGCCGAAGCGACACGTGAGCTCCTACTGATCATTTCCCTCCCAGTCCACGAAGCGCATGGCTGATCACAATCGACACAGAAGAAAAGTCGAGTCTGGTCACCGAGTTTGACCCCATGTGAAATCAAAGTTCCGCGCTACACTGCTCTTGTCTGCATTGCCAAATTTCTGTGGATCCAGTCGCGGAGTCGACTTGCTTCGCTCAGTCGCTGTGGAACATCTCGTGCACTCAGGTGTGCAAGCAGACTGTTTTGCAATTGACATACTCGTTTATTTCAGAGACTTAGTCTGCGGTGGCCACCTCGCTTGCCACCAAAATCCTCCAAAATTCCATACAGCGTAAAATTGCGGCTTTTGTTTTTTCGAAGGCATGTAAGAGTCAATTTGTAGCGTCGAGGTCGTCCAGTCCGACGCTGTAAAAACGGCATTCACTTGTTCATCAGAATAATTCTCACACCATTGCAGCAAGCGTCGCAACAAAGTACATTTGTGACGTTACGCAAAGTTTTTAGAGTTAGCCGAAGCGGCAGATTGAAACCTTGAGCACGTTTCTACATTTTGGTGCCTACCAAAGTAATTCTTCTTAGCCTTTCTATACAGAAGAAGCTGAGCTTAACTCAAAAGTAGTGGAGGCTTCTATCGAATTTTTGTTGACTCTTTGCGTTTGATGAGAGCACTGGACGACGCCCTCTAGACTGTTTTCTTCTTCAATACAGCGCCACGCTCTGGGAATGTGCTTGTCTCATCTTATTGAGGATTGCTCTGCATTATGCACTCGATAGCTCAAGACGGTGAAAGACGGCAAGCAGATTTGCTTGAAGGAGCTTTGGCGCGGGTGCAGAAATATGTATACGTCTGTGAAGCTTCTGCAAACGACCAATTGAAGTTTTGGGTTGTGCAAAGTACAAACGGGAGTCTCGGCGTCTCCTTTTCTTGATCTCTAAGCCGGACAAGCTGGATCGCCCCCACCTCTCGCCACCTTCGGCTCCAGCGTTCTGCGTTCAGCACATGCGTGTTCGTGTAGGCTCTCCATCCCAAAAATCTTGTGCTGGCAAAGTCATTCGTATGGAGGCTTCATTTTTCGGCATGCCCGGCATCTTGCCAGCATATCGAGGGACGAACAGTGACTGAGCAAAATCACCTCTCTGTGCAGAAGCTACAACAGTTTGATGTGCTTGGCGGGGAAAATTTATAGCTTTCTATTTCCTTTTCGCCCCATCATCTTTTACCTGTCAATTCGCAATCAGAATGGGTGATCTACTTCTGATTGATACCTTTATTCAGGATGTAAGCCGCTTCGAGAACGTTGCCGGTCTACCTCAACAGGACCTTAGTCCTCATAAGAAGACAAGTGCATACGACGAAAAAGTCAAATGCGCGCAAGCGCCTCAGTGAAACTAGAGCATTCATTCGGCTTATAGAAATGGGTGAAAAAATGGACACTGCGCCAGTCGAAAATGAACAGCGAAGGTACGGAACCTCGCTAAAGAGACCGCTACAACACCTCACCAAAAAGCCCAGCAATGAAGGACAAACTTTCAATCGTGGGAAAATCATGGGGGAAGCACGACCAGAGCCCCAAAAGGATTTTGCGACCAAGCATACTTCATGCAATGTGCCGATTGTGAGACGACGGAGCGCAAGCAACACTTGTCAGTGTGAGTGTTATAGCTTGCAACAATCAGCGCAGCAAAACAAAAAGCCGCTTGGTGTCAGCGTTACCTCTTGAGCTGTGGAGTGCATGGTGTGCTGTGCCCATGTGAGTGTGACAGTCTGCCATAAGCCAGCCAACTGATGGCTTGAGCTGGGTTTTTGTGAAGGAAGGTGTCAAGGTTTGACCTTAATGAGGACATGCAAGCGGGCACACTGACTCTACAAAAACATTTTGAGCAGTCTGGCCACAGGACGCAGCGCAGGGGCCAGCAAGAGTGCTGGAAGTTCTGTCAAGTGTTCATTGGAGCAAAGCAAGCACCAAAGGGAGAGCAATACAAGCAACACTGCACACAGCATCATGGCTGGTAAGTGAAAGACTCACTTGTCTCACCACCCTAACCTGGACAGCGCTCTGGCAGGTACGTCATCGAGAGCCATCGGTCTTGGCAAGCTGGCACGGGACTGGCAGATAGAGGAGGTGAAGCGGACTCTATTCGAGGGTGCCGATCTTCATGATCTCCTCATACGAAGGGCCAGGTCGAGGCTGTAATGGGACCCCTCACCCTTGCCATCGAGCGCTTCTCCAAAATCGCCTCATTCGACATTCGGTCAGCGTGCGTCCAAAGAAAGCGGCCCCCGCACGCTGAAGTAGACCTCTAGATGCTTGAGTCACGAGTCACAAGTGAGATGTGCCATGCCACATCAAATCAAGAATTTGATGCAATCACGAATGAATTTCAGATCGCGCGCGCGTCTGATCACAACTGGCGAGTGGACAGAAGATTTGGGAAGACGCTCTGCCCGACCTGTCGCGGATGTCATGCAGAGGGATGATGTGGTTCTCATTGAAGATGCGAGCGTGCATGTGATGCGTACACGAAGGCGTCTGAGTGCGTGCGCGACAGACCTCACCCCTACTCCTCCTCCTCCTCATCGTCATCATCCTCCTCCTCCTCCTCATCGTCATCATCCTCCTCCTCCTCCTCCTTCTCCTCCTCACGACCATCATCATC